>JPFM01000070.1:308929-378913 GCA_000733375.1 Paramecium sexaurelia
ATTCATAAATTTAAGCTAATTTTTAATCTATTTCCTTTTATATTATACTTACTATATAACTTATTCTTCTATTTGTAAATGACTAAATCAATTTATCTACTTTGTTAAACTTTTACATAAAACAAGTATCTTATTAGAAGTTAATTCTAACAATATTTAATGCTTAATATAATAACACACTAAAATTGTCTTCAATTATTTATGTTAATACTATTTGTTACGATATGTTAGTAGAATCTTCTTTCTTTATAACCCATTAAGGTAACTCCAACCAATATATATTTGCTTATTCTTTCAACTTATGTACTTAATAATTCAATTCATAATCCTATACATTCCGTGTATCTTTTACTGATAACTATAACAAAGTAATCTTCATAGAAGTAAATAATGATTAAGCATCTTACCATCTTAAAGTGCTTCTTGCATTTTCAACAATCTATTCCCTAATCTAAAATACATCCTTATCAAATTATTCTAATTCAAAATAACTCATTAGTTATGCACTCACACCATTCTTCAATAATTATTTTAACAATTCATTATTCGATGAATTGATTATTGAATCTAATTAGCCATCCAATTCTTACTAAGCATTATAAGAACTAGCTTGATAGATATCTCTTACCAAAATCATTAATTTACTTTTAAATAACTAATTACCTTTCAATCGACTATTAGCCTCTATTAAATTGTCAAATAATTCATTCAAATGTCTATCATAAGAAGAGCATTAATTGAATATTGTTAAATCACTAATAGCTGTCAAATAAGATAAGAAAGTAATTTCTTCTAAAGTATTTCTTCTTTGTCCAAACAAACCTTCACAATCCAAAATTATAAATTAATGTCCTTATAATTATATTTAACTACACCAAATACCATCTGTGCATCTTGCTGACGAAACTCCAAATCTAATACCAAATATTTAATTCAACAAATAACTCTTACCGCCTGATTACTTTCCCAAAATACTCACAACATAAATAGGCTTCCTATATTCAGACAACTATTCTTCTATCATTCCAAAAGATATCTATTTTAACTGTCTCTCAATCTAGATACAATCAAAACTTTAATTTAATTTATTCAATCCATCGCTTAACACTATCAATCTCTTACACTCAAAAGTACATAATTAAATAGGTACTCTTGATGATATTACATTTAGTAATGCTCTAGAGTTCACATTCTATATCTCAAATACTTCTTAAGTTTGTAAAACACAATATTTTTACAATTGAATTTTGTAAAAGCAATCTTGAATAATCTCACCACATTCTTGAGAACAGTAAAAATTACTTAACTCTTACACAACACCTAAAATACTAGAATTTTTGCCATATACTATATACGATGACTTTATTAATTCCAAAATATAATTTGATGATTACAATTGATAATTTTAGATTCCTGTTAATTTACTCTTTTTATTAAAGTTTTCTAATTGGTACAATTCTTATTCTTCAAAACTTTTAGTCAAAAATATAAAACTATCGTATTAATCACTAAATATGTATATCTAATCTATTTAATATATTGATCTGAATTCTATTGAAAATATTTTTGTATTATTGAAATCATATATATCTACAGATTATATCTTAAATAATAAATAAAACTTCCCTGATCCACATACTATTAAGTTTTAATAATCTGCATCAAATTCCTTTTCAAATACAAATCCTTCTTCATCTTAATAACTCTACAATTATTAATTAAATTCTTAATCATTTGCTGACCATTTATATACTTTCTTATCATCTGACAACAATAAGAAACATTCATACTCTTCAGAATAACTATATTGCACTATATAAATGGTCTCCTCAAAATCTATAACTTTCTCAGTGTCTATACATTCTCTATCCTTATTCACTGTTGATATCACTATTCTTTTTGGTAAATTAAATTAATATAACGTCTATTATTCTACTGTGTAAAAAAAATAAGGATTATTTAAATCTGTATAAATAACAATCAATACAGGTTTTCTGTTTTCCTATAATAAATATACGTGATAACAAATCTTTTTAGATTCAACCATGACACATTTCATTATTAATAAGTAATCACTCTACTTTCCTTCATTAGCATTGTATAATGGAAAAAAATCGATTAATTAATAACTATGATAATTTTGTTATTAAAATTTTGTTTCCTTCTCCTTAGAAATATTTAAATCTTTATTTAAGAATTCAATATTTTTAAATGAATTATCTGCATTTCTAAAAATCTTAAACCTTTAGAGTTTCATTTCCACAATGAATTCTTGACCAACTCCATTTTCTATCTCGATCTTCTCCATAATTTACTTAATCTTTCTATTCACAAAGTCCTACATCTTGGAAAACTCACGATTAATGTACTTAATCACAATTCTAATCAATTTAGATAACAATTCTTTCGATTTCAATAAAATATTAGTAGTCTTTACTTCTTTAATCAATTCTGGTCCTTTAAGCACTTCAGTATTGTCTTTGAATGATTTCAATTTTCGAAAAGCATGATTTAAAAAAAATTTAGCCAATTTCAAAAAATTAAACTCTTATGGTGAAAATTTCAATTACAATTACTCATATAAGCCACTCTCAACACTGTCTTTAAATTATTTAAAATAATGCATCATGGAAGACACAACATCTTTATTGATTTTTTAAACATAATTTCTCTCTAGAATTGGATTTGGAAACTCTAATTCTTCATTTAATCTTCCAAACAACATAATATTTTTTACTTGATCTTAGTAATAGGATTCAACCAGCTTAGTATACTCTTCCTATTTAAGATTATAAAAAAGTATAGAATTTAATGAGTTTTTATAATATGAGTTATAATTTTGGATTTGCTTTATAGCAAGTTTTTACTAAACCTCCACACAACGACAACCATTTGAATCAATCTCCTCTGATTAATAATTCTACATTTTGTTTCTTTGGATTTGGTCATCCTTTATTGGAATCCACTTTTGCAAAACTTTATCAGTTGGCAATATAATTATATTCTAACAAATATCAATTAAAATTCTATTTAAATTTAAATTATTACCGAAATAAAGTTGTCTCTACTGATTCCACAATCGAGTCAACTTTTTTATTTTCAGGTATCACATAGCAAAACAACAATAAACTATCTAAGTTTATCATTCCAATGCAAGCTTATGTTAGATTTGAAAGTTCAACATCTAATTAAAGATTAACATTGTATCTTTTTGTCACATAATTAATTATTGTTTCTGTGTATCCATAAAGTCCAAGAATGTTTAGGGTTTTGTCTTGATCAGACTTTAATTAATTTAATAGTTATTTTATGGTGGATTTAATTAAAATCTTATCTTCACTATACTCTTCAGTAAGATCTTTTTGAATTGCAAATGCTGTCTCAAAGTAATAGAGCTAAGAGTTCATGACTAAATAAATTCAGGATTTGATAATAATATTGGGAAATAAAAAAAATTTGGATTTTATTAATTCCTGATAAAAATTAGACATGATTATTTCTGTAAATATAATAATATTTATTTTTAATAAATATGGGATATTAAGCTTATTCACCTCCAATAGACACAAAGCATTATAGTAATTTAGCAATTGTACTAACATTCATTGGATTCTGTTTTCTATCATATTTTGTCATGTAATTAGCATTATCTATTTTAGTTACTAAATAACATAGAATAAATAATAAAGATCATTAACAAAAGAATTATCAGTTGGTTTGTTTGCTTCATTGTTTTTATCCTCAGGAACATTATTTAGTTTTTTAGCTTTAGGATTGTATTTTTGAGTGGAAAATTATATACAATTTAATATAGATTTAAATTAATCAAAAACATTCGAAATCCCATCCTGATTATTATTAATTATTTTCTTCCATATTTTAAACATCTTTATCAAAATCAGTAAGATTATTATATAAAGGTGTTTAAACCTCAAATTTAACTTTCCCTATTTCATTCCCACTTTTTAACTAAATAATATCATCGTTAAAATCATCATCAAATTATATGTCTGCTATATCTTAATCATTTTCATCTGTTCCTATTTATTTATCTTTTTAACCATTCTAATCATTTGGATCAGCTTCCCAATTTTATGATTCTACTTTTTAATCAATCTTAAAGTCAGATAATTGTTATTATGTAAAATTACCTTTATTTACATCATCCTCTATTATCTAACTCTCTCCTTCCAAATATATATTCTCTTATTGATTTTAATCTTTATTTTCAATAGAAATATTAACTGGTTCTTCTGATACTAATTCTTAATCTTTGATAAGCTTTTAATCAATCTAATAGATATCATTTTTAGATATCTCTTAATTTTCATCTGCATATTCACTTTTAATTTCACAATCATTTTATTCGAAATACAGTTCTTTTTATGAACCTTTATTTTTCAATTTTATTTCAATTTTCATATCCTTTGATTCAATTCGATTAGTTTCAGATGATCTTATATATTAATTGCAATACTTATTTTCTAAATCAGAATTAATTTAAACTTAATTATTAAATTTTTATTATTCCAATAAGATTTGATTTTATATTTCTATATCCTTTGTTTAATATTAAAGAAGTTATAATACAGCCTCTTTTTTATCTAATATTATTATAGATTATTTTTTCTCTTCAATCAATTAGCTTTAAGAAGATCTCAATTATTCTATTAAGTTATAATTCAATTTATTTATTCTTTTCATTTCTTCTAACTCTTTTTTCTAAGATATAAACACTTATAATTATTCCAAGATTTATCTATTTAAGAAATATACCCTTTTAAATTCTTAATTGAATACCTCTCTTATTTCAACTAAATCTACTATTGATTACTTAATTTTATTTATTTTTTTTCTACAATTTTATTTTAATTCTAAATATTTCATCTTTAAACTCTCATTTTGTAAATGATTTAACTCTAATGATTGAATAAGACAACTCATTTTTCCTTCTAATTAATTATACTTGAATTTTTGTTCTTGCAATAAATAATTAAAATTCTCATTTAAAGCTGAGTTTTCATTGATTAACTTTAAAATGATTTCTTCTTTATTATCTTTCTAACATAAAATGTAAGATTCCTTAAATAATTGTTGAGTTTCATTAATTTTCTCATCATGATTACTCCTTTGTACATTAATTAAATTTACATTATATTAGTGTTCACTTAACTTTTTTCTTACATTAAGTTCATCAATATTTCTTTATTCTTATATTTTTTATTCTAATTCATTTCTATATCATATTTATATATATTTACCTTTCTAATTCAAAAATTTTTTTCATATCTATTACTTACTGAATACTAGCAAGTAACTTATTGTTCTATAAAAGAAAAATATCTGGAAGTTATGAAGCATTAATTATTTCATTTCTAAATAAGCTTTGAGACGTTAATACTAAATTTGATAATAAATTTTCTTCTTAATTCTCTTTTGCTTACTAAGATTAAGAAATCTATGATATCTATAAGTTTGTAGAATTTTTATTTAATTAGGATTGATTGTTTTAGTAAGAATTTAAATATACTTAGCTTTTATGATTCTCTCTAGCAATTTAATATATATATTACACTTAATCCTATATATCATCTTACTTGGATTAATCCTAATATGAAAGAAAACTGCATTTAGTTTAATCGAGATGACCAAAATAATTGATTTGCTTATCGGGATTTGTTAAATTCATTAAAAAATATTATTTAAAGAATTACTTTATAATAACAAATTTGCGTTTATAAACTTTAATTTAAATGTTATTAAACGATTAACCTTTTTGCAAATAATTCCTTTATCTATTCATATGTTTCTACTCAAGAAAAAGAGAAATTAATAAAGTAATTACAATCTATAATCAGAATTATATTACAATAAATTAATTCGAATTTTAACCTAATTTATAAATTTTAGTATATTTAAGATCAGTAATTAAATCAGAAAATATAGTATATACTTTGAAACAAAAATTATAAATTTAATTGACATCACTATCTAAAAGAATGCATTATTTATTTAAATATTCCATTTGAGTTGGCCATTGAGTTTGAAAGTCACTTTAGATGACATAATTATTTGAATCTTTTAATTAATGAATCAAATATATTACATACATTATATATACTTATATTATATCTAACTTTATTGCTTATACTGTGTGTTGGAATATATCATTCTTTGTAAGCATTAAATTTATAATAGTATTAGAACCATAATTTTAATTCAATTGCTGCTTGAAGACATAGACTAATTTTGTAATCATAAAGTGATCGAATGACACTATTGTATAATATATAACAGTCTTTATTGTTGATAATATAATTCTCTTTATCTAATTTTTTCAATTATTTGGATATTAATTGTTAAATTATATTATTCAGATCATTTATTATATTGAAGAGACAATCATAAATTTTAAAAATTAAATTATTTTTTATCATAAAATATAAGGCATGGTATTTAAACTTTTTAACAAAAGGAATCCAAAAATTTATCAAGATAAGATATCAAAGAATGCCTACGAATATCAAAATCAGAATTCCTTGAATAGATCAATCTAGATTGTTCTGGATGCATATCAGCCCTAAAAGATTTTATTAATGTGAATAGGAAAGACAAATATATTATCATAAATTAAGAAATATCTCTAAATGAAGAATTGATCAATTCTCAAAATATTTAAAAAATACTTTCTAAGTTATAAAGCCAAGGAGATTAAACAAAAATTATTATATCAAGTATTTTCAAAAAATCAGCTGCTCAAAACAATAAAAAAAGATGTTAACTACATTCTTTAAAGTAAATCCAAGAAATAAACATATAAGAGCATGTTGATTATATATGCAATGAAATAATAGAAGAAAATTAAAATTTTATTATTTAAGAAAAGGAATTCGATAATTATTTATAAGTAAATCACAAATTTATAGGATTTAGAATTATTTGAAAAATAAAAAATTCTGTCCATCTTGTAAAGAAAATATTAAATCAGTTTTAAACCATTTTAAATAACAATCCCCTTAACCCCAATGCTAATGTAGAATGATTTGTTTAATAAAATATGATCATTTAAGAAATTAGATAATAATTCCATATGACGTATATAATGTTATGATCTTAGGTTAGCTTGCTAAAGGCTTTATTAAATAAGGCTCAAATATAACCATTTTATTAGCATGCTTCAACAAAAGAAGATGCCTAAGAAGAGTTATTGATATGTATTGGATTGCTAATTAAGGAAAAATTAACATTCTTATTTCGAGAAAAACAAACATAAGATTTCATTAAATATAATTTCTATTAATAAATAGGAAATATATTCTTAAAGAAATTAGAAAATTATAAGAAAATGAAAGAAGAATATTAAAGTAAATTGTAAGAATTAGAATTGTACTTAAAGAAAGAAGATGAATAAAAAGATAAGCAAAGAAAGAAAAGATAATAAAAAAGAAAGAAAAAGAAGGAATAATAATTAAGTTCAGATGGTTCAGATCGTACAAACTATCTTTAATAATCTTCTAGAAGATCAATATCTCCTTCAAATAGTGAAAAAACATTGCTAAAGTCGTTTGGTTGGTAAGAAAGTCCATCAATTTCTCCATAGACAAGAAAAGAGTTAGAGATTATGTAAAAAGAACATTTATAAGAAATAAACAATAGAAGGAAATAATTAAGAGAATAAACAAAATAATGTTGGTGTGAATGGTGTCATCATCATTAATCAAAATGATAAATATAATAATTTACATTTTTATGCATTTCCTTCCTGTTTTTGTAAATTAACAAAATAGATTTTATCCACTTTTTTATTTATATTTATTTTTGAATTAATAATTTTAGAGTAAACTCAAAAAGAAATTAATAATTTTTAATTTATTTGTATCAAATAAAGTCATTACAATTTATAAACTACCTTATAATTATGTTTGGAAAATATAAATATGATTATAAAAATTTTCATTTTTTAATTACAATTATCATTGCCCGCATTCAAATTTGAATTCACAATTTTTAATTTCTGTTCCATCCTTATTTGTAGCAGTAGCATAAATGCAAGTATTACCAAAAAGCAGTGTAACTTTGACAGTTTTATCTTCAACAGATTAGAGAGGTTTACCAATATCTATACATAATTCTCCTAACTATTGAACTCCTTATTCATCAACAAATTCAACTTCTCTTTTCTCTGTAACATAAAAGATAATCCTCATAATAGTTTATCTTGATCTCACTGGACAATATATTTTTGTATGTACTTCATCACAACTAATTAAAAATAGGATGTTTATTATACCCAACTGCATCTCCTTTTCTTACAAAAGCATCAAATACATCTTCACTAAACTCTTCTCCTTCAATAATAACTTTCTTCTTTATTGGATGTCTTTCTGCGTCAAATGTTGTTAACGTATTTATTCCATATGTCTTTTTAGCTATTCTACTTGTAATAGATCTTGGACTTAAACCAAAGAGACATGCTCCTCTAATTACAGATACTTAAGGACGTCTTGGTACTAATATTTGAATAGCATTATTTTCAAATCTTTTGATAATTTCTGATTTTAAAAATGGAGATTCACTAAATCCACCTACCATAAATATGAAATTGACATTTTCTTTCTTTTATTCTACTTACTATAATAATTGAGCAACTTTATTTTTGATATTTTCAAATAAAGTTTAGAAAAAAGAAGCCATTAAAGCTGAAGAAATTTCTACATTAGAAAGACCTTTTAATTTTACTTAATATTCTGCAGGATGTTTTGAATTATGTTCTTTAACTAATTATGTCAATTTCTATGTATTTAATTCTTCTCCCAAATATGAGAATTTTATCATGCATCTTTCATCTTTATTCCCTTTAAATTTTCGCTTTAAAATTTCGAAATCTCTCAATATATCTAATCTAGCTATTGCATTCTATTAGTAGCATCTAAATAGTTTATCTCCTAAAAATTCCTTTAGAAATTCTTCAAAATATAAATCTACATATTTAGATCCCCATTCACATCCTCCTGATGATGGAATCAGTTCATTACATAAGAACTTTTCATTAGGTTCACATAACAATTTATGAACCGTGATATCTACTGTCCCTCCTCCACAATCTAGTACCATAACTACTGAATTCTTTCCCATTTATTCTTTTAATGTTTATTCAGCATCTTCTCTACATTATATCGATGCTCCTTCAGGTTCTAAACATAATAATATATTTGGAGAATTCAGACTTTCTACTATCCCTGCTTCAACCGCTGCTTTTCTCATAAATTATTTATGCTCTTCACTCCATAATGCTGGAACTGTCAATACCCATCTAATTTTTGTTGTAATCACCTTCCCCACTTATTCTTTTAACTTTTATAGTGCTTTATTGCTTATATATTTGAGGGTCTCTTTAATTAATAACATTAAAGGCAATTCTCTATTATCTAGGGATCTTGCATTATTATGCATATGATATAAATGCATTTTATACTAATAATTTTAAATCTTAAACTACATTTTAAAACAAATAAGCTGTTTCACCATCATCTAATATACTAGCATATTTTTATAATGCTTATGATCCAAACTCAATAAATTAACCATTATTATCAAATAAGATTGCTGTAGGTGTTTTTTAATCATCTGAATCATCACAAGGATTAAATACTTCAATTCTTGGTTTTCCTTCCTTGTCCAAAATTTTTGGAGCCAATCCAAATCTAATTTAATTTTATTTATACCCTGATGCACCTGTGCCAAAATCAATTGCAATTACATGAGTGAATGCTGTATCGTCCTTTAATAAGGCCATTATTATTAACTGCTTTTATTTTTTAAATTTAAAATATAAAATATACTATTTTAACAGCATAATTTAAATATGAAGAATAATTAACTCAAAGAAAATTTCTAAAGACCTCATGACTATTTGGATGGGACTCAAGATGAATTGAGAGCAAAAATTAAGATCTTAATGAATAAATTATAAATAACCAAGAAAGAAAAAGAAAGTTTGACCAAAGAAAATTAAAATCTATAACATGATATATTATAGATGCAATCAAATCTTAGATGCATGATTTCCGGATTTGCAAATACTAGTATCACATTTCCTATGGTTAATGAATTAACCAATTCCATCGCAGAATTTTATAAATGCGAATGTTTCGATATATTTTTTGATGTTCTCAGTCAAGAATTAAACATGAAAGGAATTATTTATTTTTTCTAAACCTCCATGTATCAAATTGATAAAATAATTATTGATTATTTTACACCATTATTCAACAATATTAAAGATGTAATTTATTTTAATATCTAAGGTCGCTTGTTTAAATACAATTGAAGGACCTATAATTAATGTCTTGAGAAAATCCTTTCAAAGTAATTATAGATAAATTTATGAAAAATGCATGATAAATTTGTAAAGATCAAAAATACAATTGTAAAAAAGTCTCAAATTGAACAATGATGATGTTATTGAATCATTTTTAAGTAGCATTACTATTCAATATATTGTTAGTTAAATTATCTGAAATTATGTTCAATTGCTACATAAGCGATCCAACATTATCATTTGATATTTAATCTATTGGACAAAGACAATAATTTAATTAAATTAAAAATGATCCTATCGATGGATTTATAAAAAATAAAGAAGAATGTATTATATTAATGCCAGCAGTATATAAAAATTAGGAATAAATGGCAAAGTCTTTAGTATTATCATATTCCTATTAATTAGAAAATAACTGATATTCATATAAATATATTTAAATTATATATAATTAGATATAAACCTTCTATTGCATTTTCAAAATCTATCTTTTTAATTAGGTTTTTTATATAATAATTAATATTCTCTCATTTTATTTAATACTTTTTATCTATTATTAAAATATAGAAATTAATATATTCTCTATTATTAGTATAAAGTATTACAGTATCAAATTAATCAATTTCTATATTTTAATTAAAGCAACAATAATTCTTTCTAAAGTGTATCAAATAAATTTATTATTAAACAACACTTTTCTTAATTATCTATTGTATATGTAAAAAAATAGTTCCATAAAAAATTAATAGTAAATCCAAAAAAATTTTTATTATAAAGTTAGATTACATTAAATTTAAATAATTATTATACTGGTAACGTGTTATAAGATAATTATTTCACTAAATTATAAATAGGTAAATTATTTTATTATCCTTTCAATTTCTTTTAGAATTTTTTCTTCTTAATTTTCATAATAATCTCGATCTTACTATTTAAATTTTCTTTCTATCTATAAATCAAAATATTTCAATCTATAATACTTTATACGCAATTATAAGTTACTTATTTTAATCAAAGTTATTTCTTCGTTAAATTTAACTCACGTTACTTGTGATAAGTTAATATTTTAAATCTAATTTAACTATTTAAAGAATTAGTCAATCTATATTAAAAGATATTTAAAAATTCAGAAATAAAAAAATATCAATTAGAGATTGAATAGATTTACACTCTATCAAATATTAGTAAGATAATTATGAAAAAATTAGTTGAAAATGTTTTCTTCATATAAAACGATTAGCTTTTTCTAAAATAATTCAAGCATAAAATTATATACTTACGAATAGATAGACTACATATACAAAAAGAGTTTTAATAATTCATCTACTTGGAGATTGTTTATTAAGTTATTTGTATAATAACAAAAGTATTATATATATATATTAGATTTTTGTTATTATTTAGAATTCTTATAAAATCTTGGTTTCTAATAAAAGAAGCAATATTGTTTCATTTAATTGTTAGATTTATCAAATATTATTGGTTTTAGAAATATATGGAGCTTTTTAAGTAATTGACATTATTTATTTTATTATATATATTTTTTAACGGAATGAATAAAGAAAATAATGATACTATTCTTACTCAAAATTAAAATAGCAGAAAAACTATGAAAATAAACTAAAATGAGATGGATTAATTTGTGAATTCAAGAATTGTTCATTTATAAAAATAATTATTAGATAAAGACTTAGAAATTGAAAATTTATCTAAAGTAAACTAAGATCCAAAAACTTAGAATTCAAATAGATATAGACTAATGGAAATAAAACAGTAAACTCTAACAACTGAAAATTAATAATTGAAAACCTAATTGTAACAATATGAATCTTTAAATAAAACACTACAAAAAAAGTGTGATTCATATTAAATGTAGATTGAATAATTAAGTGCTGTATTTGAAGAAACTTAAAAACAATTAGAGTAAGAAAGATAAGATAAATATACAATACAATTTTAATAGTCATCGAATCATATGGATGTTTAGTAAGAGAAGATATTAATAAAAACTTAATTAGACAATTTGAGAAAAGAAAAAAGTTAATTAATTTTAAAAGTTAAAGAATTAGAAAATTCATTACAATTATATGAATAGAATAATAATTCAAATTGTTCAGAACTCTCTTTATTAAAATAATAATTATAATAATAATTATAAAAATAATCGGAATACCTAGAGAAAACTAAAAGTCTAGAAGTAAAAAACACTTTATTAGAAGCATAAAGTAAATCGAATAGTTCTTAAAATGAAGAATTAAGAAACTTAAGATCATAAGTCATATAATTATAAAAAGATAAAAATAATCATCTTGAAATTTAACAAGATTTAGAAACAAAATTAAGATTATAAACAGAACATGTTTTAAAGCTTTAAAATTTATTGAATGATAAAACCAAATAATTGGTTAAATATTAAGAAAAATTAAACTAAATAGAATCTATAGAAGAAGATAATTCAATTTTACAATAAGATTTAGAAAAGATGACTTCTTCATTAGAAGAAATATAATTAGAAAATCAAAGAATTGTGAAGTTTTAATAGCAAAAGATTGATCAATTAAAAAAAGAACTTTTATAAACTGATTATATTAGAGAAGATAATAATAGAAAATAAGAAGAAATTGTTCAATTAAAGTATTAAATAGAAAAGAGAAAATAGGAATAAGAAAAAGATTTAGAACAATTACAAGATGTAAATAAATAATTTATTTAATATTTTAGTTAACATAATTGAAAGAATAATCTAAGTAATGGGCGATCGAAAAAGATAATTATCAAAAGAAAATAAGTTTATTAACAGATGAAATTGATAAAATTGCTAAATAATAATATGATTAATTGAGAATTTAAGTGGAAACTTAGATTTAGATGAAATATACAACTGAAAAAGTATAATTAGAGAATCATATATGGTAATTAAGTTCATAAATTAATGAATTATAAGCATCATTAGAATAGTACTCAACAAAATTTAGTTAATTAAATATTGAAAATGATTAATTAAGGGAACAATTAAATGAAAAGTAGATTACTTAAAAGACAGTAATAGTATTAGAAGGATAATTAAGAAATTCTTGTAGTGAACTTGAAAAATTAAAAAATATGTTTGCCCAAAGAAATTAAGAAATAGAATTAGCTAGAAATAAGATTTTAGGATTAGAAGGTTGTGCAAATTACGCATAAGAGTTAGAAAAGAAGGTATAAACCCTGATGTAAGATAATCAAAGATTAAATTCAATAATTATGGATAGATGTAAAAATAATTGGTGAACAGTGCATATATAATATTAAATAATTCACTTTTAATTTATTATTTGTTATTACTTTAATCTTAAGACAAATCTTGGTAGATACAAGGACTTTTTTTAGAATACTAACACAGGGTTTTAATATTCAGATGCGTTTAAAATGCTAAATGCAGTTGAATTTTATAAAGACACAATTGAAGCTTTGAAAGGAACTTAAATTTTATGATTGATATCACGAAACTACTTGGTTTATGGTTTTACTGCTTATTTAAAAGTTATTTAAGGAATTTATTTTTGAGTTCTTTAAGTTAGTGGTTATTTACTCTGAGATCTTTTTTCAGTTTTCAATCTATATTCATTTTAATATCTCAGTGGAGTACGAAAACTTATAGTGTTTTAGCGAGATGCTATATTGCATTCTTCATTTTTTGATTTAATTGGAATAGTGCACTTTAATAATTATCTAATTTCCTATTCATAATCATCATCATAATCTTGTTATTCATCATAGCAAACATTCAAAAGAGATTCAATTGCATTTCTTTCAATTAATTAATTATGCATAATAATTTATGATAAACCAAAATCTCTATAAATTAAAGTATTTATCTGCCTATAAATCAAATAAATAACCATATTTTAATTTTGGTACAATTCTTAAAATGTTGATTTTTAATAGACGCTCTAAAATTTATAAGATGTATAAAAAAAAGTAAATACTGACTTGAAATTTTAATCTTTTAAATTTAATAAATAATGTCTAACTATATGATGTAATTTATAAAACACTTTTTCAAGTAAAATTTCCATAATTAATTGTTTATTTATACTAGAAAATATAATTTATCAAACGATTATATAAAA
This sequence comes from Paramecium sexaurelia, assembly GCA_000733375.1. Lineage (NCBI taxonomy): Eukaryota > Ciliophora > Oligohymenophorea > Peniculida > Parameciidae > Paramecium > Paramecium sexaurelia. The sequence goes on from JPFM01000070.1 coordinate 323,363, forward strand.
TTAAATCAATGTAGAATAGAATATTTAATTAAATCATATAAATAAATTTTAACATTCATCTATTAGATATTTTAAATCTATGGATTCGCTAAAATAGTTATGGAATTTAAGTTACTTGTATATTTTTTTCACAATGTCTAAATCAGCCATGAAACTGACTTTGGATTTCATCTAAATTTTTAAATATTTTTTGTCTTTTATAAACTTTGGATGGTTTGCTTAAGAAGTAAATATTAGAATTGGAAAATGAAACAATTATTAAAATTAATTCTGATCTAATGACTTATTTCTTTCAATTAGTGAATTAGCTGCCTTAAACTTACATACCATTTCAGCTAGTTGTTTTTTTTTATTTTCCACTGTTTTTTACATATGGTTCTAATTTTATTAAAAAAGATTCTATACAAGTTATTCTTATTAAATAGATTTTTATTAAAGTAAATTCTTGGCTTAAACTTAAGATTCAGAATTGGTTTTAACCTTTTTGCCTTCTTTTCTCAACACTCTAGATGCTATCATAACATTAAGTGCGTCATAAACTCTCCTTTTAATATTCTATTCATCTTTTTACTAAGACAATAAATTATATAAATATTACATTATCACAATTTGTAATTCTATCTTCTTCCTAAGACAACTCTTAAATAAGTCTTTCGGCAACATCCTTGTAAGAAGTGGTTTTAAATTCTAATACAATCTATTTAACTTTGATTGACAAATTTCTTAGTCCTAGAAGTTAAATTAGTCAAATTTAAAGTACCTTTTTGAGATTTGAGTGGTTCTTTATAAGATTGATGATTAGACATTGTTGATTAATATTTATTGTGAGTAGACCTAAGAATGATTAAATAATGAATACCTTTTTTATTGTATAATTGTAGGAGGAGCGGGTTATTTGAGATTTGAAAATTAGCTTGGGTTATTGATCATTTATTAAGAAAATGGTTATTATAATGATGGATTGCCAAACATCATCTCTAAAGGTTGAGGTTCAAAGGGCAATTGTGTTTATAGTTAATCAGATGGATTATTTATTTGAAATGGGCTATTAGGAAGAAAAAGATGTTTTTGAGAAATGCTCACGAATTAGGACTCTTGAAGCATTTATGAAGGATTTGGAATGACAGGAGGATCATATGATCTAGAGTTAACATTATCATTAGTTATCATTATATATTTGTTTAATTTGAGTTATTACCCAATCCGAACTCCTTCAATTATTCATTAAGTTCAGCTTCCTAAGAACTGTTAATTTATATTCTTTACTTATTCAAGCAATTATTCATATTATCCTAACTTGCTTATGAAATCATTGATGGCTTATTGTTTGACTTACAAATTCTATTTTAATTTCACCATATAGTCAGCTACTGCCACTTAATTTTGATCTAATGAATTCAATAGAATCATATCCTAATGAATAATCTTAACATTTACTGATTTACAAATCTCCACCATTACATCAATATGATCTCTATGAAATACTATTATTTCATCTTCTTCTTACAATACTTTATTGACTAATTCTTAATGTTATTGCGACAGTAATTAATTCCTTTATTCTTAAATTTCTTATTCTGGATCTACCTCTTCCAATAATAGATTATCTCCGTCCTCCCCTTAAAAGTCATCATTCACAAATGGATCTTACTATTATTAATTTAGATTGTTATCCAAGTAATGCTGCATAAAAGTATTTGGTTATTAAGTAATAGGATTCATTCCAGGTATCAAAGGTTATTACTTCTGATAAAGTTGATTGTTATTAAAATAAGATTACTAAGCGTATTATTACTAAAATAATTATTATTATTAAGGGAGTTAATTTTGTTATTATTGAAATAGTAGTGGATTTTGTTGAGCAACATTTTATTTTTATACATTACTAAACATCTAAGGTTAATATTGTTAAGGCTAGGGATTCGTGAATTATTGAATATTTGGTTATTATTGTTATTAATATATATTGGGCTGTAATGGATTTATTATTGGCTATTACATAAAAAATTATTAGTTAGATAATTATGGTTATGATTAAGACTACTATTATTGTTATTATTATTAATTTTGTTAAACACTTTTCGATTTTGGAAGATTTGTTGGCTACTATTATTAAGGCTATTATTTTGCATATGGATTAGTAAATTATTAATTATATTATTGTTATTATTATTATTATTGTAATTATTATTATGAATTAGCTGATAATGTTCTAGGTGGTTATAAGGGTTATGGCTAAGGTGGTAATTATTATTATTATTATTATTATTATTAAGCATATTAAAATTATTATTATTACTATTAGTATTATTATGAAGACGTCATGTTATTAAATTATTATTATTATTATTGATACTTTTAGTTGTTCATTTGACTTAAACCTCCCTATGATCCTTATGGTCCACTATACAAATCATCCCCTTCTTCATCTTCAGAATCAGGATTTCTATATTCTCTTCGGATAACATTAGTATCTAAATAAAATAATAACAACATGAATCAACCTGTTCTAGCTAACATTAATTCTCGATTAAGAGCATCACCTCCAGACTTTTACTCTTATGGTTTCTTTAATTCTTTGACTCTATCAGCATATCTTAATGTATTGAGTGTGTGTTCACTATTAGCGCTACTTGGTGATATATTTCCAATCATAACAGTTCTACAATTACCAATCAAACTATCTTTGAGGACAAGAGTAAGTTTACTACCTCTAAATGGTGTGTGATTCTTGTTAAGATCCAAAGCTCTAATGCATTCTTTCAAAGCCAAAAGAGATTTATTAATTTCAGCACCGTCTACTCTAGTAGTTTTATCTTGATCTCTGACATCAGCTCCTCTCTCGCTTCCTGCCAAATCAATAAAAGATAGTTTGCCATGAACTAATTTACCTTGTTTTAAATTAATTTAAAGTAATGCATGAGATCGTGAAGATTCTGAATTAGCAGAGTTTTATGATGTAACTCTAGAGTTCTATCCATGTTGAATAATTTGCATGAGTTGCTGAACATTTTGAATTTTTTTTTCAGTTAATCCTTTAATTTAGACATTTCCTTTGGCATCTTCTTGAGCAGCCAATTGAGTTCTATCATTTAAGAGATCAAATAATTTCCCGCAATATATTTCATAGAAGGAAATAGTCACATATAAATTACTATACTCAGGCTATATGTATATAAATGATGTGTAAATACTCTTTATAAAATGCCAAATAGGTCATAACTTGCCATTAGATAGAGTCCAGGTACATTAGCTTCAGGATCGCCAAGCATTGTGAATGTCTTACCACTTCCTGTTTGTCCATACGCAAAGCAAGTGCATTTTGCTTTGTTAAAAGCTGCTTCAATTATAGGACGTACTGCAGTAGCATATACTCCTTCATTATTAACACTCTCATCAAATGCTAAGTCAAAATTGAAATGATGTTATTCAACATATTTGGTCAGATCAACTTTCTGCCTAAAAAAAGAGAAAGTATATTGAATTTCAAAATGCATACTTGATCTCGCTCAATAGTACTGTGGCTTAATCTTTCACTTGTACAATATCCTAATCACCACGAGCTAACTCTTTCTTTCCCAGTGGTCTCTTCCTTATAACGACTGTTATTTTCGGTCCTTCCATTAATTAATGTAAATACAAAAAGATCTCAAATCACGTATACAAGAAATACTCCAAAAACACAATATTAAATAAGTCGATTTGGCAAGAGAAATAGGCATTCATCATAGTACTCTCTCACTTTGGATGTAAAACAAAAACAAACCGCGTAAACAAGACATTTCCAATTCTCAAAGTACTAGAATTGAAGAATTATTGGAAAGATGGATTGCTACTTTCCATGCCAATAAAGGATAAGGTATGGGCACTGGACAATTCAGACTTCCTGATAGCAGAGCTTCATAATTTTGTAAGCCTTATGTAAATATCAAATATTAGTGTCCCATCATGCTGTAAGGCCTGTTTTACCAATATCCAAATTTCACATCCTTAGAAATCAATATCAAAATTCAATTAAACAATAAAGACAAGAAATTATATTGCGTAAAACATAGGAACAATTAAAAAACAATCCTAATATTTCATTATAATAAGCTTTGAATCAATCTGTAATTTATTTGTTTATTTTACATATTGTAGGCTTAGGATATTCCAATTGAACCACCAAAACATCAATAACTTGTTCCAATTACTATTGATTTTGAATTAGATGGCAAAAAAATATACTAAACTTTTTGTTGGAATTTATATGAATCTCATATGATTCCAGAAACCTTTGCCAGAATTATTACAGAAGAAAATTAATTGCCATCTGTTATTGAATAAGAAATTTGTACTCAAATAAAAAAATAAGTGTAAAATTATAAATGTTACTATCCAACAAAAAATGAGATGTTAAAGAATCTCCATGTTGATTTAAGAGTTGAAAACATTCATTTTAAAGATTAATTAGAATGGGATATGAACAATACAATGAATTCTCCAGAAGCATTGGCAGAAGTCACAGTAAAAGAGATGGGAATGTCTGAATAATATGAACCTAGAATATCTCATGCTTTGAGAGAATCCATATCTTCATTGTAAAGATAAATGGAACCTAAAACTGGCGAAGAATATAGTAATTTAAAGAAAAGTACAAGAACTTTAATTGAAAGTACTACAAATTACAATTAATTCAAAAATGTTATGTTTTCAAATTAAATTAATGATAAAAATTGGGTTAGATGCGAATTAGAATACGATCATCAATTTTAATGGGGTCCATCAATTGAACTACTTGATTCGAATGCCCTTAGGAATGTTTAAAAATAGGAAGATCGTAAGACTAGATATGTAAGGAGATTAAGATGATCAGCAATTATATATTGATTAATTTTTAATTATAAAAATAATAAAACTGATGGAAGAAGGAAATCAGAAATAAAATCTATCCTTCCAAATAGCATAATTAGAAGAGGAATATAATAATTACATAGAGTAATTTGATATTTAAAGTTAGCTCTTCTGAAGTTGTAATGGAATACTATAAAAATTAATAAACAAGTGGATTGGATAAACATTTTCTTAAAATAGAAGAGTGGTTAGATCAAGATGTTGTAATATATTTAATTTTCATTTTAAAAGAAAAGCAAATAAAATCTTCCATTAGTAATTGAAGCAGAAGATGGTGTAGGCAAAAAGACTTTACTTGTTAAATGGATTGCATATCATAATGCAAACAAAAAAGGAAGATATTAAGATATTATTATACCTCATTTTGCTATGGTTGGCGGAAATAATAGTAATTATTTTTATGCAATTTATCGAATATTGGTTAAATTAAGAGAATTACTTAATATAGGACAAAAAGTTGAATTGTTAGAAGAAAAACTAAGAAAGTATTTTGCATATTGGCTAGATGTATGTAATTCTTATATTGAAAATTAAATTCTCAAAGAAGCTAAAACTCTCTATAACAGAATTATTCTCATTTTTGAGGGTGTCAATCATTTTGTTGATTAAGGCAATGGAATTCCTAAAGAAGCAAATGTTTCTTTCTGGTTGCCTTAATTCTTTCCTCCTAGAATTAAAGTGATTTTGACTGCCTCCAAAAATTCAGGTGCTATGCAATATCTATAAAAAATTAATTCGCAAATCATATCTATCAAAGTTGAACCTAAAATTATTGAAAAGATGATAGAAACACATAAAAAAAGAAAAACATTTCTAGTAATTATTTTTTATATTTTAGTCTGATTAATTTAAAGATAAATTGTTAAATATTCTTACTTAAACAAAATGTGAAATGAGTTCCATATTTTGTAAAACCTTTCTTTCTCTTCTCATTCCCTATCCAAGTATTGGAATAATAGGGGAAAATGATGTTAGGCCTGAATTTATTGAATCTTTAGTTTCATAAATGGATATCTCAAAATTATAAGAAGTTACAAGCTTAGATGAATTAGTTAATTTTATTTTAGATCACTATTAAGCAAAGATGTTTAAGGATTAGGATAAATTTATCAAAATGCTTTTATGTTTTACGATAACATAAAAAGGCTTGATGATTTCGGAAGCATTAACAATTTGTTAATTAAATGAAAATGATTGGAAAATCTTTTTAGTATTTTTTAAAGTCTATCTTATGCATTATAAAGAATATTGGATTATTAATAATGATATCTTTAAGAGTATCATTTAAAAAAGATATATTAGAGACAACTCTTTAGTTCCAAAATTGCATGAAGAAATTGCTGATCATCTAAATAAATCAACTAATTCCATCAGAAAATTAGAAGAACAAACTTATCATTTATTTATGGCAAAGACTTATTTTAAATTAAAAGAAATAGTATCAGCCATTGAAAATTTTCTATTGCTTTTCAATCCTAACAATAAATATGATTTATGTCGTTATTGGTAAAAATTAGAAGAACAAGGATTTGATCCAGTTATTGAATACAATAAAGCCATAGAAGGATTTTCTATGCAATATCATCCAAGTAGCGAAGATATATTTAGAATTATTGTACAGGTTTCAAGATTCTTAAAAGAATTTTGTGATTTTGAAACATATTATACTCCTAGTTTTAGACATCCTCCTATACAAGGTATTGAAGATGAATTAGATGATATTGGATTACTAAATGAACTTTATAGAATGAATTTGTGTTATATAATTGATGCTAATCCAAAGAAAATTGGCAATAATGATGAAAGTTATAAATCTCCAGAAGAAAGAATTAATGAAAAGATTGAGAAACTTAAATCTAAATAAGTATTGTAAAAAGATTAAAAGTAAACAAAAAAAACTGGGAAGGAAGATGAAAATAAGAAAATAAGTTTGTTGGAAAAGGAAAAGAAAAAGAAGCCAGAAATACTTACAAAATTAGAAAAATTAAATGTTGATATTCCTTACAATAGAGAATAAGTGAAGAAGTATTTCGAAGAGAAAATAGGGATTAGTAATTTTTAAGAAGAGAAATAAAGAGAAAAAGAAACAGAAGAAGCAAAAATATTTTAAAAATTAGATAATGGATAAATTTCAATGAAAGATTTAGATATAAATTTGAGTAAGGATGAAGATGTTCAATTAAAAAAACCTGGTTAATTGAAATTAACACACAATTAGATTTAACTTAAGAGATTAGAGGAATAATCATTAGTAAGTGAACGTAAGCCAACTGATTATTATTATAAGAGATGGATTTGGATTCAATTTCCTTGGGTTTGTTTATCTGTTCATAGTGATTATTCTGCTAAAATGAAATAATGTTTTGCCAAAGCAACTGAATATATGAGTGTTTAAGAAGAAAAGGCTTTTACAAAGTAAGCACTAAAAATTGCTATTGAAGCTAAATTAAAGAAAAAAATGATGTATTAAAAATAAGAGGATGTCAATACAACAATGTTCAATGATAAAGAATTGTCAATTATCCCTTCTAAATAAGAATAGAATACTTCAATATTAACATTAATGAGACAATAAAATGAATTGCCAGATGTAAAAGGATTTAGAAGAGAGAAAACATCATCATTAGCAGATAATACTTTAAATAATTAAAATTACAAACCATCTTATAGAGAAGTAAAATCTACAAAATTACATACTACTAGCTTACAGTTCTTCATAACAGAAGATTAAATGAGTTTATCACAAATTCATAAAGAAATAGAAGAGTAAAAGAAATAATAACAATAAAACTAAATTGATAAAAAATAATAAACTTTACCTGCAATTAATAAGACATAAGAAAATTCATTAAATACAACTATGAGAATAATTGACAAATCTAAAATGCAGAAAGAAAAGTTCAAATAATTTCATCCTGAAACCATTAATAAATCTTCTTAATCTATCTTACCCAGATTAAAAAGTGAAATTGCATTACATAACGGCAAAGAATTATATATTATGTTATAATAAGCAAAAGATTTGAAAAAAGAACTCGATAATATTATTTATTAAAAGTAAATCTAATTAAATTATATATTAGTCAAGCATCTACTAAGAAATTAGCTAATTTAAGAACACTTTAACATAATGAAGGGTTTGGAACAGATGTTGATACGGTTTCATAAATTTAAGAAAAAGTAAGATTAATATATTTATTTAAAGATTGAAAACCTCAAAAAGTTAAGAGAGGGAGCTGAACATGATTATTTGTTGAGTATGGTACAAGATAGTAGACTGAGAATTATTATAAAAATAAGTGGAGACAATAGATCATATAATGAAGAATGGATTAGAGACTTAAATTATCTATAATGTAATCTAAATAAATTAATCAAATATGAAAAATAAGACATTAGTAAAATGGAAACCGAAATAAAATAGATTCATACTATACACATTTAATATGTAGATGCTTTTAATAATAATATGAACTACTCAAAACAAATGATTGATTAGATAAATAAAACTGTTACATAGAAAGAAAACTTTGATCATTTCTTTTAATAATCAGATTCTATTATCCAATAATAATCGACTGAGAAAATGTAAAAGCTTCAATAATAATACACTCAAAATGAAGATAAAGAGTAATAAAGATTAAAGAGAATTCAACTTGAAAAAAATAGCAAGGCAATTTCTGACAAATTAGAAGTTCTTAGATAAACAATGGCTCATGTCAGTTAATACATTGAAGTAATTATATATGTTTTAAATTGTTCAAAGGTTGAAAATCCAGATTATGCTAAAGAATAGAGTTTTGTTGAATACTTAAATTAACTAGAGATCAAGACATCTCTTGAAGCGAAAATTTCATTTTAAGAAGACTTGTTGAGTGATTTGCATCTCAAATTACATAAATAAAAGATGTATTTAAATGTATTATTAACATTTAAATTTAAAGACTTTTAAAAATGCTAATTCGAATGAACACAAGAAATCACGTGAAAAAACTATTAAATATATTTAAGGAAAGGTGTAAGATAATGAAACTATCTAAATGCTTATCGAAAAAAGAGATTTATAATTAAAATAAAATTAAGATAAAGAAAAATAAAAAAATAAGTTATAACTTTCATTATTAGATTATAATGTATTTAATATTTGTAAAATTTAAGATTAGTATTAAAAATATTAGATCAAAATTGAGTTCATGTAAATTCAAAAGCTAATCTGAATAAGGAACAGGATCAAAAATAACATTAATTCATGATGTATTTATTGGTTCTAGATTTTTATTTAGATTTATGATGATTTAACTAAGAGACAACATTTCATTAAAGAAAAACTTGGAGAAGAAATGTTTTAATAATTTCTAAATAAGAAACTTGACTTCAATAAAATGTATAAGGCAGCATTCAAATATCATTAAGATCCAACTTTAACATAGATGGAACCTTATTGAGGGTTTTGTTAAAATAATCTATGCCATAAATCATATTAATTATTTTTTTTCTAATCATCTTCCATTAATCATTTTCTCCATATCTCCTAGTCATATTATTATAAATTTGTGTTCCCCAAACCATAATCTTTAAGTTCAATCTTTGTATCAGCTGTAAAAATTGTGAAATGAAATAATGTTCAAATTTTTTAGAATAAGGTTTTATACAATCCCCTTACAAATTCTTAGTCAATGTAGTAAGTCTATAAGAATTATATATATATCTATATAAATGAGATGATAAATGGCGATCAAGGAGTATTTTTGTTAAGTGGAATATATTGGCTCTTTTTGTTAAAATTAAGGAATTCCTAGGGGTTTTTTTTTGAATTTGTCTTTAATTTGTTAAGTCTATAATGTCCTTGTTTCTTTAGTCATTTTAAAGACAAAAATATTGTATTGGTTTTCATTTTTTTTTCGAGAGTAATTATGATAAAAAGTAAATAAATAAATTACACATAAGCAGGCCAAAATATAGAATAGGAATGAATAAATTCCCAGATTTATTAAAATATTCTTATTTATATTTAATAATTATGTCAAATAGTAGTTATAGAATAATAAAGATATTCTATATAACGATATTTGTATTTTAGAAAATTAAAAAAGATAAACTATTAATAATTACATATGAAATAGTATTTAACAACAGCAATAGTTACCTTGCTTATGACTGCGGGATATTATCAGTATAATAATGATGATTAATCCGATTTTGAGAAGTGGGCTGCAAAAAATAACAAACTTTTTTTAGGAAGCGAAAAATTGTACAGAATGGAAATCTATTATTCTAACAAAAAAATGATTGAAGAGCATAACCAAAGAGTAGATACAAGTTATGAGATGGGCGAAAACCAATTTATGACTCTTACTCATGACGAATTCGTTAGTCTTTATTTATAAAGAATGGATATTCCAAATGTATAATTCGAAAAGAGTTTACCAGAAATCTAATATGAAAAATTATCAGCTGTAGATTGGAGAAATTATACAACAGTTAAAAATCAAGGATCATGTAATTCAGGTTGGGCTTTTTCAGTAAGTAATTCAATAGAATCTTGGTATGCAATTAGAGCACAATAAAGCATAAATGCATCAGCATAATAAATTATAGATTGTGATTAATATTCTTAAGGTTGTTCTGGTGGTTATAATTAATTTGCCCTTGATTATGTTAAAAGAGTAGGATTAGTGAGCAGTTCAAGTTACCCATTTGTAGAAAGGAACCAAACTTGTAGACAAACAAGAAATGGAACTTTTTTTATTAATGGCTACTCATATGTTGGATAATCCTAATATAATTTATAGCAATACCTAAATAACTATTCGGTATCAGTAGGAGTTGATGCAACATTTTGGTAATTTTATAAATCTGGGTTATTCTACAATTGTTCCTCTAATGTTACAAATCATTTTGCTTTGGCAGTTGGTTTTGACTAGGCTAATAATTGGATTGTTTAAAATTCATGGGGATCCGACTGGGGAGAATCAGGACATATCAGATTGTATCCAGAAAACACATGTGGTATCTAAAATTATGCTTTCCAAATTTATTGAAAATTATAATAAATAAATGGTATAAATAAATAACATTATATCTTTGTTCTATGAAATAAGAATTAAAATAATAATTTTATTATTTAATAAAATAATATTTTAATTTTAAATTTTAATATTTTTTAAATGATAATTTTTCAAACTTTGGTAACAAATTCTATTTTTTCAATATATTATGTTTTATGTGTTTTTAAAGCAGATCTATACATAAAAGTAGTATCTGGTAATTTATTATTTATGGTATCATTTTATTAAATTTGAACAGTTGGAATTACTACTTAATTTCTGCGTTATTTTATTCTTCTAATGCAAATGTATGCTATAGCGATAATAAAAATAAATGGAAAAACTATAGACAATGCGATAATTAAAGATTAGTCTTGGTTGTCATCATTATTTTTAAAGGATTCTTAATCCTTCGAAATAATGACCTAATGATGGTCACCTTATTAATCTTAATTTACACTTTCATTTTCACTCAAAGAAATGATATCAATATCTTAAAGATCTTAATCGGAATTTGTGTTATTGTGAATAATCGGATTTGAGATTGATGAATCAATTACTAAAATTATAAACTAATTATTATTACCTTCTATTGGTTCGGAACTTGGAAAGTTTAATTCTGTTAAGACGTGTGTCTCGTAATTTTATGAAATAATTTCATATATACCATAATCAGGATTCGGAGTTAATTGAGATATTCTTTCAATTTATTATGATAATCTTTCCATTGATCCCTTTGATGCTTAGGTACCTGGTTCTGCTTCATCCACTATAGTCCATTCAATTGTAATTGCAGCAAGTTCAGATTCTTAAAGCCTTCGAAGAGTTTTAGAAGGAATATTACAGTATATTAGATTAGGATTTAAGTTCAATACATCAACAGCATAAGCCATAAATATATTGCATTCAATTTAATAAACATTTGCAAGAATAGTTGAATTTATTGAAACAAAATTCTTGAATTTTATATCAACAAAGCAGTCAATTTCAGAAGTGACTGTAAAATTAATTTACTTTTAACTTAATTTAAATGAATTTGATCCACATATATTTGTTTAAATACCTTTAGAGGATATTTAATTACCATTAACATACACACTAGGAATAAATGCAAGATCAAATTTAATTGAAATGATTGCATAATCAGATCCATCCACATCTAAATTCTTAGATAACCAAAAAGTTGAAGAAGTAGGTATTTAACCAGTTGTTTTTAATGAAATGAGCGAATTTACTGAAATTAGACTTAAAAATTTTGATTCTCTTGTATTTAATGGTTTCTTTTATTGCCAATTCCATTCATAACAACTATTAAGAATATTATTAAAAGTTCCATCTGATAAATAAATAGGAGAAAATAACCGAGAGTTTGCATCTGGAGCAGTACTCATAAAATTTAAAACTTAAATATTTCTACCAGGACACCAATAACCATTCCATTACTCAACTCTCTTACAATATTATACACTCTTTCCAAAAATTTTATTATTACTTATACCTTGTCCAATTTCTCCAAAGAAATCTCCTGTTTAATCTTCAATTAATACATTTTTTTATCCTGTGCATTCCATGGAACCACAACCACCTAATGTTCCAAGTTTACTTTAGTCAGAATCTCTTAATCTATATAAAAGCGCCTCAAATTCACACTCAGTACAACGTGTAAATTTTAAATAATGTCTTCCTGTCATATCAATCGCTTGTGGATGCTATCTAAAAACAGCATTTTCTACACAATTTGGAATTTAATTGTTGTTAACTTTAAATTGGTTGAACTCTAAATTGTTTACAAAAACTCTTAAATCAATTACTTATTCAGATATTATCTAATCAAACTTATCTGATTACAATTCTGTTTAAATAGGAGGGAATGATTAAGATGAAATTGTAGCCATTTACATACCTAATGTACTAGAACAATAAATTTTCTCTATGTCTTCATAACAATTTATACAATTAGGACGTGCTATAGCTGTTATAAAACCATCACTAATTTTCATAACATTATTTCTTTCTTCTTTAGATGATCCTTTTAAAATTATATTGATCTTATTTTCGGCAGTTATAAATCTCTTTATTTACAACTAATACGAACTTACAGCAAACATTATTCCAATTTTGCTATGATAAGTATAAAGATCTGAAATTGCATCGCATACTATGAATCTTTGTCGAATAGAAAAGCAGGCATTCTTAGCTGATGAGCAAATATTATTATAAATATTTGGTTCATTAACTGTATTGCATTTTGATGAAACTATATAAAACCCTGCATCCTCAGATCCTTATCCTATATTATTTGATATTTCTACTTAACTTCTTGTTATTTCAATATTATATTAAGAAAAAATAAAATTAGCCAAAACAGCTGAATCTTATATTTTAGCTCTTTTGACATTAATCAAAATATTATTGTTAAATTTTACATTAAATTAATTTACAATTTCCACCAAAGATGATATTCCTGAATAAAATACATTATTTTCTACTTATATAGGATATGAGTTAGAAATTTTCAAAAATTTTCCATTCGCATCTTTAAAACTGCATCCAAATACTATGCTTCTTTGGGTTGCTTAAGGAAAGAGATTTTCAAATATTAAACCTGCTTTATCCAATTAACCATAATTTATTAATTCTACACCTTATAATATTATGTAGCCAATGTAAATTTCGTTTTCTATCAAACCATGATTAACTTAAATGGCACCTTATTTATTTAAATTAACATTTTAAATTGTTATCTTTCTACTTAGATGTACTACTAAAGTTCTCATATCAAGCTATCCTATGTTATTTTTTGCTATTGTAATTGATCTATCTCCATAATAATCATGTTACAATGGAGAATCCAAAGTTATTACACAATTCTATTTGTTAATGATAGTTTTTTCTTCATCATTATTCCATTAAATTCCTGATGGTCCTAACACTATTTTATCTCCAACTTCCCAATCTAAACATTCAGATACTTCAATTTAATTAGATCCAGATAAAACTGTTTAAACTAATCTAGTTTAATATGTTTAAGGCACAACTGAATACAGTTCTAAGCTATTGCTTATGTTAAAATTAGATGTTTTAATTGTAATTTTATTTGGAAAAGGGGACTCTTTATTTCCTGCAATCATCTTACCTTGTTTGATAACTATTGAATTGCTTTATAATAATGAAGATTCTCTTTTCTCATCAAACCTCAATTCACCTTCAATCACTATCTCATCCAAATAAGGTGGATCTACATCAAGAGTTATCTAATATCCTTTCCTTATAATAATGCTATCCCCCATTTATGGAATTTTGTTTGCTTTCCAAGCCTTTGGTGAAGACCAATTATAATTATTATCATTATCATTGCCATTGTCATTATCATTATCATTGCCATTGTCATTATCATTGTCATTGTCATTATCATTATCATTATCATTATCATTATCATTATCATTGCCATTGTCATTATCATTATCATTATCATTATCATTATCATTATCATTATCATTATCATTATCATTATCATTATCATTATCATTATCATTATCATTATCATTATCATTATCATTATCATTATCATTGCCATTGTCATTATCATTATCATTATCATTATCATTGTCATTATCATTATCATTATCATTATCATTGTCATTATCATTATCATTATCATTATCATTATCATTATCATTGCCATTGTCATTATCATTGTCATTATCATTGCCATTGTCATTATCATTATCATTATCATTGTCATTATCATTATCATTATCATTATCATTATCATTGTCATTATCATTGTCATTATCATTATCATTATCATTGTCATTATCATTATCATTATCATTATTGCCAGTATCTTAATTTCCACTATTGCCTATTTATTCTAAATATAGATTAGCACATTTATCATTATCAGTTTCCAGATTACATTAATCTTGGCTTAAGCATACAGCTCCTTTAATTTTAATAGGGTAGGAGTTAATTAGTTTTTCTCCAGAAATACAAATATATAAAATTTTATTTGCTTAATCATTATACCAATCTCCCATTTTGCAACTATTTGGATTTGGAGCATCATGTATTTAATTAAATTATTTATCTCTAAATCTATAAACAATAAACTTATAATTATTATTGGAATATTTAATCTTGAGAATCAAAGAATTACTTGATGGTATAAATAACGAAGAGCTAATAATATTAAAATCAATAATTTCTGCATTAAGGAAATTGATATTTGATTCAAATACTTAATTCTGTGTTCTAATAATAATATTAAAATCATTTATGTTATTTTACCAAACTGTAAATAATTTCAAAATAGGTGATAAATTATTTTCTTTATCTGTAAATATTTAGTCAGTTTCTAATAAGATAGAAATTTAAACTCCGTAACCCATAATAGAGTGAACAAAATTATTTTGAATATTTAGTATATCCCATGCAAGAGGTTCCAAAACTTCATAATTATGATTATTTATTCGATTCATAAAGATATTGAATCCAATATAATCTCCAGATATTGCCCTGTTATTTATTAATATATTGTGAGGATTTGAAATATAGAATGCTGAAGATTATTTGTCAATATCTTATATATTGTCTGAAAATGATTAGTATTTAAAGAAAGAACATGAATTATCAAGATATTAAGTTGATTTGATTCTTAAGACTAGATTAGACTCAATTTTATTATACACTTCTGAACCACTAACTAAATGAATAGCATTTCCAATTATATTAAAACAAATATTATTCATTATTCTAAGATGTTTAACATTGTTTAATACTATGCATCTAGAATAGCTATCATGAATAGAATTATCCTCAATAATTGATAAATCCATTTCATCATTATTATAAAAGTGAATGGGATATCTCCCAACAAAATTAGTTTATCCACCATTAGCAATCTCTACATTTGAAATTTGAACAATCGTCCCTTCGTTCTGCCTTCCATTTATATGAAAATGTACGCCATACTTATTATTATCTATTTATTAAGATTTGATCAATATGTTTCTAGATAGTAAACCCACTTCTGTCTAATAAAGTAATTCAGATTCGTGCGTATATAGCAATGGTCTATCAATAGTTATACTTTTTCGATCCAAACTTATAGATTTAATAATTCTTATTTCATTCTCTTCAATATTAGCACTATTTGTAGCGATTACAATTGATTCTCCAACTTTCCAATCTACAATCTAGTTTAGTTTAATATTAATATCTCCTTTTAATGCTTTCGTATCTAAGAAACTCCAAGTAGGATTCCTCTTTTGTCCGAACATTTAAATTTTACACTTGACACATCCAATACACTTATTGCCGATTAAAGGAAATTAAAAATCAGTTGCTTATCCATTTAAAGTTATTGTAACTTAATGTTATTACGGTTCATCTTTTGATCCAATAATTAGAGTTCCTTCTCTAATTATGATAGAATTAACAAAAAGATTTATGTCTAGCTCATCAGAAAATATCAAGGTTCCTTCAATAATGAGTCTATCTAGAATCCTTGAATCGACATCTAATAATATCGTCTAGGAATTTGGAATCAGAACTGATTCATAATTTTAAGGAATTCTATCATTCCAAGTAGAAACATCTGACCATTTTTAAACATACTTAAAAGATTATTTAATAAGAGCTAAATTACTCTAGACTTATACAATAAATCCGCTATTGTCTGTTAACAAAGTTTTAATACCTGTTTTACAGATAATTTCTGTAGCAGAAAGTTTCACTAAGATACATTAAATATTATCTATGGTTACAGTTGTTTACTCGTTTACAAAACCACTGCCTTTTATTGTAATTAAGGTTTCAGAATTTACAGGTCCATATTTAGGTGTTACA
Organism: Paramecium sexaurelia; assembly: GCA_000733375.1. Classification (NCBI taxonomy): domain Eukaryota; phylum Ciliophora; class Oligohymenophorea; order Peniculida; family Parameciidae; genus Paramecium; species Paramecium sexaurelia. The sequence goes on from JPFM01000070.1 coordinate 340,153, forward strand.
GTTTCAACTTTAGGTTGATTTTGATAAGAATAACTTACAGTATTTGGATTACTAAATACTTTGAGGCCATTCACTTTGATATCAATTTAACAGTTGGAGATTAGATTCTCACTGTATAAAACCCAACCATACAATTCGATTTCAGTTAGAGAACATTGAGAACCTTAAATACCTTAATCATCTTCGAATTTAATCGATATAATTTATTCAATTTATGTTTCAGGAATTATAGTATTCCATCCTTCGTTAATATATTTCAATTCGTACAATTATTTCCAATTCTAATTATCTGTTGAATAGTAGATTTTTATTTTTTTTAATTTATTATAATTCAACTCTTATCCAAAATAAAGTCTTAATTTAGCAAGTTTCAAAATAGTAGTTTTTTATTTAAGATTGAGCTATATAAAACAAGTTTCTTAAGAGTCAGATTTGTATCCTGTTGAAATACTATCATCATAGACATTTTAAATTAATTCAGTTTTATCACCCAATAAAGTTAATTCATGAAGAGGAATCTTAGAGTATTGCATAGATGATGTAAATTAAGATGTTTATAATTTTGGAACAATGAATTTTAAGTTATTAAAATTAGATGATACTATATTGCAAACTTTATCACAAAATTAGATTGTATATGATAAAGGATTAGAAGAGAACCCTTTACCAATTATATTAATTATTTCTCCACTTTAATAAGATAGTGGAGGAGTATCAATGGTGGGCGTTTACTCAATATTTACAATGATATTTGAGTAAGCATCATTTTCAAAATAAGCATAAGAGTCATCAATTCTAATTTCTAATTAATAAATTCCTGCTGGAACATGATAAATTGGTAATTCAATTGAAGAAGAAGTCAATATCGCTTGATTAATATCTCCAGTGATGATTTCTGATTCACTAATTAATAAAACAGCCACGTCTTATCCATTTAAATTTTCCCCCTTAATATTCATACTTATGGTATCAGCATCAAATATTATTGAGTTTTGAGTTGGGTCTAGTTTGTCTGTTTAATCAATTAAGACTTATGTCACTTTTGGGGAATTAATTTCGGTTTTAACATTAAAATTATAAGTTTTAGATAATAAATTACTTTAGTCTTATTAATCATATTGATTTAATATAATCGTATTTTAACCTGAAATTAATTTAATTTTCATTTTACATTAAATTTTCACACTACTTATTACATTTATATTTTAGCATTCATTATCTCCTACTTTAATATTTTTCAAATAAATCTAATTAAATCCATATCCTTAGATTGTTAATAATGCTCCTCCAATTGATGCTTAACTCACAGATGTGATTTCCAATCCAACTCTAGTATACCATTTTTAATCATTTATAACATCCTCTTAAAACTTAGTTAAATGTAATCCTTAAGTTAGTTCTGGAATGACATAACCTAATTTGTATTGATTGTAATTATTTGATTAACAATTATTAGTCATCTAAGTCTTTGATCCTGCTGCTATGATAGTACTACTTTGAGTGAATTTTAATTTAAATTATGAATAAAGTGGCTTACAAGTAATTTAAACATCAATATAAATTGTTTTTCCTGGATTTAAATCCAATATACTTGCCTTTGTCATCTCATATAATAATAATGGATCGAACTTATTTATTTACTTATAATATAGCACAGGGTTAATAGCTTGTGATTTTGCCTCTTCTGACCAAAGCTATAAATATCTTGGTTTAAATTCTAAATTATTAAAATAATAGTTCTTATCTGTTTGATATTATGTCACAGATAGAAGAGTACGACCATAATTTACAATACATTTTGAACAAGTAGTTTGATATTTAAATTAATGAACGAGATACACTTAATCAGTCTATTTATTTAAAATATTGGGTGGGCTGTTACAAGTAATCAATAATTGACTAATTAATTTTCCTAAACAAACAGTAGGATTATCTTATCCAAACACAATTAAACTAACACTATCAAAATTATTTCCATTAACACTTAAAATTGATCCTCCATAAATTAATGTTTGAACATAACCATCAACTACATTTCCAATAGCGGTTAGATTCAAAGCAACATTCAAAGTATTTACATTTTATGTTCCTATACTTGTGGATCTTCCATAATTTTTTCTATACACTTGAATTACACTTTTGGAATTAATATCTAAGTTTTTATTGAATTGAACACTCATTAGTTAGTCTTGTACACTAATCACTTAGAGTTCCTAATTCTAAATATAAGCTTTGACATCTTCCAAAACTGTTCCAAAATTTTTACCTGTTATTTTCACAATTCCTTTGTAAGTTGGAATAATTTAATTAATATCTAATTTACTAATTGATATTGTTAATGCTGAATTGTAATTAAATGATAAGTCACTTTATGTAATGCCATTATATACTATTGTAATTTTCCCATCATTTCCAGAAGGATGTATAAAAACAATCTTTGTATTACTTATTGTCAATGGAGTTATTATAGTGTTTCCCATTTATAATTAAAACTTACGAGAAGAATCTTTTGGAAATCCAGATCCTGTTATCACTATTTCAGCACCTCCATCAGGAGAACCTGAATTAGGAATAACTGACTCAATTAATATATATGTATTAGCAGCAATTATACTTGTATCCATTTCAATATATCCAAAAATAGCATGATATATTATTGGATATTAATTTAAACCAGATTCTTCAATTACTTTTGAATTCTAAGTTTCGAGTTTACATGTTAATTTAAGTAGTTTAGTATCACTACTAATTGTAGATATTTCTAAACACATAGCACCTTTAAATTCTATTGTAAAATCATTTGCATTTAAATTTAGTTATTTTTGTGATAAAATGATGAAATTTGTCTACATCAATTGATTACTAATAGTATATGATTACAATATCAATTAATCATCCTCTTTAAAACTAAAATCACAAACTCCTTGTTATTGACATGCTCCTTATCCTTCAGATGTAGATACTTAAATTTAAGGCTTCTTACCAAAAGTAAATAGTTTAAGTGCTGGTATAGGTTCATACAATTCAGAATTACAAGGTTTTAAATTCTAGACTTCTAATTTAACATTTCCATTTCCAGATTATAAATTGTTCTCTTTTGATTGAAATTATGATATGGTTATTTAACAAGTATTAAATAATATGTTCCAAATCCAACCATCTTATGCTCTTCCTTCAGTCCAAACTATCGGTTTTTAACCAGTAATTCTATAAAAATTTTGAGCCAAGATACTTGAATCAACATTATATGACAATTCTTAATTATTATTTTCATTGACAAAATTATAAGTCTTGGATAAATATTATAGCGATAATTTAAAATATCCAGATATAGGATCAATTGGTTCTTGTAGAGTTTAGACATTAAATTGTAAAAGTTGATTTTCTGAGATCATTTCAGGTAGAGACCTATCTTCGAACTTTCCTCTATGGGAAAGAAAAGTTAAGATATATTGATGGCCAGCATATGATTCAGTTGCATCATCTACAACTAATCCAAAATTATCTAATTTATTAATTTTGACTTGTGTAATAAAATTACAACAATTCGAAAGAGCTTATGAAATTTAAACATCATTAAAACTAAAAGCAATATCTTAAGTTATAAATGTCAATTAAGTAGAATCTTGATCAAGACTTTTTTTAAATTGTAATTTAAAGGTGTCTTATGATAATGTATTTTCATTAGAGTTATAAATATCCATCTACAAGATTTCATATATTGGAGTGTAAGAAGTTTTTACTTAAAATAATTAACTTTATTTTGTATTAGATGCTGATGCTTCATTAATATTTGAGTTCATTGATAGTGTAAGAAACCCCTTACCTTCAGTGTTGAGATGAAATATTTCTATATAGTAATATTTATTCTCTTCTAAATCGATTGTTTATGAAATAGAATTCACATTCTTTGTATTATCCCATAATTACTCTCCCCAATAATTACGATATTAAGTAGATTTAAAAGATTGAGCAGCTGGAGACTCAGAACGAATTGGCTTTAGTGTTTCAGTTGTTTGAATATAAAAAGTTGCACAATCATCAGCAGCCAACAAAAATTAATATTGTCCAGTTGCAGTTGATTTAATAAAACCTCTAAAATATTATCCATATTAAGAATCTATTTCATCAAAGTAATCAGGTTATGAATAAATTCCATTTTATATTATTCTATCTTTTAAGATTTAAGATTCTGAAATAATTTCATTTCTAAAAATATTACAATCAGGGTATTAAGAAGTTATACCTCTCAAATCATATTTTGTATGAAATAATCCAGTTCCAGAAATAAAAACTGAATCTTAATTATTTAAGAAATCTAATATGGTTTGATCTGTTACTTTTGGTATTTGAACCTTTAATTATTATTATATTTACTTTTAATTAATTTATTTATGCTTCCAGTACTTTAATTAATACATCAGTTCCAGAAAGCTTAACTTAATTTTCTGTCAACCCACTTTTAAATCCAAATCCATTTATTTTTAATTGAAATGAATCAATCATCTCGACTTTCTCACTTAAAGAAGAAATTACAGGAAGAATTCTTTTTTTATAAAATATTATTTTACTTTAAAGCCTTCTATTATAAGATATTTCCTCTTTTGGTTTCTATATTCACTTGATAGGTAGACGAAATCAGATTCTCTGTTAATTGACATGTTATAACATCTTCATCCATATTCATACGAGAATTCAACAGCCTATATTAGCTTTTTCTACAAATTTCTTGTCCAATCAAAATTTTCTCAATTTCATTACTCTCTTCACCCGTTAAAATCCACTCTCCTTTAGCAGATAAAACAGAATTTGCAAATCCTATAGATGGGATTAAATAATGTAAATATGGAGATTTTTCTTTAATGTATGAAAAAAGACAATTATTTTTCTTTGTTGTACATACTGATATCTTCTATCCAGGTACTACTAAAGTGATAACTAGATTTAGTAATGAATTATCATTTAAAGAAGGTGCTGTAGTTTTACATGATAATTGTTAATCTTTAACATAGGTTTCATCTATGATACATGAGTACGTTCCCACTTAAATTATGTTGTTTGATATTATTGAATCAAAACCTACAGCCTTAGAGTAATAATATTAATACTTTTAAATACAAACTTGTCCCTCCTTTTGTAGAACCAGATAAATTTTCAGCTTCCATAAATGGACTCGTAGAAACCCAATAAAGTTGTACTTAAAGACCTAAGAAATTCATAAAATTTACAACCTTTCATCTATAACACACATAAATGTATGAGAAAGCATTTTAATAATAGGCATGATACCATAATTACAGAATAAATTATTCATAAGAGACCTGATATAATTCAGTTATAAAGTAAAATTTTTTAGATATTTTACTGAAAACTACAATTTTGAGTTATTTACTTATTTTAATGCTTGAAAAGAAAGATGTATTTCATAATAAGAATAATTTTTCATTTATTACTCAATTTCTGAATTAATAATTTTTAGAAAGTATTTATAAAATAATTTGAAAATATTAATAATTTTTAATACTAGTTTATTTCAAAATTAAACTTCTTTTTATGAGTTTTTCCTCTTGATTGTTGTTTAGAATCAAACATAATCGATTTATATATATATATAATAAATTAATCTATTTTTTATGATTATTTAATCTTAGAAGCAAATACAATTTATATATTTTATTTTTTTGACTAAATTTGAGCTCTGAATATTTTTCTTATTATTTACTCATATTTAATTCAAGAGTAATAATAATTAAAATATGATAAAATAATATTATTTCCAATTTCTCTTTAAATTCTTATAGTTGTAAGTTTTATTTTATGGTTGAATTTATTTCTCTTCCATGATAAATTTATCTTAAAATTTTAATATGGATTCGTTGCTTAAAAAAACAACATTATAGTTAAAATAGAAAAAAATTCTGGATCTAGAATTGTTTTTTTAAGGAATTAATTATCAACCTCATAACATATACTATAAATTTATCCAATCTTATATAAAAACTTTTTAAATTCATTACGTTTCTTAAGTTATAATAAAATCACTAATGAGAAACATAAAATTCAAATAAAAATAATGATAATTAAGTTTATAATATATATAATTTTAAAATATCGTATTAATTACTCAAATTTCAGAATTAACCTTTATTTTATCTAAGAGTACGAAAAGATCTCTCATGAGATATATTTTATTGTTTTTTAGGTAATTTAAATAGTGGTAATGTTGTATAACTTGGTTTTTTAATGAATTTTTAGAGTTAATAGGCATCTGTATCAGTTAATTCTTCATCATCATTATTTACTTTTTCTTCCTCCTTTTTTTTTTTGTCTTAAGTAAATGTTAGTTTAACTCCTGGTTTTAAAGGGAAGCCTTCAAAATTATATGGTTCATCATATTATGTTTTTACTTTAGTTGAAACTTTTAATTTAAACAGAGCTTATTAATTAATAATGTTTTCTTCAGCAACTGCTTCTTATTATTTCTAGTCAACTTTTCCTTACAATCTACTTTTAACTGTATTAACAATTGGACTTAACTATTTAACTTATTCTCTCTTTCTCATAATACTACCATCAGAATCATAAGTTTAATAATCTTTTAATGGTTTTCTTGATAACATTAATTTAACTTAAATCTGCTTTGCAGGATGAATGTATTCATTGTAAGGTAAATTTTGATCTCTAAGTTTAGCATTTCTCTTATCTTTTTTCTTCTTCATTGCTTCTAATCTATATTTATCATCAGATTTGTCCCTATCAATAATAAGTAGATATGGTTTAGGTTCGTATGTCTCAAATAAACCATAATTTTTTTTGATTTCAAATTCTTATTAGGATGAACTCTCTTGTAATTTGATAGATTAACGTTTCCATAAAATTGACTAAACATGCTGAGTAGTGTGTCTATCAAAAACTGGAGTTTACTTTAGTTTAAATTCTTATATACTGGTTCATTATCATGAAAATAATTATAATCAGGGTTGCTATATTCAAGGATGTATATCTCTAATAGCTATTAACAGTACTCTAATGCAATCATTAAATAATTAAAGATAATTATAATCAATAATCTAACTAATTATTATAATCTGGTTTGATTTTTAGATAATCTTCATATTCTTAAACTTATGCTTGATGAATATATTCCTGTAACTCTTCCCTTTTAAGATTCTAATCATTAAGAAATTACTAATAATCAATCCCATTACTCATATAAGGATGGTAATAAAATTATTTATCAAACATCATATAATAATCTTAATCAACTAATTATTCTATATAATTAAACAAGATTACCATCTTTGCCAACATCATTTTATTGAATTTTCTTTTTACGTCCTGCCCTACTTCTTTCATTTCTTGGCAATCTTTTACCATTTTCTCCCCTATGAGCATATGGATTGAATTTTTAATGATGACTTCTACATTGACTTGGAGTTCTTGTTCCAATTAATTCACTCATCTATTTAAATATTTTAGATGTTTTCTTCATCATAGATGAATTCATAATGTTTTCATATTAAGACAAGAAATTCACATATGTAGTATGTTCAATTTCAGACCAATGACCTGTATTGATATGTTCTTTTTTAGGTTTCTTAGTCTGAACAACTTTGTTTGATTTTAAACTCTCTTTTGAGCCAATCGGTGAACCATTTGTTACAATGTCAGATTGTAATTTTGGTAACAAGTTACCCTATTAAAAATGTACATGAGAATATTATGGTTGAAGTAATGGTTTCACACTTATAAACAATAGAATATTTAATACATGTCATTTTATTAAGGTTCTTGTTGTGATGCTTTAGTTTTAGGAAGTAATTCCTTTTGATCATGCTTTCTACAATAATATATTTAAATATTACTTAAGCTTTTTAGACTTTTTTGATTTATTTAGTGTTTACTGATCAACAAAAATTTCATAATTGACTAATTATTAAGGGTATTAGAATTAAGAATATATTGGAATATCATTCAGATTCTAATACATTGGATAATCTGTCATTTAATTTTTTTGTATTGTTTCATTCTCAAATTAATAAGCTGCTTGATAATCTAGTGGAAATGAAAAGAGTGGATGAATCATAATGTGTTGGCGAATATTTTTATAAAAATTATATTATTGTATAGTAAATTCTCCTTTTATCTAAGCGAATGATTTTATGAAAAACAAAAAGGAAATATGATTCATTTAGTATTATAATAATATCAATATCTTTATATTGGACTATTTCGAAGTTAGGACTTAAGTGTAGCATCGTGGATGGATTTATTTGCTAATAATTCAGCAGGAATACCAATTCTACTGTTATAGGCAGCTCTAGATACTAAGGTTTCAGGTAATAGAGTCTTATCCAAAATTGTGTATTTTTCAATCATTTCTGTAAATTCTTTATTCTTAACTGCTAATTAGTTTTGGAGGTCAGCAATTTAATCAGAAAGCATTCCCACTTAAGTATTATATGCACTCTTTAGATTTTCAAATTAATATGCTGCACCTGAATCCATTTTATGTCTTAATTCATCAATTTCTAAATTTTTCTCTTATTCAAAATGATGTAATTTTTCCATTAACTTATCATTGTCATCTTAAATTCGTTTTTAGATAATTTCTGCATTATTTCTTTAAATTGTAAGATTCTCACATTCTTTTAATTTATTATTGTACATATCAAATGTTTTTTGGATTTCATACTTTTAGTGATCTATTTATTATTCTAATTGTTTTTATTTCTCCCTGTTTTAAGCATCTATATCTTTAATGAGAGATTTAAGATCTTAAATTTCTTAAAATTTGGATTTTTCATTTTCAAAAGATTTTAATTTAACAATTTCTAATTCATTTAATAAATTTCTTATTTTATCTTCAAGTTCTAATTTCACTTAAGAATAATTTTTAAGATTTAATTAAATTTCTTGATTTTTATGATCTAATAAATTCTTTAGATTAATTATTTCTTGATTCAGTAATTAGATTTATTTTTAAAGATCTATTTACATATTCTCATATTATAAAGTTAATCTTTCTATTCTTGCATGTTAATCGGCAATTTCTCTATTCTTCTCATTTTCTAATAAAAGAGTTCTTCTTTTTTAATCTTCAATAGTATTAATTAATCTTTAAATCTCTCCATCATAATAATCTTTTTATTATTATTTCTCAACAACCAGTTTCTGGATATCTTAATTTTTATGATCAATAATCTCCTTTAATTTTAAAATTTCCTAATGTAAAGCTTTCAATTAATTCTCATGTGTTATTTTTAAATTAGTAGTATCATTATTATGAATATTATCTAAATTTGTTTAAATATTATGATTTTCTTATTGATGCAATTATTCATTACTTAAAATTTATCTTCGAAGCATTTCAATTTCATTTCTTAAACCAGATATTTCTGTCTCTGATTGTATCTTTTATTTCAAATTTTAATTGATTAGAGTTTCAATCTCTTAAGCCTTTATTTCTAATAAATTCTTTAATTTTACTATTTCTGATACTTACACATCTTATTAATTTTCATGAGCTGTCTATTAATTTCTTAAATTAGTCTCTTGATATAATTCTAACTTTTATTTTTGAGCTAACATTTCATTTTGATGATCTATCTAAATAGCACTCAATCTAGATTTTGTAATATCTATCTCATTCATTAATCTTAATTATGTATCCTAAAACTCTATTTTTTATCTTTCTATCTAAGATTACAATTAAGCCACTTAAAGAGTTCTATCCTCTAACATATCCCTAAGTTTTTTGAGTTACACCTCATACATCTCTGCTTGAGTATTATTTGAACGTTTGAATGTCTCTTAAATTTAAGTTGTTTAGTTATCAGCTACATTTCTTTAATCTGATATTATTCTATTTTTTTCTTAGTCCAACGCACTACTTCTTGCATTAGCCTTCTACACTTCCAAAGTAAGAGCTTTTATCTCACTCTCGTAATTCTATCTGATCTACATTAGTGAACCCATTTAAGCCTCATATTTTTATTTCCACATTTCAGATTCACTTTTTCTTTATGATGCGACCTTTTAAGCTCTTTCCAATTAACCTTATAGTGCATTATTTGATTCTAACACTTCTACTACTTTGTATTCTAAATCACCACTCTTTTACTAAACCATACGTTAAAGTTCATTATCAGCCTTAAATTTGGCCAATTCTCGTTCAAGTTCATAACATTTGATTCTGTAATTTTCAGCATCTTCAGACACAATACTAAAGTTCATTTTATTTTGGACAGGAGAATGAATGTAAGGTGATTGATTATTGAGTGGATGAGCTTTCTTTACAGTACCTGGTTAAGAGAAATCTTGACTTGCAAGAACTTGTGAATATTTTGTTGGCGAAATAGTTCTTGGTTACATACTGAGGTTCATTGACAATTTATTAATAAAATTTATTGACAGCCGCCTTACATTAACGTATACTTTTATAATGCATATAAAAATTATGAATATAATTTATTTATCAATAATAATCTTGACCCTAATTAGTAGATTTCATTCAATTCTATAAATTGAATATCCACTTTCTTGTTTAACTAAAACACAAACCATAAATTAAATATCAACATGACTCTATTATAAACATAAAATTTCATAAAAACCTAACAAGAAATTTATTAATGAATAGTCCCCACACATCATATTAAAAGAAAATTGTAAAATTTATCTTCTAACAATAAATTATCATAATCTCTTTAAATAGTTCATTTTATTCATCTCATTATTTCATGATGTTAAGAAAAACTTTAAAAAAATATTATATTAAAAAACACATTAAGTTGAAATATTTTTTATATTTATAATTAATTTGAAAAAATCTGAATCAATCAAAAGCAAGTTTTATAAGGAATATTATATATTATTCTAATTTTAATAAGAACTTAATCACTTAAACATTAAGTATAATAATAAAAGGCTTAATCAAACTTCATTTTTATTTATATCAGATATAATTAATTTAAATAAAAAATATTCTACAATATATTATTATATTATTATTTTAATTAGAATATTGACATATATTAAAAAGAATTAAGTTATTTAATTTCTTCCCGTATTAAATGGTATATTATATCTATGAATTTTAAGATTAAAGCAGAATAGTTTATGTTTAAGTAATTTAATTGTAATTTTTTCATTAATAAAAATAAAACTTATTTTGATAAATTTACATATGATTAATTTGGAAAATTTTGATCAAACAAAATTCAAAAATCCAATTCTTGATAGGTATGATATCTGCAATACAAAAGTCCACGATCTATCTAGGCTTGTCGATTGATTGGAATACTACCTTAAGAATTAATTTAGATAACATTATAAGAATTAAAATAAAGACGACCAGATTTGAAACTGGATAAGTAAGATTGGTAAAAATTTTGGGAACATTAAGAAATAAAAAGATAATAAAAATTAGAAGTTTGTATTGAAACAAGATAGTAGATAATACAGGCAGGTGTGATGTCAGGGAATGAAGGCGATAATTAAAATTTTAAGGATTCGAGAATGTCAGAGCAATAAAGCAATGCTTTAGAAAGAGAGAAAAAAGAGTTAGAGAAGATGAAATAGAGACAATAGAAAGAAATAGAATAAATGTTGGAGTATGAAAGGAGAATGTAAGAAATTAGAGAGAGAAATGAAGAGAAATAAAGAATATAAATGGAGAAATAGATGAGAAGAGAATAAGAATTATTAGAAAAAAGAATGCAATAGGAATAGGAAAAATAAATGAGAGAGGAGGAGAAAAAAAGAAAATAATAAGAGGAAGAAAGATAACAAAAATATTTAGCAAGCGAACATTTTAAAAGGGAACAAGAGAGGGCCAAATAAGAATAAGAAAAACAAATTTATTTGAAAATGGAAGCAAAAAAGAAGGAAGAAGAGAGAAGATTAAAATAAATGCATTTTTAGTAACAAACTCATTAAATTTAATAATAATATGAAGAAGAAATGTAAAAGAAAAGAATAATAATGTAACAAAAAGAAGCGGAGAGACTGTAAACTATTGAGATTTAAAGATAATAGAGAATCTAAGAGTCTTAATAAGCATAATAAGAATTAGCAATAAAATTGGTAAATGCTAAAGTTAAATAAGAAGAGTAATTATCCAACATGAAGAAAGTATTTTAAATATTTATATGATAAGTCTTTCGATTTAAAGTAGTAGAAGATAGAATAGAGAAGAAGAGAATTTGAAGAGATGAAAATGTAAAAGATGTACGAAAATTAAATGTAAGCGTTATAGCATTAAGAGAAAATCAAGGAAGTAATGGAAAAAAATTAAATGCAAGAGGAGAAAAAGAAATATGATTATTTTAGTAAGTTATAAGAGGTAGAATAAAGGAAGGAAGAATTGGAAAGATTAAAGCAAGAAGAATTATTATTAAGAAAATAAGTGATTTTTGAGAAAGAAATGTAAAGATAATAAGTTTTATAAAATAATGAAAAGTAATTAGAACAAAAGACTAATGATTTTCTAAAAAAGTTTTAAGAGAAGGAATAATTAATTTATGAGGTAAGCAATAAATTCAATTATTTAAGAAATAATTTGAAAAATAATAAATATTGCATGAGTAAAAAGTAAAAGAATTATTGAAAGAATAAGATAAGAAAGAAGCATTAGAAAGAATTACTAGATTGTAAGAATACGAGAAAGAATTGTAAAGATAAAAGCTATAAGATAAAATGAGAAGAGCTGAAATATTATAAATAGAAAGGAACCAAATGTTGGAATAAAGAATGTTAATTAAGAAAGAAATAGGTTTTTAAAAATAAGAATTAATGCAAAAATTAGAATTAGTTAAATTAGGAAAATTAGATCCATCAGCTTTAAATCCTGAAAACAATAGCATACGTACTTCAAATAGTTTGTAAAACAGTTATCATAATGTTAGACGTAAAATGTAAATTTCATTTTAGCTTCTACTGCAAAATAGTAAAATACCTTGTCAAATAAAGATGTCCGTTCTAATATTAGACCAAAGTCATAATAATAAAAAGTTTTATAAAATTCATCAAATATTTAACATAATTCTTAATATTAAGGAAAATTTAACATGTTTAAAAAGCATGAAAATATGATTGACTAATTAAAGGTTAGATAAAATTAAGAAATGATTGATGTATTATTTAAATTATAATATTTAGGTTTTAGAAGAAGAGTAATAATTTGAACATGAAAGAGAACAAGCAATGGCTAATGCAAAAAATTCAGATGAATAAAAGAGGCTTGAAAAACTATTTTAAATAGAAAGAAATAAATCGAATTATAGAATTGAATAACTAAAAAGGTAATACATTTTATTAACAATTTTAGAGAACATTAAAGACAATTAGAAGAAATTAGAAATTAAGGTTGAATTTATTAATTTATTTTTGTAATTTTATATATATATTTCATAAATATCATCATCATAAAATGAGAGGATAAAGATTTCAAAAAAATCAATTAAATTTTTTAATTATAAAGTATATTTAATTTATTCTCTTAATAGACAATCTAAAAATTTAGTATAAAGTTATATAATTTTAAAAAAATTTTTCTTGTAATAATTAGAATTGAGTTGTAAATATTTAAAATTCAAATTGGTTATAATACTTTAATACTAGTGTTTTAGGAATTATTAGATGGAATAAATTAGAAAACAAAATTAAGTTTAATTTCATTATATTTAAGAATTCACTTAATTTCTATTTCTTCAACTGAACGTTATGGTCCAGCTTTTTTAAAATTAGATTCAGTCCTCCATTTTTAGGCCCAACTCTTAATTTTCATCAATGAAACTAAAGAAAATGCATTTTCTATGTCAACTTATGAAACCTCCATAACTTTTTCTTCTTAATCCCTAATTTAAAGTAGATTTCGTTCTTACATTTCATCTAATAGATTGGCAGAACTTTAATTAATCCAAGGATGCTTGGCAATATCATTAATTGTGGGTCTATTTTTTGGATCTTTATTTAAAATGAAATGGATGAAATCTTTTAAACCATCACTAATTAAATGACTTTGCGGAAAGATAACTCTTAATAATAGTTTAAAGATTTACTCATTTTATGATATATTGTTTAGTATATCAGGTATACTATTTCCAGTGAAGGGGACACTTAAATAAGCGAATGCAAAGAATGTGATTCCAAGTGCCCAAATATCTGCAGCTCTACCAGAATATCCATCTTTAGCTGTTTCTTTGTTACAAGCTTCAGGTGGCATAAAATAATAAGTTCCTTATGTATTTTCAAGTACATCATTTTTGGAACCTACAACTTATGAAACACCAAAATCAGCAATTTTAGCAGTCTTACCAGACATCAAAACATTTTGTGGTTTGAGATCTCTGTGAACAATTTTATTTTTATGTACTAAATATATAGAAATATGATACGGAATGCTAAACCTTTGATACAATCTCTGAATAGAGATGCTAATATATCTTCTGTTAATTCTTCATCTTCATTCAATTTATAAAATTTGCCTTCATCATCATCCCATTCAATCAGTTAACCTCCTTCTGCAAATTCAAGTACTATAATTAATCAATAATAATGAAATTTACCCATAAACAATTTATCACTAGTTGGATTATCAATCACTTCATATAATTATATTAGGTTATTGTGTCTTATTTTTTTCATGATGGCTATTTCTTTTCTAACATCTTATAATGCATCTTTAACAACAAGATCTATTGTTAAATAGAATGAGAAGTTATACTTCCATTAGCATCCTTTACAAACTCTCTTTATCTTTTAAGTTTACTCTTTTTAAGTATTTTGATTGCGAATCTTGAATTAGGATCTCCTTTTTTATGTGCTAATTTAACCTTACCGAAAGCACCTTAACCTAAAAATTCATCAAAAACATAATCATTTAACATTTTTTAACCCTAAATAGAGAAATGACATTAATATTTACTTCATTGTTTTTAAGTGTTACAGCCTTGACAGTTTCTCTGACTTTTTTGTTTTTCTAAGAAAGAACTAATAAAATATATTTACTTTTGGGATCTTAACCTTAATTAATGTTTAAGGTTGAGTCTTTTTGTCTTAAAGTAAGAAAGAGGATTACTGATCAGGCAGATAAGGTGATGCAGATTGTTCTTAAATGACTTAATTAATTCTAGGTTCTTTTTTTTTAGCACAAACTGATCCCATTATTAAATTGAATATTATATAATTGATCTAAAAACTGATTTGTAAGTGAATATTTGATAAGATTAAGAGTTTAATAAAATTACTAAGGGTGTAGTATTTTGAAGGATTAAAGAAAAAAATATCAAAATGCAAAGTATCTTGATATTATATAAAATACAATCATATGAGATATTATATAATAATATAAAAAGAAATGGATGAACAATTGAATAAATTGATTGAAGGAGATGAAATGAGGAAATTCAGTGATTATTTTCAATACAAGGCAACCATAGGATAAGGGGCATTTGGTATTGTTGTTAGAGCAGTAAATTTGACAACGTAATAAGAAGTGGCAATAAAAGTATGTTCTGCCAATCTATACTGATAGATAATTAAGAAGAAATTAGTGAATCGATACGATCAATTGAAATAAGAATCAACTATCTTGGCAAGTTTAAGACACGAGAATATCGTGAAGTTTATAGATGTTAAAGAAACTGATACTAGAATTTTAATTATAATGGAACTTATAGAAGGAGGTATACAATCTTTTCCTATCTTAGGTTCTTTGGAAGATTTGATGTAGAAATTCCATAAGAATAATAAATGGTTTACAGAGGAACAATGTAAAACGATTATAAGAAACATTTTATTGGCATTAGCATATATGCATAAAAATAACATAGTTCACAGAGATTTAAAGCCAGAAAATATATTGGTCAACGAAGACTTAAGTTGCGTTAAATTAAGCGATTTTGGATTAAGTTCCGTTTAAAATTAATTAATGACGAAATAGTGTGGTACTTTGATTTTCATGGCTCCAGAACTTCTTATGAATAAAATTTATAGCAAAGTATTTAAGTATTTTCTAATTAGAATGTAGATATTTGGAGTGTTGGTGTGATAATGTTTATGTTACTTAATTACGGATAACATCCATATTATAAATCAGGAGATAGTCTTGATTAGATTCTATAGAATACCAAGATTATGCATGAGTAAAGCACTCTAACTTAGTAAAAATCTAAAATGATATAAGAATTTTAGATTGTAATACAGTCTATTTAAAAAATTAACTGAATTGGATTAAACCAAAAGATATAGAGCTGATTAGGGACTACTTCATCCTTGGTTGAATGAGTAAGGTGATGTAGAAGTACCTTAAACAATGGAAGAAATCTTTCATACTTGGATTTAATAATAGAAACTTCTAAATCTCATAAAATCAGTAATGTGTTTATCAAAATTGGGTTATATGAAGAAATTAGAAAATAGAGAAATTTGTAATAGATTTTCAGTGTAGAAGACGAAATTAAAGGAAGATAAAAATAAGAAGGAAGGGAAATTAACAATAAACAAAGAATTTTATGATGAATTATTTGAAGATTATTAGAAAACTTTAACAGAATAATAAAAAAGACTGGTATAATCAAGTAAATTAAAAATAAAATACTTATAGCCCATAAATTAGAGACTGACATCTAAATAAAATAATAACCTTAAAGTCAATAATTGTCAACAGTTTAAGCCAAATTGTAATTCATTATTAGAGCAAGAAAACCTTCAAGTAGTATAAAAAATGTTGAAGAATAAATTAATGATTTAGAGAATGAAGAGATCAAATTAGAGATAAATGAATCTTAACCTGACATGCTTGTCTAAGATAATGAAATATAAAATGATACCAGTGGATTTGAAAAATCAGATCATAACTTATCTATGCAAATTAATCCAATCATGAAATCACCTAAAAAGAAAAGAAGATCGCCACTCAAAACTTAAACCAAATTGTATATCTAAAAAAATGAGAGTCTTAATACTTCTTAACAAGTAATTAAAGAAAAACCTACTACTAATTCTTAAGTTCCTAGTCCTACCAAAATTATTAATAATAGTGTAATTAATGGTAATAATTCAACTAAACATCAAATTAAATTGAAACCATTATAAACTTAAATTGATCCACCTAAAGAAATTATAACAAATAATACAATTCTTAATTAAAACCCAACAAATTACGAACCAAATTTTCGTTCAGCCATTAGACCTATGAGACAAGCACACATTCCAAGATTATCAAGACTTAGTGTAGATAGAGATTAAGTCTAACCTGCAGTATTAGATTTATCAAGTATGGCAATGGGAGGTTTTAGTCCTGTTCATAGTAATCAATTTTTATTTCCTACCAAAATCCCCAATTATTGTCCATAAAAGAGAGTTTATTAGAATGAGTTTCATCCTTCTAAAGTACTAACATCTTTGGCCTCAAAAAAATCAAATGATCATTATAATTTTATTAATGGTGGACCTAAATGAGATAAATTCAATATAATTTGTTCTTAAATTAAATTTATAATTAATGAATTAAAACAATACAATAAATATTCGAGCAATAAGAAATAAAAAATCAATTAAAAAAGACTTGTCGTTATAACCTAAGAACATTCATGATTAATATTACTAAGAATCTGATGATAGTGAAGATGAAAAAGTATTATTAATGAATTAATGTAGATTTTATCTAAAATCGGAAGATTGTAAACTAAGAAATATAAAGATAAAGATTTTATTGGTTATGATGAGAATCTAAATAAAATTTAGAAAAAAAAATAATTTCAAGATACTATTGATGAATTCATTAATAAAACAGAAAATAAAGATTGGTGGAGAGTAGTCAGAGATGAATTAAATAACTAAGATGTAGTTCTGAATGATAAGCAATTATAAATGTTAGACAGAATTAGATAAGGAAAAACTGCAGTCAAATTAGCAGATGATGTAAAATATTTATATATATCTTTAAATAGTATTATTTTGAACATGAAGATTTCAATCAATTTGATCTTTTATCATCATATAATCCAAAACGTAGATTTTTGCCTTCAAAATGGGAAAGAATTAAAATCAATAAATTAGTATAAGGTATAAAATTAGGGAGAATTATATTAAATCCTCCTTAGAAAGTAGAAAAGATGTTTGATGTATGGGAAAATGCTGCTGAAGATTAAGTATTGAGCAAATATTTGCCAGCCAGAATACCTGCATCTAAGGCAGCATTACCATCTAATGTTGCTAGTTATAATCCTCCTGAAGAATATCTATTTACAGAATAAGAAAAGTAATAATGGTTGTAAACTGATCCTGAAGATAGAGAAATACCATTTATACCATAAAAGTTTAAACATTTAAGGAATGTACCATCTTCTGAATAATTAACAAAGGATTTATTTAATAGATGTTTAGATTTATATTTAGCACCAAGAATAAGAAGAAAGAAATTGATGATGAAATCAACTGACTTTCTACCTGAAATTCCTAAACCTGAAGAATTAAAGCCCTTTCCTACAAAATTGAATTTTGAATTTGGTTAGATTGATACTACTAAGTCTGGTTAAGTGAAATAGATTTCAATTTCATAAGATGGTCAATTATTAGGAGTATGTTATGAATTTGCTGTTGCATTCTTTGATACTAAAACATCGAAATGTTTATATACCAAATGGTAAACAGCAGATAAATAATTTTTGGGATTAGATTTCAGTTCATCTGGATTAGTTTGCATATTATAATCAAATGGATTTATAATCTTAAATTCTTTTATTGATAAAAGATAGCATCCAAATGTAGAAGATGGTTAAACTGCAAATAAATAAATACCAAAAAATTAAAATAATGTTTTTGACTGGAACTTTGAATTAGATGATAATGTGTTCCAATAATTAATTGAAATTAATATGCCTTATGATCCACTTTATGTTCAATTTCATAGTAAATCTGATTATATTGTAAGTACATAACCTCATACTCATGTGAAATCTCATTGCATTTTAGTTCATTGCATTAGCAAATCATCAACATCTATTCCTTTTTAAAATATGAAAGCATCTACAGAAGTTTAATAAACTATATTTCATCCTACAAAACCAGAATTATATATAATGACAAATAAAAATGTATTTATTTATTCATTAACTAAATAATAATTATTGAAAAAACTATTAGCAGGTAATTAATAAAATTCAACTATTGCTATTCATCCTTATGGAGATAATTTAATTGTAGGATCAAATGATTAAAAAGTATGTTGGTTTGATTTAGACATGGGTAAAACTCCTTTTAAAAAAATGAGTTATCATAAAAATGGAGTAAGACGTGTAATTTTCCATAAAACATATCCTTTATTTGCCTCCTGCTCTGATGATGGTAGAATATTTATCTTATATAATAGGAACTATTAATATATTCCATTGTCGTATCAGTACTGATTTAAGTTAAGCTCCTATAATTTTACCTTTGAAAGTCTTAAAATAAAAAAAGAAAGAATCCGTTATGGATGTTTCATTTCATCCCACTTAGCCATGGATTTATTCAGCTAGTAAAGAAGGAGTAATAAGTTTATGGACTTGATGTATATAAATAATTATTACAAATTTGTTATTTTACAATGATTAATGATTATCCATAATTACTAAAATATTTATCATTCTAATAATTCTTATCATTCCCTAATATATTTGGAATTATATTAAAAATTTTAATATTATTTGTAATTATTATTCATATATTTTATTAAAATATAGAGTTCCTAATATATAATTAAATGAATGAGTGATATTTATTATGTCTTAATGTAATTGTCTAAAAGTCTAACAATTTTAAGATTATGTATTGTTAATATGATAACAAAAGTAAGTCAGAATTTATCAAAAAATTGATTTTTTAAAGTTTAGAATGCTCATTCTATACAAATAACATTATGTAGAACTGATTTATATATTTAAACAATAATTTATTATTAAATATAGAGTAATTTAATTAGGATCTTTAATAATAGATGAGAAATAATTAGATAGATAGATGAAATAGAATCAATAGGGTCATGAAAAATGAGGTTTTAAATATAAAAGAATTAATAATTAGATTATTAATAATTAAATAAATATTAATGACATTTTGTGTATTGTTTGTAATTTTTGGAGCAGCTTTGGCTAAACTAAAAATTCAAAGTCCTGTAAAGATGGAGGAATTTCCTGAACCAGTCAATACAGATTATTCGATTGCTAATTTTGGCCATATTCCTTATGGTAAAAAAATGAGTGCATAACTTTATGCTCCTCCAATTGATAATGATGAGAATTATGTTTAAGGTCTTAAGCTTTGCGAACAACCAATTGTTAGCCATTTTTCTTAATATCATAAAACTTTTTCCGATAAATGGTTAATAGTAAGAAGAGGCGATTGCCCATTCACTAAAAAAGTAGATTTAGATATATATTTTAGGCTATTAATGCTTAAAATATTTAGGCAAAATTATTGATAATCGTTGATAATAAAGATGAAAAAGTAGATTAAATAATGATGGCTGATGATGGAAATGGATATTAAATTAATATTCCATCTGTCCTAATCTCAAAAATTGATGGAGAAAAAATTCTAGCATTTCTAACCAAATACCCATAAAGATATTTGATAGGATATATAGAATTTAAATTAAACTAAACATCAAATAAAGTAATTCTAAATCTAGAATTAGACAAATGTACTCTTCGGTTTAAATATTGAAAGCAGAGACACATTCAAATTGATTAACGAGTTTAGACCAATATACCTTGATCTATAGGATCACATAAACATTTCTATCTTTTATGAAGTCTTAAGATGTTTTACTTGTGAAAAAAATGATTGGAATTCAACTAAATAAGATTGTTTGGGAGGAGGAAGATATTGCTAATTTGATCCAAATGGTATTGCTTTTGGAACTGGAATTGATGTTCTAAAAGAACAATTAAGATAAACTTGTATGTGGAAATCTAATCCTGAGTTATGGTGGGCTTATATGGTAAATATTTAATATATTTCTTAGAATCATTTTAGTAAAAAGTGTACCAGAGAAAATGAATTCTCTAAGTGTTTTGAGTCTTTCGTTAGCAAAGAGGAAAACACTTAGATAGAAAAATGCGTCAATTCATCTTATGTTGATGGTCCAGAAAAATTATAGGGTGAAAACTCCTATTTTGAAGAACATTTCTAACTAAGATATCAATCTGGAATTATATTTTACCCTGGAGTATCAATTAATAAAGTTGCTTACAGAGGAAATATTGAAGCAATTGAAATCAAAGAAGCTATATGTGCAACTTTCACAGATCCTCCTAAAGCTTGCAAAGATACCGAATTTATTATTGAACCAAATACTTAAGTATAGGATTCCTACTTTTGGTTAATTGTTGTAGTGATAGTTTCAAGCATACTCTTTATTTTGTTTATAAAATTCATTTATAGATAAAGAATGAAAAAGAATATGAATAAAATGATATAAGAATAAATAAGTTAACAAGTGAATAATTATGTAAGATTTTACGAAAGTAGAAGCGAAAAATGATATATGATATATAAAAATTAAATTCTATTAACATTAATCTATGTGTTTGAAACAACACTTTTAATTTAATACAATATGTTAAAATTAAATTGTAAAAGCATCAATTATTATATTGTTTTATCTCTAATGATCTAAACACTAAGTTATTTTTCTAATATAATTTCCTGTATTTTATTGAGGGTTAAACTATAATTAATTTTTATAATTAATGATCTAACTATTAAGATATTTTCTTTAGTACATATAATTAAGTATATAGTACAAATAAGATTGGAAAATAAGTTTATAGTATGGTACCTTAGTTGCATATTTAAATATTTCTGACAATTTGATCAGTCAGCAGTCGCTAAATTTAGTATATGGAATTTGGATTTGATTTATATAGGATGATTAGTAATTGATTTATAAATCGATTATAAATAAATTAAATAAATGATAAAAAGAAATGAATAATTAAAGAAATAAATAGGACCTTCTAGAAATCAGGGTTAGAATAATAAAGCATGTCTCAAACCTCAAATCTTTTAATTTCCACAGTTAATGAATAAAACTACTACATTTTCTGATGCAATTAGAATTTAAGGATAAATTCAATAACCATTTACACCAGACACTTTGATTCGTTAATCAATCAATAAACCAAGAATGATTGAGTAAGTAAAATTCAAAAATAATTATGGAGTATAAAGGTTTTCAGCTAAAGTAGTTTCAAAATAATAAAATGTAAAGGAACCAGTCATAATAAAAATAACTACAAGTAAGAATCATTAAGTAGTTCAACAATTAGAAGAATAAAGTGAATATTAATTAAGTGAATTAGGAACATTTGATGATTTGATTTAACAAATATAAGAAAAGGTTTTGGCAAAAAATTAAAACATTATATAATTAGCAAAGGATATTTGTTCAATAGAGACAATTGATCTAAGAGGTCTTTAATGTATACCATAATTAATTAAACATCTTGTCATATCATCAGTTTAATAATAATTATAAATGTGTTAAATCTTATCGATTTTATTCACATTAAGTGAAGAAATTGTAACAAGAGATGATCTTGATGAGTCGCTTTTAGAAATCATCAAAGTTTATTTGTAAAAAGGTTACGAATCTAATCTTTAAATGATTGTAATTTTTATTAAACGTTGTGGATAAATGATTTATTATATCAGAAGCAACAAATAGAAAGTTTTGAGTCAATTAATAATAACTTTATTACTAAAATTTAATGATTAAAATTCATTTGACGAATCTACCTTAAAATTAGCTATTAATATAATAATGAGACATAAACAAATAAGATTGTATATAAAGGATAATTAAGATATATCTAAATTGAAATAACCCTCGATTATAGATTAATTTCAAAGATTTAAAATTAATTAAAAATGAACTATTTTTATCTTTTTATATATTATTATCCTAAAATAAATCTTTAATCTTTATAATAATAATAATATTGATAAATCAAATGAAAATGCAAAACCATGAAAGAAACATGTAAAATAAAAAAATTGGATACACAGAAATCACTTTCTTCTCTTCATTCATCATACTACTCATAAAGGATAATGATGCTATTAATAGTTTTAATAAACTCACAAAATGTGGACCATAGAAAAGCTATTCCTACTATTATTAATCTCAAAAAGAATCCCAAATATGATTAAAGAAATGTTATTAAAACAGCAGCTACATTTATTGGAAATACACAATAACCAAGTACACAGACACTCTAAAAAAATGATACCTATCCTCCTAATAATTTTGCATTCACTCTAATTATAACATTTAATAATATAAAATTACGTTATCACTGCAGACCCTCCCCACATTATAATAAATATTGTTCCAAAGATTGTATCAGCTAAATGAAGAATTTATTTAATTCATTACATGATTAATTTGAATTGATACCAAGAGTCCTAATTCATATACAATATAGTTTACATTGCTAACAACAATGACAATAGAAGTGGTCCCCATAAATCCCCTAATTGAAATTTAAATTTATTATAGTACAATTTCTTAATTTTCTTCCTTATGTCTCCTTCATCCTAGGAATTATCACATATGACAATTTATAAAGTATCATGTTTATATCTCTTAACTTTATATTAAAATCAAAATTTACTAAAGTATCCAAAACTGGTTCATCTAAAGTATTTGTTTAAACCTCCTATTAATTCATATGAGCATAATCCACAAATTTTGCTTATCCTTAAAACATTCCACTTCCAAAAGGAACTTATTGATTATCAGTCATTTATATTAATTATTTATCTATATTACAATTAAATTAACCAAAAAAAAATATTTATATATATATTATTGTTAATTCAAAACCTCATAAAAGGCTTTTTAGGTGGTGTTTTCGATTGTCCTTAAAATGATCTATTATTTGGAGATTTGCTTCTGGCATTATATTTGTCATTTAGTAGTTCTTTATACTTCATTTCAAACGAAGATTAAGTTCTTTATTTTATTTGAAACTTAGAATTTTATTGTGACTCTGCCAAAATTTATCATAAATCATACCATCTTTTATTGCAATATCTCTAAGATAAAATAATCCTATCATATTTTGATATCCACATTATATTAATTTTTTTTCTTGATCAATCTTAACTACTATCACTTTATTCCCAGGTCTCAATGTAAATATGTCTCCACTTAATGATTTACAAGTATTCAAAACTATACCATATTTTGAATTTTATGATTATATTTATTAATAAAATTGAGAATATTATTAAACTGCTGAATTTGGAACTGTTTTCTAATAAAATTAACTTAATCTAGCCTTTTAAGGAATATTATTTGCCTATAATTTCGATAAATGACTCAAAATTGGATGGTAATTCTATTCCTAATTAAAATGAATTTATTCTTATTAATTAAAATTTTAATCATTATTACCTTATTGACTTTATTATTACGAATATCTTGCATTGCTATTTTTATCTAATTATCTCAATAAGTTTTAATTTTCGTTTTTCGATGATATATCTGATGATTAATCAATAGATGATTTGCTGAATGATTTATTTAAATGATCTGAGTCTGTTTTATTCACTTAGACTCCTATTTCCAATTTAAGATCAGCGATTTGTTAGTTAGTCTATTAAAACTATTAAGGTTTAAAATAATTCATCTATTTTGCTAATTACTCTTAACGATCAGTGTGTCTTCTTGAAATCTGTATGTTGGGCTCGAAACTATCTTAACTATTAGAATGTCTACTATCCTCCTATTTTGTATAAGTTTTAGAATTGTTCATTTTACTATTGTTAATCTCTTCTGAATATTTGATCTATTAATTTTGTATTCTTTATCTCTTTAATTGCTAATATCTTTAGATAGTACTTTCTAAAACTTTACTATTTTATTAATACCACTCATTTTTGCTGATTGACCTTCATTATCATAATCTTCTTCTAATATTTTCTAAAGCTTTTTAGTTTACAATAAACCTGCTTCACTACTACTGTTAGACTAAGAATCAGAATTTATTTCATTCTTTTTCTACATTTAATAGTTTTCTATGACATTCTCTTTTCTCTAAACACTCTAATTATGATATGAATCTTAGTTATTATTCATAAATTATTGTGGGGTTGTATTATTTGAACTCTAAGCCTTCTTGATTTCATTAGATTGCGTTTTTTCAGCTTTAAAAAAATTATTCATTTTCTTCATAGACATTTTTGGTTAACCGATTAAATTATAATCATTACTTTTTTTATTATTAATTTCAGATATCAAAGTCATTAACGATCATAACTTATACTTCTTTTATCCTACAAATCATTCTTGAATATAAATAACAGTTTTTTATACTTTCTTTATAACACATCAAATATTAAAAATGAAATTCTTCTTTTATTATTATCAATTATGCATCTTTTTATAGAAATTGATCATAAGTTAATTTTTGATAAAAATTTGTCATTTAGTTTTTTTAAATAGCTTAAATGAATTATTATGTATCCCACATAAATAAATATTTTTAATTAATATGGTTGATATTGGCTTATTAATTATTACTCTAATTTTTAAATTAAAAACAATAACATAAAACTGAAATTTGATAAAGATATCATATTATAACAGTTGATTAGGAAACCAAGAAATGATTCTATAATTAACCTATTAACATATTTAATAAATATTAGTTAAAGATATAAAGATTTAAAAGAATAAAATAGAAATTAATGTTATTCTAAAATTCACATTCTTATTTGATCAAATTTTAATATTGATTATTGTTAAAATTCAAAATAAATTAGAATATGCAATTAAGTAACAGTTGTAATAATAAATTAAGTATTTCTAATATAAAATATAATTTATGGAAAAAAATCACAGTTTAATCAATAAAGTATCACCATTTGCTTAGATTAGTGAAGGACAAAAGTATATAATAACTAAGAATTTACCATAATTAATATAAATGGTTTTAAAGGATGCTGCTGAGTTTCAATCAACATAGATATCTAAATTGAAGGCTTTATAATAGTTAAAGATGATTTGTTGTATTGTAGATATTGGAGAATATTTGACTCAAATATTTAAATTGTTATCGAAAATTTACACAAATGATGATAAATATTATTAGAATGAAGTATTAGATGATATTTATTAATAGTGCAAATAAATTTGTTATGTGATAGGATTAAAGGTACAGATAGATTATTATTTGCCTACATTGATAAATTAAGCAAGGTTTGAGTTATAAGCATAATAATCAAAAACTTTATGCAATTTAATCAACATGATTAGTGAGACAATAGTACATGAAAATGATAATCTTGATTTATAAAGTTTAGTTCATTTAATTGGCGAAATTGAGAATATATATTCTGATTGTTGGGAAGTGATGGAATGTGTTTATTATTTAGAGAATCGAATAATTGGTTAATCTTAATAGGAATTACCAATATATGTTAGATAATTATTTTAAAGTTTATTAACAATAAGATCATTTAATAAGATAGATTGTGAAGGATTACTTCATTAATTATCAACAAAATGTGGTTATACAAGTGTAACTGATTTGCATGCAAATGAGATAAGTTTGATTCTAGAATAAATTGTAAATTAAGAGCATTTTAAAACATGGAAACATAATACAAGGGAATTCTTAAAATTCAAAGCAATTGTAACAGGATGTGGAGATGGGATATCTAAATATATGTAATAAGTAATCCAAATAATGAAATATTCTTTGGGTGGAGATTAGGAAGTTGAATTACGCTTGGAAGTGCTATTATTATTGGACAAAGTAGTTTAAATTGAATCAATAAAAAATACAATAAGAATGTATTCAGCAGTTTTAATTTCATAATTATTAATATAATCAATGGTTTGGAAATCTAACAAACCAACAGTAAAAGTAAGAAAAGCGGCAGTTATAATAACACTTTATTTAAGTGAAATGTTAAGTTAGGAAGAAATATTGGAATTTTTCCCAGCTTTGGCTGCTCCATTGAAATCTTGTATGACAGATGATTGGGCACCAGATTTAAGATTTGCATCCAGTAAATTGGCTACAAATTTAATTAGGAAATGTTAAATATTGAATTATGAGATAGTTAGAGACTTTTATCCTTCTCTTTTGGAAAGATTAGATGATTCTTAAAATTAAATAAGAATTGAGATAACTTTTGCAATTGCTGCAATCATGTAATAGAAATATGATTCAACAACAATATTAGAATATATTGTTAAAGCAACATTGATTCATTTGGATGACTCAAGTGAAGAAGTTTAAAGAGCAGTGTTTGAATGTTTACTTAAATGTCCACACAAAGAAGTTGTATTAAAGGAAGCTGAATAAGCTGTCAAGAACTTTAAGTATCCAAGATTATGTTAGGAATTGATTAAACTTGTAAGTTGATTGTATGTGGATATAAATAATAATATAAATATATAATAATATGAAAACAATAGATAAATATACATTACTAAATCAAATAGGGCAGGGTTAATATGGTAAAGTATATAAAGCAAATAAACATAATACTTAAGAATATTATGCTATAAAAGTGATAAAATTGAGTCGTTTTAAACAATTGCCAAAATTAACTTAATTCACAATGAATGAAGTCGAAACATTAAAAAGAATAAACAACCAAAATGTGATCAAATTTATCGAATTATTCAATTCTAAGAATAATCTATATTTAGTATATGAATTTTGCAATGGTGGTAATCTTGAAGAGTATATTCAAAGAAGCCGAAACCTTAGAGAGAGTGATGCAATGGATAAATTTGCATAATTATTGAATGGATTTGAATCCTTACAGAAAGAGAATATTCTTCATAGAGATTTAAAACCATCCAATATTTTATTACATGATAATATAGTTAAGATAGCAGATTTTGGTTTTTGTAAAAATATTGAACCTTTTGATCTTACTTAAACAATGGTTGGATCGCCTATTTATATGGCACCTGAAATCTTGCTAGGTGAACCATACAGCTTTTCCGCTGATATTTGGTCTTTGGGAGTATGCCTGTATGAAATGTTATTTGGAAGATGTCCATACGAAGATGTTACCATTCCTAGATTAATGTATCAAATTTAAAACTAACCTGTATCCATACTTATACAATATTAGCTTATTATTCCCTATCAAATATCGGATGGAATTGACAGATTATTGAGAAGAATGCTTACTGTTGATCCAAGATAGAGAATATCTTGGTAAGAACTATTTCAATTAAGGATTCCTAAAAATTAAAAGAGCATTTCACCATTAACAAATAGTAATCGAAGAGGTGTATCTCGTAAGTGTAATATAATTTATTATTAGCAATTAGATAAAACTCTTCGCCTTATTAATAAGTATTTATAAAAAAGAATAGTCAGCACTTCTCTTAAAAGATGATTGACTCATCTTCTGAAAGCTGGTTACAAAATAACATTAAAATTATTCTCTTACATAGAAAATCATTACATGAGCACATTCAAGCCATCATCAAATTACTTGAAATTAATGATAATGTTCATGTACCCTTGATGGTACTTTTTATGATTAGGTATATTCAATCTCAATTAAAATTAAATGTTGATTCTCTTATTAAATTAAGAGAATTTAAGAACACTCCTTAATTTAAAAAAATATCATCTATTTATAAAGATGATGAAAGGTACTCTTTTTAATATTGATTTCTTTATAGTTAAATCCTTTAGGTTGAAAAACAAATTGTTTAAGAATTAAACAAATCGCAATGTCCTTCTGATAATGTTACTACTGAAGAATTCTAATGGAATACCAAATAGTTTTTACGCACTATCTCAGATGATATTCATCTGTCAGAATTACAAAAATATTTATATGGATTTTTAGATTCACTTAATAAATGATATAAATAATATTTCATATTTCATATTTTCACCTTTTTATTTATCTCATCTCCTGTTATCCAAGCTTATATCTATTTTTAACATTTTGTAAATGCTTCATATTCTATATTATCAACGATTATTTAATATTTTTCCCGCTCTATTTCTATGAAAGCATTTGGAGATGTATTTTATATCATATGAACGATTAATCCTATCTATTCTGGAGCTAAATGTTTCAAATTATTAGAAAATTCCACCTTATCATTATAAGTCACTTATTCCTAAGGTTCCTCTTGATATACATCAGAAGTAATCTCTTTTGATTTAGGTACCACTTATGGAAGGTTAACCAGAGGCAAATAATTTTTCACATTCTTCTTAAATAATCTTTCTAACTTCTCTGCTATTTTTGTAATCCACTAACAATCTTAGTTTAAATATTTACACTCGTTGATCCATTATATAATTTACAATTATCCCAAATTAATTATATCTCATCCAAACAATCCTCCACTGTCTTATATGCATTGTTATTTAATTTCTATTGTACTGTCCCTAAATCCATAGGTCTTTTGACTATCTAGATATAATCAAGTAAATTCAATCTCTTATAATCCACGGGTTAACGAAACTCAACACTATCATTTGAATCTATTAATTGTTAAACTATTTGATTCAAACGTTTTTGTTCGTCCTTATTAAGTGGTGTTTGAGTATTTTTTATCATTCAATCCAATTGTATAATAAATAAATATATACGTATTTAATTACAAATTATATTATTCGTTCCCTCTTAACTTCTATATTAAATTATTAATTTGCATCAATAAATTTGGATTCATTTTCCGAAATAAAATATAGAATCTATATTTATTAACTAGATTAAAACATAATCATTATCATAATAAGAGAATTTTAAAATATACTAAAATGATTTGAAATTCTGCTTTCAAACTTAAAAAATAAATAAAGTATTAAAAATCTAATTCTGATCTATCATTTTGAACCTGTTAAATTTGAACTTTAAGAATTTACTCCAATATAAGTTACCATATCAGAAAATATATTGAAATTTAAATTTATGAATAATAAAATAATATAATATATTTAGATATAATTAAAATATTAAATAATTGTAAAAATTTTAGAGAAAACAAACAAAACTTTTAAGAAATCTCAAACCAACTAAATGCTATCGTTGTTAAAAAAATAAAGAGAATCTTCATCAAATTTCTCTAGAATTACGATTATTGTTTGTAATTTACTCTCTCTATTTATTATTGGATCAATTTCTCCATCATCTTTATAAATTTAGATTTCTTAGAAGCAATACTTAACTGCAGATAAACTTTTGTAAATTAAGGTTTTCCCTTAATAATGTTTAATATTTGGAGCGCACTTGAATTGAAATAAAATAGTCTAGATATTAAATTCATTTATATTGGCACCTCAATAATTAAGGTTGCAAATCCTTTTTGATAATTTAATCTTTAAAATAATAATATTATTAATATCATAAAGTATGATAGAAGATACTGATATATTTTTTCTAATAAAATAAAATAAGATGAACCTCTTTATGAAAATATTAAACAGAAATATTTTAGAAATAAGTTTATTGATAAATAAATTATTCTTGCTTTTTGTCTACATCCAAATTAAGTTCCTCAAAACATTAAAGATCTCAAAAATCAAGCCCTTAAAGATTAAATCTCAATTATCTTAGCTAAGAATTAGACTCCCCATCGATAAATAATAAAATTGCTTTCAGACAAATGGAATCATATTTAAAATGGAAGTGATAAGGATAAATTAGAAAAGAGAGAAGTTTAGAGGAAAGAGTTAAAATAATTGATGATGTATTAGCATCAGAAACCAAAGTACGAAAAGAAATTTAAAGTTTTAAAAAGATTAAGGATTAAAATTATAAGACTTTGCTCAGAACTAATAATTAGATAGAGAAGCTTAAATGATATTTATTTTAAGGCCTTCCATGATAAAAGAGAAAAAGATTATAAAACTTCTTCTGACAATACTGTTCTTCTTTTGAATTAAGAAGAGTATTTTAGAGATTAAGGAGAATCCAAACTACAAAGAAAAAATTAATGAGTGATTTATTTAATTAACTTTTTCTATATCAAGAAATACGCATTAATATGAAGATAGAAGTCAAACTAATATTGCAGATATACTTCAGTAGATTTAGATACTAAAAGATTAATTAGATTAAGAATGAAGATTATGGTAAAAATTCTTTATCTTAATTATTTCAGGATGGAATCTTCAGAAAATTTAAGTGTTTAATAGATGATGAAATAAATAAATTTTCGGATTAATTATTGGTCGAAAAAAAATAAGAGAAGAAACATAAAGAAAATATTTAGAATGATAGAAGATGTACATAGCAAATTATAATAATATAATTCTATCGAAAGAAGGGAAAGAAAAGCCACGGCTTAGGCATTTCTAAAATTATTATAAGTTGTTTGTATCAAAGTAGATAAAAATTTCAGATATTGAAATTATTGTTATATATATCATAATGCCTCATTAATCAATCAAAATAATTAATAAATAGAAGCTGATATTATTTAATTTAATAAATGAATTATAGATATTTTTATAATGATTCCATAATTGATAATAGATATCATGCTTATTCTTATCCAACTTAAAGCTCTAATTCGGCTATTCTTCTTTACAATCCAAGTAATTGTTATTATAAGGCTGTTTTCTCTCCTTTGAGAGCAGTAATTTACTATTATAATCTAGAATTTTCAGCTTTCTAATGAGCAAAGTGCCTATTTCATAAAACTCGAAAGAATACCTCTTCATTTCTTCTTCAATTCTCATAAGTTCATTAGTTAATGTTTTTTTAACATCTTAGGTTTTCATACTCAAAACAGATTCTAAAGTATCCTTTTCCGATTTCAATATTTAAACTTCTTTTTTATGGAAATTCATCTCATCTTAAATACCTTTAATTGTTTCCTATAAGTAAATATAATATCAGTTTCATTACCTCTAAACTCATTAATTTGCCTTTCAAAGAGGCAGGATTTTATGATCCAGCAAAACTTTAACCTGTTTATCCCAAATCATTTCCTTTTGAAAGTGTATTTCCAGCCGACTTAAATGCATTGCTCATTGAAGTTTTGAGTGTATATTTTTAAATTAATATTATTATTAATTTTAGAAATAATTTAATTCAATATTAATATTCTAAAAAAATAGATAAATTACACATTGTAGGTAAAAAGGATTTTAAATACTCTATTACATATATAAAAAATCAAGACTGATAATTATCTTTAATAATAATAACATTTAAAAATATTTATGATTAATAATTCAATAAATCTTTTTCAGAATATAGAGATTATCTTATTCAAAAATTAACTTTTAGACTCTATTAATGCTTAATAATAATTAATAATAAAAAGTCAGTATTAGTATAAAATTATAAAATAAAATGAACTCAAATCCAAGTTCCTCTCTTACCCATATAAGCATGGATCTATTTTTTAAATACTTACAAAATTAAAGATTTTCTCAAATAATCAACAAACAAAAAATTAATTTATATTCAAAAATTACTCTAATTGTAATGGTTATTTAGCAATATCATAACCATAGTAATGTAATACAAAATATGGACTTTATATAACCATAAATATTTGTCTTTCCAATGGTACTGATATTATTTGGATATAATTTATTTATTTGTTGCTATTAATAACAATCTTTATAATTAGAATGATTTTCTTAAGAAATAAGTTAGTATTAAGAAGCAAGATTGTTTAAGAGCAAGAGGGAGGAGCATAATTAATTGATGATATTTGGACTTCAGTCTAAACGCCAGAATCTGCGGAAATTAATTATTTTAAATTATGAAATTCTTATTAGTTTATATTACATTTATACTTCTTTATATAATCATTATTTGTAATCTTGATGTCAATACACATATTTTGTTTTTTAAAACCAAATAAACAGTTTTTAATAATCAAATATAAACTTATTTAAATTATACTAATCTAATTTGTAATAAGTTAGACTTAAAACATTTAAACAGTTTATTTAGTGAAAATTTGGATGATTATTAAAATTAGATAATCATAAGAATATAAGCAAACTCTCTCATTTGGAAACAGTTCGGCTTAAATAATGTTATTTATAAATTTTTAAAGTAATCAGATTATGTATAAGATATGATTAAATTTAAAAAAAAATGAAATAATCGATTAAGATTATTACTATTACATACAAACTATAATTGGAAGTATCAAAATTTTAGTGATGAATATAAATGATATTTTAAATTGAATAGTCAATCATTTTCAAGAAATGTTAATTAGTATTAATCTATTATTTAAGTTAATTGCTAGCATAATTATTCAGGATTAAGTTAAAAGTTTAAATTGCTTTCACATGTAAAATTATCTGGCAGATGTTGTTAATTATAAGTTACTCTCAGTTTTGCTAAATTTATGAGGATCATATATATATTGCAATTGAATCTTATTATATTCTCATTTTGAATATTAATATCTTTTTCCTTATGATAAATGTCCTATAGTATTTTTAAGGTTTATGAGTAGATAATTACATTGTTAAATAAAAGATCATTTTGAGAATTACTTAGATCCTTAATTTCTTTAAGTGAGGAAACTTATTTACTTATCTTTCTAAATTCATATAATGTTTTACTCAAACTTCTGTTTTAATTTAATTCTACATTGCCTTATTAATATTCAGGAATCTAGTTATTAGTTTAGCTCCTCATCAATTAAATTAAATCTTAGAAATAGTTAAGATATTCTATAAATTCCCCTTAAAAAGAGTAATAGGTAAAAATCTTTGGGATATTTTAAATCAAATCATTTAATTTTTCACAAATTTTAGAAGTTAAAGCAATTTGATTATCAAGATAATTCTAACTTTGATATTATAAATCGTTTTCCATGTTTTAATTACTTTGAATCTTTGATTTTGGTTTTCCAATTTAAGATTATTTTAAGGGATTTCTAAATTAATTGAAATTATGGGAATTATTCAATTTTTCAAAAAATTAATTTTAAAAATTTTGGCTTTTACCTTCTTCAAGAATTTATTATCTATTTTGAGATTCAAAATTTT
This sequence comes from Paramecium sexaurelia, assembly GCA_000733375.1. Lineage (NCBI taxonomy): Eukaryota > Ciliophora > Oligohymenophorea > Peniculida > Parameciidae > Paramecium > Paramecium sexaurelia. The sequence continues at coordinate 374,178 of JPFM01000070.1, forward strand.
GTTTAATGTCCATACTTTGATAATTTGATTAAATACTAATTGGTCTATCAAGAATATAAAATTCTGATTTGTTAATAAGAGATTTTTTGAGTTACTATGACTTAGTATTATAAAGTAATTATTCTTGATATAATTACTAAAAAGTTAATCTGTCTTCAACTTCATATTTGAGCATCCTTTAAATTATGTTTTTGAGATTTTAATCATTGATTTATTCAAAACTAGCATCTTGTTATTTAATCAATTCCAATTATTCTTTTTATTGGGTTTTATCATAATAAGGATATTAGCCAGTAATCATTTAATATAAACAAACTCCTAAACTGTAAATATCTGCTTCAAAAGAATATGGTTTTCTTTATAAAACTTCAGGTGCTAAAAGAAAATTAAATTATTTTATACCCATATTGACCTAAGTTCCTGCAAAGGTAACTGTTTACGTTTAATTTTGAAACTGTTTGGACAAACCAAAATCAATTATTTTATAGGTGGCATTCTTAAAAACATTTTCACAATCATTTTTATTACAGTTATTAAGTAGATGTAAATCTTCTGGTGCAATCATGATACCTATGTTTTCTAATTTTAAATCTCTATGAATTATCTTATTTTTGTGCAAATAATGGAGACCATTCACCATTTATTAAAGAATAACAATTACAATATATTCAGGTATCTTGTTTTTGAAATATATTCTCATGATTCCCATGATATCAAATTCGCAATACTAAGGTTTAAACAATAAAATAAACTTCTAAAACTAAAAACAATGCTGATTCTGTTTCTAAGCTTTCATACAATTTGATAACATTATTATTATCACTTTATTATAATAAATAAATCTCATTCCTTAAATAAGGAATAATTGCTGGTTTTATATTTATCAAATTGACTACCTAAATATTAAGAAATCTAAAACCTTAATAGCAACAAATTCTCCTTTTTAATTTTGGCATTTATAGACTTTTGAGAACGCTCCTTCTCCTTTAAACTGTGGATTTACATACTTGTTTCCAAATTAATTCAATATCATTTATCCTTATTCAATATTCATTTTTAATTTTTTAATAGAAATAGATTTAAGTAATATTGTAAAAATATATAAAAATTCAAATACAATTTGAATAATATTTTACTTACAGAAACTGATTTAATTTATGTTTAAAAGAAAATGGGCTTGAACGAATAATAAATTTAAATAAAGAATATACATTATGTATATGAAATAATGAAAAAAGAAAATTTAATTAAATGAATAAATCACAATAGTCGTTTTTATTATTTAAAATAAATGAAAACAGGATTATTAATTTGCTTGGTATTGGGAGTATTGAGTGTTGAACTTAATATGGAAAGACATTCAGAAGAAGTTTTGACCAAATTAAAGGAATCTAAGTGGGCTTCTTTTATAGTTGACTTCGCTGAGGTCGAATTGGGAAGTGGAGGAGCCTTGACTGAATTAGTTGAAGCTATCAATTAATTAGTCGACTAATTAGAGGAGGAATTAGATGATATCCATCACGCCTACTCTAGAAGAACAGATGAACATAATAGAGATGTGACAAGATATGAATAAGAAATATAAGATGCCGACAGAGGTTAATTTTTAAAATAAAATTTTAGACATTTTCAATGGGGAAGATTTTATTGATAATGTGTTGATTCCGTAAAAATAAAGATTCTAAGATGCTCTTGCTCAATTGAAAATCAACATCGAGGAAAATAGAAGAATTCTTGATTCAGAAACAGTTAACAGAAAGAAATAACATGAATAATTCTTATCCAACATAGCTGAAATTAATGAGGCTATTGGTGCTGTTGATGAATCTTTAGGATTACTTTCATAAATAACAAATCCATCTCTTGTTTAATTCAAAAGAGTTTAAACCAATTTAGGAAGAATCCAAACCTCATTCTAAAATCATTCTTCATTTGCTCCAATTATCAAAGCCTTACTTGAATTAGCAACAGAATAAAACTTTGCTGATTAAGGATCAGTTGCTTAATTGGTGAAGATTTTCAATGAATTAAGAGTATAATTCGTTGATACCTTAAACTAAGAAACAGCAGATGAGAGTGCAGCTGAAACCAAATTCGCTGAAAGAGTAGCCTAATTAGAAAAAGAATTCGCTGAATTCTAAAGAGCAGTCCTCATTAAAAATTCAGAACTTGCAGCAAATGAATGTAAGAATACATATTGAAATTCAGAAAAACTTGGAGAAACCATTGTCTATGTTGGATAAAGAAAAGATGACAGAGCTACACTCTAAGCTTAATTATAAGCTGAAAATGATAATTATGCTGCTGAAACGGATCTTTACAATAGAACTGTAGCAGAATACAATAAAGAAATTGATATCAGTAAACAAGCTCTTGGTTTATTAACCTAACCAAGCTTTGAATAATATGTCAAATCTAAGGTTGGAATATGATCCATAATTTGGCACATTTAAAAAATATATTAACAATCATTATTTTTACTACATCATAACTTTTCTTAATGATATTACTGTTATTATTGTAAATGCTATTCTGCAGTTATTTTTTCATTTCTTCGAATATATCAGGTCATATTTAAACAGGTAAAGATGTAACTAAACCTCCAAATAATTTATCATTTTCTTCTTCTTTCATCAAAATTGGTTGCTATTACTGAATCGAATGGATTAGACTTGGATACATGTATAAAAACTCATCATTGGTGTCTCAAAATTAAACATTCTATTTAAATCAGGACCAGATGAAGATTTTAAAGGTTCCGTTAACTAATTTTGAAAATCTTAATATTATTTCAACGCTTCAGGAATTAACTATATGAATCTGATCTAATCGATTCTTAAAAAAATGAAAATGGATCGATTATATATGGGAATTAAGATTATTGTATTTAAGAATGTTACAAAGATTGAAATTATGATTATGCACATTAAATTTATTATTAACACTATTGAGATTATTAAGTTTAAAGTAAAGTAAATGGAACTTATTAGCATTTTTATTCTATAATTATTTTTATATCTGCTCTTCGCTAATCTTTTTCTCTATCCCCTCTAATTCATCTTCTACTTTAAATGATTAATAAATTTTTTTAAACTTTCTTATCTTTCTAATTCCCTAACTCTATTTTACATCATCCTCATCTAAAACTCTAATTTTATTTGGTATCATTAAGCATTCTATTCTTATTTGATAATATAAAATGGATTCTAAATCTTCCCATATTATTTTCTTAAACAGGAATAAAATCTATTTTTTATCATGTTTTCCTAAAATCTATTTTATTTTTACAGGTCTTCCTGATATATTCTTTGACATATTTGACAGCCTTGTACCCATTTTCTAATACATCTCCCAAATCTTTTTGTCCTCCTACTTTGTCCATGGTGTTCTTATGATGTTTGAATCCAAATGATTTACATATCTCTCTCTTATCTATCTACCTGTTCTATTTGGTATCTCGTTCGCTATTTATTTCCATTTAAATTAATATATCTTTTTAAGTCTTAAAACTTCCCCATTCTCTATGTCAGTCCATTTTGATTTCTTTCATTCTAATCTCTATTTAAATATTCTTACTTCCTTTGGCTTTATTCTTTTCTATCTTTATGCACATTAATATGCGTTCCTACCAGGAACAAACTTAGCAATCAACTTCCAATTTGAACCATGTTTATACACTGCAGCCTACAATTTATTATCTTCCTCTTCTTTCCAATCCTTTCGACTTTGCAATTTTTGATCAGAATCTTATTAAATAACTTAATTTTTCCTCTTCTTTTCATTATAATGAATATATTTGTTAAGTCATACCTTATTCTTCAAAGAATAATAATATAAATTAACTTTTGAAAGAATTACAACATTATGTAATTGGGGGAATACTATACGAAAGAATTATTTGCTCTTAATCATGTTCAACAAGCAAGTTTATCTTCAAAAAGAGCATAATTTTGAACGCTCAAAGAATATCCTTCTTTACAAAAAAAGATTGAGTTTAATTTTCTGACAAAAACTGATTTTTAATTTAATTATATAAATAGCACTGAAATTATCTAAAAAATTTGAAATAACCAAAAACCTAAATAGCTTATGAGCTAGCAATATTAAAGTTTCATTTAGTATAAAAGAAATCTTTTTCTTCATTTTATTCTAAAAAATCTAAACAAAATTTTATTTTTTTTTGGTGGATTATTTTAAATATGATAATGATATTTTTAATTTGATATAATTTATGATATCTTCAATTTTAAATTGTTTTGAAATTAATATTGTGTCGAAATCAATAAACTTTTTCTAGTTTGCATAAAGTTCAATTAATTATCTCCAAACAAAGGTCTAAAACTAATTCTATTAAATTTTAAGATTTCATTTTAAATTAAAATATTTCAAAATTTATTAATTGATATTTCAAGAGTGTTATCTTTAAAATGTATTTATAATTTGTTAATATGCTTGCATCTTGTTTACAAATAATTATTTTAATTTCATTTAAATAATCTTTATCCTCAGCTTCTAATAGAATAATATTGTGAATATTAACTATAATAGTTTGTGAATATTCAAACAGATGTGCAAATTAAAATTTGTTGATATTGAAATTCATTAGAAAATCAGCTTTTGATTTAGGTTAACATATTATATTCATTACTTCTTCTATTGATATTATTTTTCATATAAAACCATTACAATCGTTTTTATTACACCAAAGATTGAATCAAATGACTTGTATCAATTTT
>JPFM01000071.1:1289-276189 GCA_000733375.1 Paramecium sexaurelia
AACCATGGTAATATCCCATGCAGATGCATAAGGTTTGGTGCACCATGTTCCAGGAAGCAATCACACACACCGAATTAAATTAAATAAAAATAATAATAATAATACTTTGATAATAAAAAATATATATTGATAAACAAAAATATATTAATATGATAAATAAAAATATATTTCTAATTAATTTTAATTTTAGAAGAGTGGGTAATTTTATGGATTATATGTAGATTATGGAAATATTACAAGTAGGTATAGACAGCTATTAATGGCTTTATCACCAAATTAAATTTTTTCTTGCTCATATAGTAAGAAAATATTCCACCATCTCTTTTACTTGGTTTCAAAATGACAATTATTAAGGATTGTGGAAATTCTTTTAATCATTCTAAAATTGTAATAAAAGCTTTAGAAATAGGTATTGTTAGCTATCTTCAGCATGTTTTCTAAGCTATGGTAATATTCTTTTTTTAATTTTATAATTTTTTGTTTTCTTATATTGTGTCAAATGAAATTTATAAAAGCAAGAAAATTCATTAATTCTAGAAAATGTACATTTATTGAGGTTCAAAGCAGATTTATTGTTTTAACTTATAAGAGAATTAAAAACAAACATTTATAATTGTGTTATCAGAAAATTAGTTAAACTCACTATTTGTTAGTATATTTATTTCTAGATAGTATCATATGTGACCAGTTCTGCTATAAATTTTTTCTTACAAACTTTATAATTGTTTTGGGAATAGCTTATTACAAAAAATCATTAGGAGGGTTATAAAATGATAGCAAATAATAATTCATCGATTGCACTTAATCCTACTTAAAAATTATAGGAACAAACTTTTCAATTCAAACTAAACTCATTTGAATTTTTCTTTTTAATTGATGAACAAGTTAATAATGAAGAAATCTAGATGCTCATTCCTGGAATTTAAAACTAAGTATTCAAATATTAATTTTTTGAAGTGCATTATTGTATAGAAATATTAAAGAAGAATGTTCCTTAATTGAAAATCAATTAAGATAAGCAGAATTATTTTTAATTCGAAATTCTTAAAAAAATCAAATACAATAAATGCGTTAATATCTTTATTTAGTTTTATTTAGAGACATTCAAATAATTAAATGAATTTAAATGTGTGTGACATAAAAGAAAACTTGAAAACGATTTTGCATTTAAAAAATGATGTAAAAAAAATGATGTAAAAAAAATTATATTGTAATAATTATTATATAAAAGTAGCCCATTTTACCCACTTTTATGTTACAATATTTATTGGTATCATCTAGAAGAACTAGTTTCAAAAGATGTTGAAAAATTTTGTATAATGCTCTAGCATATACTGAAAATAAAATATCTCATGTTTTTTTTGCCTCTATACAAACTCAATCTAAACCTAATAGAAATAAATTTGGAAATTATTAAAGCATCCTAAATATAATTAGATGAACAATAATTTAATAATTGTAGTCCCTTCATTGATTATCATGTTTAATTAAAACGGCATTACCCAAATATCCTGGAGATATTTTGAAATACATTAAAATCAAAATTTATTCTCCATTTCTTCATTCAATTATTAATACATAAAAGATATGTATAAATAAATTTGCATTCTTTAGGTTATTTAATTTTGAGTTAACTAATAAAAAAATACAATATTCTTCATATTTATCTGAATATAATATACAAATATTTAATAAACAACAAATAAGAAGGTACTTTAAATATATTTTGACTTAGTAGTTGCCTTGCCTGTGACTATTATTTTTGTGATTTATCTGGGTTGATTTATATTATTTGTCTTCTAATACTAATTGGCTATTTTGCAGTTCCTCCTGAATAAGTCTTCTTCATAGACAAAAATGAGTCAAAAGTCTTAATATGAGAAAAATTAGTAAGAGTACTATAATTCCTACTTCCTTTAAATTTTAGTTGTATGTACCTCTATCATATGAATACTTGTTTTATTTCCAACTTTAAATTTTTATATCTTTATATAATTTATGTTTGAGTATTCAATACATGATAAAATATATAGACTTTATGTGTGAAAAATACTCAATTTTTTTTCTTCTCTTTTGATTTAGGATTTGCTCCTTTAGTTTTAACTTCTTCAGCATTAACTTTTTTAGATGATTCTTCAAATTTCTTTTCCTTAGAGGTAGTCAAACAACATTTGACTTCACAACTCGATTTATTTTTTCTTTTTTTTACGACCAAAAGCAAAGCTCCAATTATTCCAACATTAAAAATTACATTAATATATTCAACTTCTGCATTTCTATTATAAAATATGATAATTACACATTGTTCAGATAAATGATTGGATTATGAGCAAAAGCTGTTATGATAATACTTAACAAAGCCAGTAGGCATCCTGCCCCTTGAATTCCTAAGCCTACTCCAATACCTAAAACAACTTAAGAAACTCCTATCGTTTGAATCATACATTAAGTATGTTGAATAAAAGTATGTGGTTTCTAAAATCAAACAAATCATACCAATATCTCTAATTACTCTAATGAATGTCCTGTCAATTTTTAAACATAATCAAAGAAGTATGGATATCTGACATTTACAAATTAAGTAAATGGGCCAGGATTATTTAATTACGATAATCCTACATTAATAAATAAGATTGCTAGGAAAACTCTGCCAATCAATCTTGAAAATTTCATTAATTAAAATATTTTATAAAATCAATTGATTATTTAATATAAAAAATATAGCATCCAATTTTTAAATACATCTTGGTGATACTAAAATTTTCTAATGTTAGGTTTTTTAACATCTTAAAATCCTTTAAATATAGATAATTGTATTTTAATAAAAAGTTCAATTGCTTTTTAAGAATTAATAAATTATTATAGAATACATATTATAATCTAATTTAAAAATAAAACAATGAAACCTATATATAGATAGGATTAACATATAACTTTTCAAGTTTATCTGCTGATTTTTATTCTTCAAAAAACACTTAACAATTCCTTTTAATCACCACTTGACAACTTTTTTTATTTGGCAAATCCTTAAAGTGTGCTAACTCATATTTTATAACAGATATAATCTGTCTAATTATGGTTTTTTAATTACTTGTATCTAATTAGTATAGGTAAAATCTCCTTAAATTAGATTTATTGGAATTTACAATAATTATAAGATTAATCTCAAATAAACTTATTAATCTCAACTCAACAATATGCATTTAAGATTTTATGTTGCCCAATATGTTTCATTCATTAGGGATACAGTAAATCATTAAAGTTATTAAAGTAAACCTTTCTTCCAATTTAGAAATAAAAAAATTTAGATAAAACTCTGAACAAGCAAACAAGAATAAAGGTCAATACGCAGAAATTTAAAGTTTAACATAACTATATTGTTCTTATTTTATGGAATATTCAATGTTTTCATATAAGAAGGTGGATAAACAAAGCCGCACCTAAGATTGCTCCTGATGAAACTGAGTCACATTTTCCTTTACTATAAGAAGTCGTAGTTGAATCTAAGCAAGCTTAGCATTCATTTGAATATTCTTTTTTGCAAATAGCCTCGTTGCATTTATATGAAGCACAAACTTCATTAACATTGTCATCACAACTGGTTGGTCTGTTCAAGCTGCATTGATATTGAATTTCTTAATCATTTATATCTTCAGTTTCTTTACCTTAATCTTAAGCTAAATTGGATTAATAAATTAATCTAAAGCTAAAATGAAAAATTACTAATATTTAGAGCACGACTATTGTACATAACCAACTATATTTTTGTCTGAGCAGGCCTAACAACCGCTTCCAGTAAGTTTCATACATGAGTCAGAGTAACAAGGAAATTCAGTAAATGCACAAGTATCTGAATAAATCATAGTACATATTTCAGGTCTAGGATCTTAACACTTCACATAATCAGACTGATTTGTTTGCTATGATTCTCTAAATTAGATAATATTTTAAGATACTCTTATGGCATTTCATTACAATCTCCGAAGAAATAAGTATCAACATTTGCATTTGCGCAAGCAAAACACTCATTACTAAATACTTATCCGCAAGGAGCTTTGATACATTAAATTTTGCTGTTAAATAAACCACATGTCTTATTGTAACTAAAAATGATGAAGAAGAGATACTTTTCTGGGCAAATTGGATTGTCAACCTTTGGTGCATTACATTTATATATTGAATTTGAAGTTGAAGAATTACTGTTAGTATTTGTTGAAGTAGTTTAATCAGGGGGTAAACTTGGAACACTATAAACAAGACACGGTTCTGGTTTATAATAGACAACATTTTTTGCTCTGCACCCAAAACATGAATTTTCGAAAGTTCCTTGTTGCTGAAAGTAATTTAAAATATTTACATAATCTTCAGAGGAATAACCACAAACTGGGTTGTAATCTTTTGTACAGGATACACTTGTATCTATGTCTTGAGGACATTTAATGTCTTCAGTTATGGCCAACATAATTAAAGCAAATAAGATTGAATATCTCATTATATTTTAAGTAAATAAATAATCCATATAAACAAACTTTAAAAAATATATACCAAAATTTTCACTAATTTTAGTGATTCATTATTACAACTAATATTAATATTATTCTAACTTTAATTTATTTTTTACTCTCATTCAAATTTATTAAAACAATATACAATTAATTATATAAGTTGTTTAGTCATGTGTTTGCTTATAAAATAATCAAATTTGGAAATTTAAAATTTGTCTAATATTTAATAAATCAATCTTATTGTATTTATTAATTAATTATTCTAGTTCAAATTTATAAATAACCACAAATTTATTAAATTTTTATTAATAGTTTTTCTACTCTAACTAATAATATTTCTATTACTTAATTTTTCATAAAGTTTAAATCTTTTTAAATAAAAGAGCCATAAGATTTTTTTATCAAAATTTATTAATCTTAGATTATTAAAAAATGAAAATAAATTAAATTTTTTTTTGCTCAATATAATTATATTTGGAGTGTTTATACAAGCAATTATTTGTATTAATATTTCCCCATTATGGAACTAAAATTTTGATAGACTTATTATAATTTAGATTGATCAATTAAGTTAAATAATTTACTACAATATAAAAAGTTTACTATAAAATAATTAAGCATTCATTATTCCCTTTATTTCCCAAAAAATAGATAATTTAGGAGGCTTAATAAATAATAAATATTAAAGAATTATTCTACAATTAAAAAAACTAAATTATCAGTATTGTCGTTGATACCTAATTAAATTTTAAGACAAATAGTTAAACTAATTGAGGATGAAATTTAGAATAGCAATGTATATTGATACAATAAAATGGTAAAAGACATAAAAAATTGGAAAGCAACTTTTGTTCAAATCTTCTAGTATTTGAGGGAAGTAAATAAACTATATTTAATTTATCAAATGAGATGAGTAAATAATTATTAAAGTTGTGATGAGCACAAAATAGTATGATTATGATTAAAAGATTTCAATTAATTAAATTATTACAATAATGTTCGATGGTTGAAAATAATTATTAGTTAGAATTCAATAATTATAAAATTTTTGATGAGTTAAATGCTGTTTTGAAATTTTTTTCGAAAAAGTTTACAAATTATTTTTTGTGTTGTCAATAGAGTAAACAAGAGAGTAAGAGATTTATTCAGAATCTATTACTCCTAAATCTAATCATCCTAATTTTTCACTTAAAAATAAGTTTTATGAAAAAACTAATGATTATTTAATAATAATGATTTAAAGGGATTATCTTGGGTTTTTTTAAATGAGAAAATTAGAGACTTTAAACGAGATTTATGAAATGTGAATAAAAATGGAATAATTGTTAAATTTCATCAAATATATTAGATGGAAATTAGATTATTTTTTTAGGGGAACATCCAATTTATAACTTTTGTAAGATATATAATTAAATATTCATAAAAAGTCTAAATTTATATAAGTAAAATCAATTTTTTGAGAGTAAAATTATATGCTTCGATGCTAAGACTGTATTATATTGAAACTTGAAATTAATGATTGACTCATATAATAAAAAATTAAATTACAGTTCATTTAAGATGTTTAGGAAAGTTTTAAAAAGACAATTATTTTATTTATAAATCTAATTCTTCAGCCTTTGTTAATTTCTTGAAATTTGGAACAGGCGTTAATTGATGCAAAGAAAAATACTGTTTATTGATTATAGATTAAGTTTAATTTTCTTCTTTTTTTGATTCTTTATCATATCTTTATTCAATAGGTCTAAACTCAGCTGCCAATTAACGAATTTGATTTTAATTAAATTCAGCAATATTGACTGAGAACTCAACATATCCATTAAGATTGACTCCTCCAAAAAATAAAATTTGGCTTTTATAAGCTACAGCAGTATGAGCAGCTCTAGGCCTAGGGATATTGCCAAGTACATCCAATTATATCCATTCTCTCTCTAATATTTTGAATGCAAATAAATCATTAAAATACGGATTAGCTTTTTGATCATCTCTTCCCCCAAATATGATGATAATATTCATATCTTATATGTAGGATGCAGTATGCTGTATTCTTGGAAGAGGAGGTGTTCCTGTGGTATCAGGTATAATCCAATTGTTAAATGGATAATCGATTTTAAGTACAGTAAGAAAGTTACTATAATATTGAGTGTTTTTATTTTCATCAATAAAGCAACCACCAAAGCAATATATTCCTTCGTAATCTTAAGTTTTTTACTATTTAGAGCGTGTTTCTCTTTTTTCAAAAACATATTGAGGTTTGCTATAGACGCAAACTAATTGTTAAAAAGCTAACCCTTTTGTAAAGGGACTTTTTTAAGTTTCAAGTAAAGTCCATTTGCATAAACCTATATAAATAAATCTAAATACTTAAATTTAGATAATGAATATCATTAAATACTGAAAATCTACTGCGTATACCTCCCATAACTAATAATCCACGACCGATAATGCAACTTCCAAAAGATCGTCGACTCTCTGGAATATTTTCAATGTTAGGTTTGAGCTATTACCATGTTTCAGTTTCAATATCATATATTCTAGTGTCACTTAAATTTTCTCTTATTTTCAAGGCTGAATTAAATTGCATTTCTCCTCCATATAAAATTAATTGTTTTCCATTAATTGGACTTTATTATATGTTATCATAAGAAAACTAAGTTGACAAAAGCATGGGATAACCAATGCAGTGTAAACAATGCCCATATCTATTTAGAGGTATGTCTCCTTTTTATTTTAATTCTCTAAATTTTCCAAAATTTATTTCATATTCAATCATATCTCCAAAAACTTCACTTCCTATCCCTCCAAAGATATATATTTTCTTCTGGTAATCTGTAGCCATTGTATTTTCTCTTACAGTGGGTATCCAAGTATGCTCAAGTTTAGTAAAAAAGGCTCCATTATAAATCATGGGAAATGATACTTTTTTCTTGGCTTGTTATTATTGTGTAGTTTAAACTATTTTCTCTACATTTTGGAATGATTCTATTCTATGAGGTATTCTTTTCACATATTTTTACATTCTTGTCATTGTTCTCATTTTTTTCTTATAATTATATTTATTATTATACTATTAACGTTTCTTAGACTTCCTGATATTCATATTTTTAACGATAGAGGGTCTATCCCAACAATTAAACAATTTTCTTATTCTAACTTAAATCATTTTAAATGCTTGAATTCAAATGAGATGATGAGTCAACTGAACTGTGAGGCAAGGGAAACTTTGGGTTTTGTTCATTTATAGATCTAAAACTAATAAATTAAGCATCTCCTGATTAAACAGTAATCTACACAATAAGCATAATTATTACATTAACTCCCAATCTTTCAATGGTTCCTCTATTTGTAGACGATAAATCTAAAGTAGGTAATTTTTATTGGCTAGAAACTCTATTTCTTTCAATCATAAATATAATAAAAATATTGAAATTTATATAATATTAATCTTATATTGTATTTAATTAAGTGTAGAATGAGAGATTATGGATGAAACTTTGATAAAAATAACATTTTAAAGCATATAATGATAAAATCAAATCAAATAGGAAATAAGAAAAATTTGTGGAATGATAATTTATGTTAATATGACACATAGTTAATTTAACTATTAAAATTGTAAAAAGGGAAACAAATCTTTTAATAAATTAAATGAGTTATTGCAATACTAGTATCTGTTGGAATCCAGATGATGTTTATTTAGCTCTAATCGGAGGATGTTTGATTGGAGTTGCGACAAGTATTCACTATATGCTGATGGGAAGAGTGACAGGATTCAGCGGAATATACTATAGTTTGATAACATTTGATTAAGGAAGCTGGAATTGGAAATTAGGTCTAATGAGCTCTGTTATGATGGCTTCTTGTATAATGTTTAAAATTTATGACAATGGGTATAATAATATAAAAGAATTTAGAACATCTCCAATTTTGAAAGGTGCATCTCCTTCATACAATTCAGAGTAATTGTTAACAGGCATAGGTTGGGCAGGATGTTTGATAAGTGGGTTTTTGGTAGGTTTTGGAACCAAAATGGGAAATGGATGCACAAGTGGACATGGTGTTTGTGGATTACCTAGATTATCCATAAGATCAATCATAGCTGTATGTTCGTTTATGGGAATGGGATTTATAACTGCCACTTTCAGATATTGGGGTATACATTTGTTTCATATATCAATTTAGTGATCAATAAGGATTTCTATGGTTCCTCTAATGTTATCTTTTAAATTGATGACTATTCAATTATTTCTACTGTATTTTTATGTGTAAGTATCGCACTAATTATATTATCCTTTATTTTATAGAACTAATAAGATAAATCAAAAATAATAGATGTTGCTGTAGCTTCTTTAACAGGATTTATTTTTGGATTAGGTTTGGTTATTTCAGGGATGGTTTAAAGATTAAAAATTATTAGCTTTTTAACAATTAGTAGTAAAGTTTGGGATCGTAATAATTTATTATATCTTTAGCAAGTCTTGCTTTTGTAATGATTACAGCAGTAGGAGTTAATTTCATTACCTTTCGGATATTGGATAAACCAATTTTTAATACTAAATATGAAGTTCCCACCAATAAGACTGTTGATTTGAAACTTATTCTTGGATCTGCCATATTTGGAATGGGATGGGGAATTGGCGGATTATGTCCAGGTCCTGCTATTGCACTTTATCCTGAATTCACTATTTAAATTGGAATACTATTTATGGTGTTTTTAGGGATCGGTCAAATAACTGCCACCTTTGTTGTTGAAAAGACCAAAGATGTAGAAATTATGTCAAAACCATTATTATGATTATTAATATATATACATTTATAATAATATGCCTCCTAAAAGGTTTCATCACAAAACCTATTCTTCGGAAACATCTCCTACAAGATTATTTGCTTATCCAACTCAAAGAGAGTAAATTCAACTCTCTAAATCTCCAAATATGCTATTCGATTTTAAAGTAATATTATCTTAATCTCGTAGACTAATAATTAATTATAGTTTCAAAAGACTCCCATTTTTAAATAGAATGGTTCCTAATCTACTTTCCAATACTTATAATAATAGTAATATATTGTTCATCTTTTTAAGAAAAATTGTTCCTAAATTTCAATAATAAGAATCCTTCAAATCTAAAGCCTTTATGTCTTCTTAGTTTTCAAGTGTCAATTAAGCTTTACTCTAAACCAATTCAATCGCTAAATAATATTCTAGCCATATAAAAACCCAACCCTAGTATTAATTATAAACATAATACCAATCAAGTGGAATTGGGTAAGAAACTGAAAGTTCTAAATCGATTCTTGCTAGTCCATAATTCAATTAAAAACCTACGGAAAACTTACAAAAACAAAAGTTAAAAAAAAATTCAGTATCCTTTAAATAAAAGCCTGAATTCACTATTTTAGACCTAATACAAAAATAGTAAGGAAACAACAACTAAGTCGATCAATTACATTAAATTTAAGGATCCTAGAGTTAATAGAAAAGTTAAAAAAAATCATTACATTAGAACTATATGAATTCCAACAATCTTGGATTAGGCATAGCTCCTATTTTATAATCTAATTCGGCTAAGGAATCGTTTTTAGAATTTTACTAAAATGATTCTAATACTTTAAGGTATTAATGATCTTAATAAATAGAAAGAATCCTGTCCTTTTAGTCACTTTACAATATAAAATGCTGAAATTAAATTTGTAGGTAGAGATGCAGAATAAATAAATTTACCATTTGGTAGAAGTAGTAAAGTAAGAAATTAATAAATATTTTGAAAACTATGAAAAAAATATTATTGGAATTCAAACTTGTAATCTATCGATACCAATAGATTATTATCTATCTATGAAAGAAAGACCTTTATTAATTTTAGAGGGATGTTAGATAAAGCCTTTACTAATTGAACCAGTTTTTGAAATAGAAAATGAAATATAAACTTAAAAAGTTAGTCTTAAAGATTTTGAATTTCTTCGATGCATAGGAATGGGTGGATTTTCTAAAGTTTATTTAGTAAAAGAAAGAAAAACTGGAAAGTATTTTGCAATGAAATTAATTGAGAAAAACCCTATTATTTAATAAAATAAATAAAATATTGTTTAAAATGAAAGAGATATTATGCGTTTAATAGATCATCCTTTTGTAGTAAAAATGTAATTTGCATTTGAATCTAGAAAATACTTTGTTTTTGTTTTGGAATATTGTTCAGGAGGTGAACTCTTCTATTTACTGAAAAAAGTAAACAACATTATTAAATTAGATCAAAAGAATGAGTGAAAAGGATGCTTTCTTTTATTTTTCTGAAATATGTTTAGGGATTAAATCTCTCCATTCTAATGGTGTAATTTATAGAGATATAAAACCTGAAAATATATTAATTGATTTAGATGGACACATTAGAATAGCTGATTTTGGATTATCAAAGCCAAATGTGATTAATACTGAGAATACTTATTCTTTTTGTGGTTCTTCTGAATACATGGCACCAGAAATGTTATTAAAAAGCGGTCATACATATTAATTAGATTTATATTGCCTTGGTGCATTGTTATATGAATTGATTACTGGGTTACCTCCTTTCTATTCTAGAAATCTTGATGAAATCTATTAGAGAATATTAAATTCAAAATTAACATTTCCTCCATAATTATAGTTATCGTCTTCAATTAGAAATCTCTTGTCTAATTTATTAGCTAAAAATCCTAAAGATAGAATAGATTCTATTGAATCGTTATTACAGCACCCATGGATGACTTAATGGGGAGATTAAAATTTATACAAAAAGATTTATTAGAAATAAATTTAACCCCCACATATTCCTGATTGTTTCACTCTTAATTTTGATGAAAAAGAATTTGGAAAAGGAGAAAGTGAATTTTTAACATTCATTAAACCTTTATAACAAAATTTGTTAGAAAATTTTCCAAAAGAAATTATATTAAAAGACTTTTATTACAATAAATATTAAAATGTTAATAATAATGAAAAACAAAAAAACAATGGATATGAATAAAAAAAAGTTGATAATTTAATAAATAAACTAATGAATTCTTAAGAAGAAAATTTATTAATTCATAAAGGTTTCCAAATAAATAAGCACTGTAGTTAACAAAGATTACTTACAGATATTGAGCAAAAATAGCAACGACTATGACCAAATTTTTAACTAGTTAATGAAAAATATAATCTTCAGTTATACTTCTTAATGAAATTTTTTATTAAAATTTTCTTTTACCTTTTACTAAGTTTACTAAGACGTAAGCAAATAGAATAATATATATATCTATATATACATTTATGAAAATCATATTTCATCACTCGAATCTACAGTTTTTATATCTACTCCTATTGAAGCAAGTATATCTCTTTTTTCATTTTAATATCTTGAATCAATACTTTTTTATAAATCATAATACTGGTTTTATTATTAAGTACTAAATATATTAGAATTGATAGTTTATGCAGATAATGATGATCCGAAATAATTTGGAACAAACCAATAACTGTTTAACATCTATTGATAAGAAACTTAGATATTTTATT
This sequence comes from Paramecium sexaurelia, assembly GCA_000733375.1. Taxonomy (NCBI): domain Eukaryota; phylum Ciliophora; class Oligohymenophorea; order Peniculida; family Parameciidae; genus Paramecium; species Paramecium sexaurelia. Next base: position 13,326 of record JPFM01000071.1, read on the forward strand.
AATTTTAAAGGATTTAGTGTTATTCATAAGATAGAGATACTTTTTGCTAATTATTCTAACATTATTTTCCATCTACATTAATTTTCTTTACAATGTTGTTCATTATCATTTCTTAAAAATCTAATACATTATAAGGAGTTAAATAGAGCTTATTATTTCTTTTGTTAAAGAGAACTATGCTGCTTTTATCTTTATTTACAAAAAAATTGGAATCAACTTTTTGAAGATTCAACTTCTTCTTATAAAAAAAACTCTGATTAAATTTTTCTTCTTTATCAAGATCAGTTAAATAATCAAATGTTTCATCATTGTTAATTTATTATGCTTCAGCAATTTTTCCTTATTGCAGATATTATTCTACATATAAATTTTTAATAGCTAAAAGAATAAATTGGCATTCATAATTATCTATTTCTTCAATTGGCTTACTTAGACCATATTTTTCAGAATAAATTTGTCTTAAATTTTATACTTTTTCAAATAAAATTGGATTTATAGAATCAAACTCTTATTTCTATATTTCTCTTTTTATCAATGAATTATATTTGTTTTTCAAACTATTTTCTGTTCTTGCTTTTCCATAATATATTGATAATTCAGACCACTTCTTACCTCTTATCAAAATCATCTTTAATAAATTGATTTCTTATTCTTTATCCCAAGGAACACTAATTTAATAATTTGATACTTTGATATTTTTGGATCCAATCTATTTATCCACCTCTCTCTACATTGTTTAGGCTATCTAAACACCTTATTAGAAGATCGTTTTAATATTTCTTTTGCTATTTATGACCACTTATTCTCCCTTCCTAACTTTGTAAACTCCCTAACAATCAAAAAATATTTTACTCATGTACTGAATATAATAACTAATCTTCTTATTAAGTCCAAGGTACCTAAGATAATGGAACTCTATATTTTTATTCCCATTTCTATCTACATTAATGTGCATTCCTTCCTATTACTATTTTAGAAATTTCTCTCCATTCTTCATATTTCTGTCAAGTTAATAAATCATTTACTAATAATTTAGTATCCTTCAACCCTTTATATAAACAATATCGGATTACTATCCAATACAATAACTTTTTTTCAAGCTCACTCCACTTAATGGATTTCTTTCTTCCATTTTCACTTATAATATAAGCATAAACAATACATATTCTAATTAAATAGCATAATTGCTTGTTCGTTTGTTGGCCAATCTTTAAAATTCAATCGTAAATTTTCACCAACTTTAGATAACATTTCAAAATTTTCTTATATAAAAGATGTTTTTTCTAGAAAACGATTGAACTCCTTTATTGCAAAGTCTTAAGAAACCACTAAAATCATTTTTAATAGTGCTATACCCTTCAAGTCCTCCATTTCAACATTGTTTGGCCTATAATGATCATTATTAATTTTAGTATTTCTCTAGGTATTCATTTTATTATTTAATACTGAAAAGAAACATTATTTTAAGATAGCAAATAATAACTATAAATATCATTAAGATCTTTCTAATTCTTTGAAAAGAGTAAGTTTATATATTAGGCCCAAAGAATTGTCTTGTAATAGGTTCATTCTAGTAACTTTTTAAACTAATTAGTAACATTAAGTTAGTAATAATAAGTTAATAAATTGATAATTAAAAATAGTTTATTAATACCAAAAGATATTAATGATAATTTATAATAAAAAACATAGAAATAGTATCGTTCTCAATTTTGAAAATGTTTTTCTGATGGAGCATAAAATATTAGAACTATGTATAAGTAAATAATATTAAGACAAATTTAGTACTGCATTTAACGATAATAATTACATATTTCTTAAATACTAAAAACTTATTCAAACGATCTTTGAGATGTTTAAAATTGAAAGAATCTCATTGATATTCATTGGATATAATCAAAAATATATCAATTATAAATTTTATTTATGCATAAAATAGTTGGTTAAGGTTTTATCATTCTAACTCACTCATTGGCATTTAAATTGAAGTTTAAATAAGTAATTTTGATTCCCTATACAAAATGATTTTTATCGTATCACTTATACCATTTTAATGAATGTTTGTGAAGTAACATTCAAAGTGTTTTTAATATTTTGGAATTAGATATGGCAATTAATTTATTAATTAAAAAGGTTAAAAAATATCTGAATTGTATACATAATTAATGTAAATATCTTTAAGTGGTTGATTGCTTATGTTTTCTATAACACAACATAATTTAAATTTAGGTCCTAATCCTTCTACAATCACAGAAATCTTAAGAGGATTATTCTAATTTAATTAAGGAGCTAACTCTTAATTAGACAATATGTTCAAATATGTTTATGCAGTTTTGTATCTCATTCTCAATAAATCAAATTAATAAGTTCTTAACATGTCAGGACCTTATTCTCTCTCTCTTTAGAATTATTCAATAAATAAATTAGTAATTGGCGGAAATTCAATTGGCTTAACAACTTCTTATTCTAATATTGGCTATTTCTTTCTTTCAAATTCTCGAGATAGAGTTCTTGTTTCTAGAGCTCCTTTGATATTGATAGTAATAAGAAACCCATCTTAACAAGCTCCAAAGAATCCAAATTTCATCACTGAAACATTACTCTAATTTAATTTCAATAAATTATACTTCAATATTAATTATAGACATTAGTTGAGTATCTTTATAAAATTAGATAGTTTTGTTTTCTATGGCAACAAGCAATCCTTTAGTTTCCTATCCTTTACCTGTAGTGACAGTTTCAATTGCTAAAATATTATGTTACATCAATAATTGATATTATTTTTATTTGTGTTAATAATTTTGTACAACTCTATCCATAGTTGCTATATATAAACATCTTAATTATCTTATCATAGCAACCGGTTTAGATTGCAAATCAATTGTATATGGTTCTAAGTCATTTCCAATAAAATAAACACAATTTTCTCTTACTAATACTGCTATTCTGCCATCTCTTTATTCTTCGGGAAATATACAAATTGAAATAGGAACTCCAGGTATTTCATACTATAATAATTATTTGTCTATTTTACTTTTTTATAAATTTATGTAATTTCTTAATTATAAATGTATATGAATTTCAATTCCGTTCCTACAATCAACTATCCCTATGATTTTTCTTCATCAGCATTCTTCTTGAGTACACTCATAGATGTAATAGAATCTTCAATATAAAGAGAATCGCAATATTTTTCTGCTAATTCTTATTGTTTATGCAAATCATTATAACACAACAATTCTAAAGACTTATATGATAAATTTGAATTTTATTATTGCAAATTCTTTAAGTTTTTAATTAGATTTTGCAAATTCTTATCATTATTATATTATATCCATATTTCTGCTTCTTCTTGTTTGTATGGGATATTAGGAATTAAACATTTGTAAAATGCTTTGAAAATTTTGTAATTATATATTGTGTTTCCACAACTAATGCTAATACAAGGTTATCCTGATGTGTCACCATAAAAGTATGCCATACAAACTGGTTTGTCTGCCAATCTGGTTTCCCATGCAATATTAGTATTTCTATAGGACACAAGTCTTTAATTTTAATCTGCAACCACTAAATTATATTATCCATTCCCTTGAACATCAATCATTTCAATGCAATTTTATGTTACCCTTAAATTAGCAACCATATCACACCATCCTTAAATCCAATAACCTTATTTCATATAAAATTAATTAATTATAAAACTTTATTACAATACACTATTAATGGGTAATCTTTAATTCGATTGTTTTATAATTTCTGAAAATTGAATAATGGATAATTTCTTCAGCATATTTAAAGATTTTTTCGATTAAGTTAAAGGAGTTACCAATATGAGATTCACTTATATGAAAGAACTTTATAATCTAGGTTTAGAGTAATTTCCAGATAACTATGAAATTCTCAATATTCAAAAGAATAACTAAGCAAGTATCCAGTAAGGTGCAAATAAACTGAAGAAGAACTGGACTGATGATGATAAAAAAGTGTTAATCTGGTTGGTTGGAAAGTATTCAGCCTTTCATAAAAGAGATTTTAAGTAGATTGTATTGATATTTGTTTATATCAATTTTTTAGAGTGAATCTGATTGGATCAACATATCATCAATGATGTAAAAAAGAGATGCCTTTCATTGTAAATAAAAGTGGCTTCAAATGCTGAAATTACCTTTACAATAAGCTCCTTGGACTTTAAAAGAAGACGATGCGCTCCTATTAATAATTTAAGAATATTAGAAATTAAATAAAGGTAACAAATGGAGTCAGATTGCCACATCTCTTAATAAAGGTACAGATTCAACTGTCCATAGAAATGGAAAGTAATGTAGAGAAAGATGGAATAATCATCTTAATCCTTCAATTAATAGGTAATTTATATTAATAAAATTAAGAAAACCCTGGTAATTATCTGAAGATTTAGAGCTTATGAAATTGGCCATTTTAAATGGAAAAAAATGGGCTTAAATTTCAAAACAGTTAAAATTACAGAGAAGTGAAAATAATGTAAAAAATAGATTCAACTGTCTTATGAGAAAAGAAAAAAATAATAAAGTTTAAAATTCTTTTAATTAAGAAAGAGATCCCGAATCATAGGATTCTATTTTATCCAACCCTTCAGCTGAAGAATTAAGTTTGGAAGAACAAAGGAATATAAATTAAATTATTAGAAAAATTGAATGGAGAATGAAATAGGATGTTAGTGATCCTTATGATATAAAATAAGAAGACTGTGATCAAGTATCAAAGAAAATATCATCTATCCGTTAACTCAAAAATAATAAAAAATATTAATAATAAGAAGAATAAAAATAAAAATATAAGAATTTTGTTAATTAAAATAATGAAAATAATAATTAAATTTATAATAGTGAAAATAACAAACATTACGATAATAGTAACAAAAAATAATAATAAAATTTATTAACATTATAAATTATGGATTTTAATTAAATTTCATAAGAAGAATCTTTATAATTATAATAATGCTTGATTAATAAAGAGAAAAATAAAATCTATTTTACTACTTAAGAACAAATTACTTAATTTTTAAAAAATATTCAATATAGCAATTTTAATAAAGATATTGCCTTAAGCTAAGGAATTAATGGTAATCAAAGTAATCCTAGTTTACATAGTTATACAATGTTAAGCTAAAATGTTGAACATCCTTTGCAATAACATTAATTGCCTCTACAAGATAATCAACATAGTTTGAATTCTTACTTTTCTCTTTTTCCCTTCAATAATTATTAATACTAGTGCTAAGGAGCTTCTTAGAATATAACGTAAAGATCAGTTTCGAATTTCTCCCCTTTTTTCAATACTCATCAGTTTTAATAAGTTCCTAATTAATTTCCAGGAATTAATTATCATGTTGCCTGCTATCCATAATAATAATATAATTATCCTTTGTAAAATTTTGATAAAACATAAGGGTGAGCCAATTTTCAATTTCTAAATTGAATTACATATTTTTATTTTTCAGATATTTTAAACCATATTAGACTAATTCTTTTTAGAAAAAATTGACTGAGAATTTATAATAATTAATATATCAATATTAACATTAAAAGTTATGTTAATATTCAATTTTAAGTAATTTTTCTAATACTACCCGATCTCTATAACAATGCAACTTCTGTAGTAAATTTACATAATTGTTGCTAAATATATTAAATGTGGAGTTTACCGATTGATTAGTTTTAAATTCATTTTTTTTCACTCTTTCATCATCTTAACTAAATGTATCAGCTCTTTTACTAATAAAGGACGGCTATTGTTATGATTATTATTATATTTATTGATGTTAATAATCGTTGCTATTAAATTCGAAAAGAGTAAAAAATGAATTTGGAGATAAAAAACCTGAGCCTTATGGAATGACAGGTGTTCTATGAACTTAAGATAGTTTATTCTAGAGTTCGGCTTTCTACTATTTATGAATATTCTATAGTAATTAAAGTTCTCTTTCTTATCTTTATTCAAGATCTTATAGAGTTTCATCATTTTAAGTAAACTAAATAAAATAAATACATTTTTACATAATATTCTCGATATTATTTAGTAAATTAATGATCAAGTGAATAATCATCATAAGTATCAATGCTTAATTTATTAAATTTTACTTCACCTTATTTTATTGAATTAGGGTTGATTTCTTATAGAATATTGTGAATTTTATGAGATTGATTACTTACTATAAGTTTGCTATTTGTTCCTTTTTATTCACTCACATTCTTAGAAGGAATGTATTTCAAAACAGAGGAATCTAATTATAGATATAAGATACTTTTGCTATCATTTGTAATTTAAACAATTAATGACTCATTTATGGAAACAGGTAGATTGTCATCATCATTGAAAGTAGAATGAAAGTATTGATTCAATAATTGAGAAGCAGTAGGTCTTTCATCTGGAGATTTGAGACATCTTCAAATAATTATGTAGAAATTTTACTCTAAAATTAAATTCTTTATTTTTTCGTTTTGAATAGCTTCTATGCTTTAAGGCTTTTATGATTCCATAACTTTTTTAATAATTTAACCGGTTCCTCCTTTGCATTCACTAAAAGGCTTTAAGCCAGTAACCATTTCTAAAACACATAATCCAAATGCATAAATATCCACCTTAGTATTATAATTGCCATGATAAATTTCAGGGGCCATAAATTCTGGTGTGCCTAAAACGGAACTTGTATACTAAGATTACATTCTCTTATTTAATTAAGAGTATTTACTAAATAGACAATCCTAGATCTCCAATTTTTAATTCATTATTGTTGGTATCAATAAAAATATTTTCACATTTCAAATCTCTATGAATAATGTTTTAAGAGTGCATGAATTCTATTCCTTCCAAAATTTGTTTACACCAATAACGTATTACTTTTAATTTTGGTTTAGTAATTCTGCGAATATAACTATTATAATTGTATATTATATCACTTTTTTAATGAACCTCCATTCACGATTTCAGTAATAAAAACTAATTCCTTCTTAGATTTACTTTACCATGAATGTATAAAACGAATGATATTTTTATGTTGTAAACTTTTCAATATAGCAATTTCCTATTTGGCTCTTCTTCTCTCATCTTATTAATTTGAATTCATACTTTCTGAAACATTCATAAATTAAAACACATTCCATGCAACTTCGCATCCACTTTCATTATCATAACCTCTATAAACATTTTTGTAAGCTCCTTTACCGATCTCTTCATTATACTAAACGATAATGCTTTTTTAATACTTTACAGAAGCGACCTGTTGGATCATGTTCAATAATCTTTGGTGTTTGTTCCTCTTCATCAGAGGATATAACTAGGTCATCATTTATATTTAGTTATTCACGTGAGTTCATAACAAACAAAAAATTAAATTGCCTTAATAAATCATTATTACTATATTTACAAAATGCTCAAATCTTTCTATAGCGTATTTTAATTGGTTAAAACTATCTAAATATTTCTATCACTCCATTTTATAATAAATCTCAACTTTTAAAAAGATCTACTTGACATTTTAATTTGATTAATCTATAGTTGTTAGATAATAAAATGTATTTCAATTTACTCTTTATCTAGTTTTCACAAAATTACAGTTAATATCATTCCATTTATATTATTATATATATAGACAATAACATCAGATTTTAATTTCTTTCCTTCTCTCTGGTTCACACTCCTCTTCCAATCCTTCCAAAGTTTATAGTAAAATAGACCCTAAGTATGAATTTTTGAATCCCTAAGATATTCTTAAAAATACTTACTTCAAATGTCATATTTGGCTTAACAACCTTTGTTATGTTAATATATCCACTTTATTCAAGATTCCCTGGATATACTCCCAATTACTTTCTGTATCTATTAATTAGTCTACCTTAATAATAAAGTAATATTCCAAAATTATTTTAAGCAAGTTGGCTTAATTAATAAGATTCTGTCCATTCATTCAATTTTGTCAGTATTTTTTAATTTTCTATACAAACCTTACTTTTATTCTCTATTCTACTAATCACATTAAGATTGGTATTGATTAACTAATTCTAAACTGTAACTTTAAATGGTAAGGTTTCAAGTGAATAATATTTTAGGTATTCTTTTAAAGAGAAATCCGGATATTTAATTGCATCATCTTTTTTAAGTCCGAATGCTAAAAATTGATTGGAAATAATATCATCATTAAATAAACTAAGCTCGAATACTTTTTATAAAGCATGTATCCTAGTTAAATCAAATATAAATATTTTAGTGTAATTATAATTACAATTTAATATGAAATCTTCCTCATTGATTAAATGAGTAATTGCATTTAAAAGTACATATTTACTTTCAGGAGAATCTATCTTTGTTTCTGTACCGTTAACTATTGTAATTGTATAATTATAGAATGTTAAGGTTTCATCATTAGGATTTAATTGACTATTCATAGATATTAAACCAACATAATAACTATTCGAAGATTTATGACATATTAACACACTATCTCCTAATCGTAGCGATGCGATTTTAAAATTTAGAGCATACTATTTCTTATTTCGCAATTATTACTCTTCTAAAATTTAATTGTATTCACTTTCATTTTTTAAATCTATCTCCTAATTAATTATTTTGTTTTTGTTTTTGGAGATATCAAAATTAAAAAGGAAATCATTTAAATCATCCAATTCTTTAGGATCTTTCTCTAATATAACCAAAACAGGTGTTTTATCTCTGATCTCATCTATAGTATTTTGATATTTTTTCTTCCTTTATAAGAAAATATATTCAAAACGAATTTCGGAAGCTTCTGCTAATTTAACATTATCCAAAAAGAGACCAAAACAAGACATGGGACATTAAATAAGTTTGGAAATTCTAAAAATGTTATCAAATAAATTATACTCGTTGATAAATGTTAAAGATAATTTAGGTATTTTTATTGCACTATTCTCTGTAACTTTATGAAATGATATTTCTTCCTCCTACTAAATACCATATATTAATTGACAATATTTGCATACATTCTTCATTTCATCTCTCGCGTATTTCTAGATATTATTTTCACTATCTTTCAGGTGCAATACCATTATATCTTCCAATACTTCTCCCATACTTCTCAATCCACCAAATATTATAAACTAATCCTTATATACTATACAACTATGGGAAAATCTAGGTTAGAAAACTGGAGTTTTAGATTTAGGCTATAATTTGCTCCAAGTCTATTAATTTAATATTTTAAGCTTACTCTCATAACTGTTTCAAATATCCAAATATCATTTTTAGGAAATATTGGTTTCTCTTCTTCATCTAAATTTTAGTTGTCTTCTTAATCCTATTCAATAGCTTCTTCTTCATTATCCTTTTGTTGATCATATTTATATCTTTAATTATCTTTTATTTATACCCTTCTCCTCCAATTATAAATAAGAATCGATCTCCATATGTAACTGCTGAATGCGAAGCTCTTGGAGTAGGCTATTAAGATCCATTTGCTTTAATTTTTTCAATCCTTATAATAGTGTTATTTTCGATATTTTCACCTTTATCATCTCCTTATTCTAATTAATCGAATTTTGAATGCAATTCATTTATATTTTCAAAATCTAATTTGTATAAATCTTTATGAAATACTAATTATTTATTTGACTACTATCCTTACCCTCCAAATATATAAACACTATCTCCTATCTTATTAGCTGTATGGCTTTCTAATTTTATCATTTCATCTCCAGTGAAATGAGTTACTTATTAAAATTTGTTTGTTTTTATATCATATAACCAATGTGATTCTGTCATTATATTTTATACTTAATCCCATCCTCCATAGATATATATTAATCTTTATGATAAAGCTATCATTGAATGTCCTTCCCTTGCTTCCATATCTTTCGGTACCTGTATTTCTGTCCACTCAGAAGTTTCAATATCAAAGCTCCAAAAATCACCCAAAATTAACTCATTGCTAGATCCCCCAAAAAAATATAGTTTATTTTACAAGCATACACAACAATGGGAATCTCTGCTAGCAGGATGTTTCTACGTTGAAGAATTTAATCTTTCCCATTAAAATGTTATGCAATCCATTCTATATATTTATTCCCACTATCTGGGATTATCAGATTTTCCACATCCACTGAATACATACATATATTTATCGTGCAACACAGCAGTATGTCCCCATCTTTTACATGGATAATTTGGACTTTTTCGTTTGTTTACACTTAAAGATTTCGAAATCCATTATGCATTTTTAAATATTTTGGTAGGAATAGCAGGGATCTCTTATTGATTTTAATTCATTTAATATATTATAATTAATATTATTAATATTAATAATAGCAAATACACAAAAACAAGAAGTTTTGGTAAATTTAATTTTGGCTAATTATTACAAGAACAACAAAAATTAAATGAAATAATAAATATCTTTATAAAAATAACTAAAATATAATCTCTAATTAAGTAATCATCAACATCTATAATCTTAATGTTCTTGAAACATAATATTTTTCTTTTTTTTAATTTATGAAAGACCTCGATGAAACTTATTGATTCAGTTAATATCAGATGGTTCCATCTCAAAAATAAGGGATGGAGAATAGATTGCACTCATTTCTTAAAATTTCTTTTTAAAAATTAGACAAGGATTAAGTTGTATTTAGAATATAATATATTATTTCTCTAATTCATTTTTACAATAAGAGTGATATTGAAATCAATATAGTTTACTTTATAGTTATGATTGAATACTTTTTTTTTGTTTTTGTATTATTATATATATTTTATTTTTGGAATGATATTTAATTGAATTACCCGTTTTTTATGAGTATAATAATAAAATAATGAAATTGGCAATCGCCCTTGTATTGTTGGTCACATTGGCATCAGCAACATCAACTAAAGATCAAATTCTTGCCCTTCTTCAAACAGGAACAAAGGCCAGTGATGCTATTGATACAGTTTTTGGATTACTTAATGATTTAATTTAATCAAACAAAGATGCCTAATTTGCAGCTGATTAAAAAAATGAAACAGACGAATGGGTTGGAGCATAGTAATTTTTATAATTAATTTTAGAACAATTGAGTAATTCACAAAAATTAAGAATCTCAACTAAAAATTGTTTTAATAATCAATTGAAAACAGAGCATAATTTGAATAAGAACTTTAAGATACTAAAAACTATCTAGCTTGGAATGAACAAAGATAAGATGAAATAGCAAGAAAGATTTAAGTTCTTTTAGATGAATAATGTCTCAGCAATTAATTGTTTGTTAGATCAATCAAATAAAACAGAGAAGCACTTGAAGTAGTCAGAGTACTTAAGCAAGATGTTGCAGGATATATTATTAATGGAGATTCTTTTGAATTAGTTTAAGTTCACAGTGTTGCTGACAAATTAAAGCAATATAGTAACACATTCTAAGAATAAGAATTAAAATCATTCCTCCAATTAGCTAATAAATAAGAAGATGGTTCTGTAAGCAGAGGAGCCACATTAGCTGAAAGAGTTTTATCTGTATTAGAATCACTTGAAGCAAATCTTTAAGCTTCTCTTGAAGCTCTTGAAGTCAATGAAATTAATGCTTCTTGGGAATTGGCTGGATGGGTATCCTTGAGTGAAGCTGAAGTTGCTAACCTCAAAGTAGAATATGAAAGAAAATAAGTCTATGCAGACAGATTGGCAACTGTAAGATATTCTAATTAATTTCTCTTTAGTAAATTTAAGCTGCCTTAGCCTAATAAGCCAAATCAAAGATTATTCTTTAAGAATCATAAGACGCTTTAGATTAAGCTTAATCTGACTTAGAAAATAAGAGAGCAGACTATGCTGAAGCTAAGGCAAAGAGAGATGAAGAAAATGCTATCATTGAATAGGTTGTCATCATATTCAAGAAATAAGTTGCATCATGGTCAGGAAGATGAGATTCATCTTTATATTAAATATATTCAATATATCATTTATTTCAAAATTCATCAACAATTTTAACAACTTTTTCCTTTATTTTAGATTGAAAACATTTAATAATTAAAGTAAATCAAAATAGCAAGAAAAGTTTCAATTTCAATTGAATTTTTCACATCTTGAATTAATTTTCAATTTCATAAACTTTTTGTACATCAACATCTTCATTCTCCAATAGATCGATTTGAGAATACTATGATTTTGGTGACAAAATTAAATTATTATTTACTTTTTTTATTTCCTTTAATACGTTTATCAACTTTAATCTTTCTTGATGTTATAGGAAGGTTAAGTAAGTATTTATAAAGAAATCAAGGAATTTTCAATCATTCCATATTTTCAATTATTTATATATGAAATATATACTTGATTTTATTTAAATTTTATAAACTCTTTAATATTATTAAATTTGATATGATACAATTTTTCGAATACAATTGGCTTCCACAATTAATAATTATTTGAAGCTTAAAATAAATTATATAAAAAGCTTTTAATAAGTAATTTATAAATGAAATTTAGAAAATTGAGTGGAATTGAAAGAAACAAGATATATTACACTAAAATCATTTATTTGTCTTTTCTATTTTAATTCTTGAAACTTCAAAATATTTAGGAGCATTGAATTTCTTTCTTACAGCTTATAATGAACTCAAATCTGCAATTTAAAGTAAAGTGCATAACTCTTTAGCACAATTCTTTAATAAGTTTTCATTCTGTGTTTTATATGTAGGATTTCTACAATAATAATATATAGAAATACCTTATCTTATTAACTAAATATATAGCAGATTGAGCAATTAAGGATGGTTTATATGTAACGAATTTATATTCAACTAAAGCCAATTCTAGTATATATTAAGATAATGCTCTATCTTTAGGATCTAAATCTGATGAATATTTTCGTAAAAACGAATAAGGAGTAGGATTACAGATATTGAAATTTAAAGCTTGCAATATTAAACCTTCCATTTCCAAAACATCACTTTTGACATACGCATTATCAGTTATGTAAACAAAATCTTTTAAAGCGGGTGGATAGATTTCTTCATATTTACAAGCGATAAACAATGCTGCCACACCTACTAACTATAGCCTCATTCTTGTGACTTGAGCCAATGCTAGATATCTATCAATTATCGATATTGTAATGTATAAGGTTTCATCCTTCAACTTAAATTTAGCATGGACATCAACTAACCAATCAACTAATATGGCTCTCATTTTAACATTAATGTCTGGTTATTACTCTTATGTCATATACTAACAGATTGTATATTTATTCTTAAATAGTCAAAAATTATTACTTCCTCAATCAATAAGTGTTATAATATTTCATTTGTATATAATTCTACATTTTATGGATTTTTAAACACTTTATTTTTATCAAATTCATTTTCTATTTAAAATTGTTCTGATTCTCTTCGAAAAATTTTATTTTCTTTATCATCTAAACTCATAGTAAAAACCTTTGGAATGATCGAAAAAGGTTTTTTATGTTTTTCCATGATCATACCTATTTCCTTGGATTGATGCAGGGTTGAATTTACTATTTCCTTTCCAAAACATCTTTGATTTTCGATGATCATTCTGTTAATTATAAATAAATTATTATTATCGTTAAAACTAAACTTTTATATATAAAAGTGATTAATTAAGTGAAAAATGAATTTTTAATAAATTCCATTAATTTAAAACTTGTTATATACTTTATGCAATTTAAAATACCATTGTAGCTCTATTGTATCATCATATCAATATATAAGTTTAATGATCTACAACATTTCTTTTATTACTATTGAACAAGTATTATTTAGATTTCATCCATACTGGCTTAAATAAATAATAATATGGCTTTAATTATACTGTTATATTAGTCTTTAGAAAACTCACAAAGAAAAAATGAATAATCTTGATTATTTGGGAGTTCATAGATTAAGATAATTTAATTCGTATATGATATGTTTTCTATTTTTATTATTCTAAAAAGAAGATTGATCTTTCATATTAAAGTATAGGTAATTCTACAAATGCAATTATCAATATTTATAGTAGATAATTTGAATTTTAATCGATGTTTTTTTCAATATGTTCCGAATTTAGGAATAATAAATTATAAAATATATAATATAAGAGTGCATAAAAAATATTTTGAATTATTTATTTATAAAACTATAAAAGTTAAGATGTGTGATAATTCTGACTCTTCTGAATTTTATTCAAAATCCTCCAAATTACATAATAATAAGTAAGTAGTTCAATTAATGTTAAGGAAACATGATAATTAGATACAATAGAGTAATTGCGAAAGTGAGAATGAAGATGAATCAATAAAGAAGAAAGCCAAGTTAAATGATGACAGCGGATAAATTAAAATATCGAGAAAAGTGAGTGATGATTTAATTAAAATGTTTGAAAGACTTCCAAATGATTAAATAACAAAACTTTTAGATGTAATAAAAGTAAAGAATTCACGTATCACAAATAAAAAATATAATTTTTCTAGCTGATTTACCAGTTTAAGTGAATTTAGAAGATTTAATGTGTAAAGAAGATGATTTCATATTGGATAGTTAATCAGATTCCTAGAAAGCAAAGTCAAGAAAAAGAAGAGAGTCAAAAGAAAAAGAATGCAAATGTTGTAAGCAAGTTGTAAAACGCCATCATTGTACTCATACTGAATGCGAAAAGCCTTGCTAAGTTTAAGAAAAATTAAAAAAAAGCAAACCATGAACATTTTAATAATTTTTACTCTAAATCAATTTATTAATATTTTGTCATTTTTTGCATTCATAATTATATTAATAGTTGCTGTTAAGATTCGAGAGAAATTCAATCCTAGATATTTAATAAAATTTACTCAATCAAATTACTTTTACGAATATTGAGTTTTTTTATATCTTTATTCCAGAAAGACTATTTAATTTTTATTAAGCAGGATTTGGCTTATGAGTAGGCAATTAAAGTACTAATCTAAAAAATTGCAATATTACTTTTGAAATTTATATAGTATTTTTAGAGATAATTTAATAATTGAATTATTTCTATACTTTAACTTTATCTTGTAACATTTGATTATTTTTAAAATAATATAAATTATATTCAACTTGTTTTAAAAAACATATTTTTTTTTATTGTTATAAACTTAATTATTATATAAAACAATTTAGTGAAAAAAGTAAATTTAAAGTGGAAAATTTCTAAAAATAAATAGTTGAAAGACCAGAATAAATTTACTTAGAAACTTAATCTTTAACTCGATAAATGATATATAAATTACTTATTCTGTTTTTCCTTGTCTTTTAAGGGAGTTCATTTGAACAGCAAAAAAGTTAAGCAGATGTTGATGTAAGACTTACATACCAAAAAGACCTGATTAACTCTTTTAATGATATAGTCATAAGCATAACTTTTAAAGGTGCCAGTATAAAGAAAATAACTAAGCTTATTGGAATAACTTTAAATGAATTTGATATGACTGATTCTAGTTTCTCTGCTGATTGTTATTACCCAATCGTAATTGAACCTCCTAAAATATCATATACTTCAAATACTTAATACATCAAATTCTTTGAATTATACTTGAATAAAATCAAAAATCCATCAAGTTCAGGATCTAAGAATATCAATATTGCTATTATTAATGGAGCAAATATTATAAATATATTTTTTATTGTAGAAATTAAGGAAAATTAGTTGGTAACTAAGTTTTAAGGGAAAGGTATAACTTTTGAAAGGTCAAGCGTTTAGTTATCTTTTGAATTTGACTTTTTTATGCTGTAATAAAGTCCAATAATGTTTGAAGACTTATAAATTGAATTAGAATTTCCTGTTTTTACAAGTTAATATATTTCATGTTCAGATTTTATAGGTTTATCTAATGGTCAATTTTGCCAATCATAAGGCAATAATATATATGTTTATAATAGAAATATCGAATTCCTTTATTAGGCAAACTAGGAATCATTTATGATTCACAATTTTTCATTCCCATCAAATTAGGAAGAATATAGAGCCACGCTTAGACTTTTTGAGAAGCAATAAAAATTAGGGGAAGGATAATTTACTTTTAGTGCTTATGCTCCATCTAATATTGAAAGAATAATATAAAGTATGCTTTAAATTAAATTTAGTAAGCTCTAATTGTTATGCTGCTTAGTATACAACTTTGAAAATATAACTTGATTCTTAAAAATACATTCTAGCTAAATCAGATCTTTAAGTAACTCTATCATAAAATTTACTTATTGACAAATTAATTATAAATGATAAACAATAATCTTTTACTTAGAATGATAACGTTATTTAAACGACTGAATTTAATGATCAATAATTAGAATAATTTAGTTTAAGAGTAGAATTTTCATTTAAAAATTTAGATTATAAATCAAATATTATTTTCTCTTTTTAAATAAATAATATTAGTCCAAGTTTAACAGGAGAATTTTTATATGAAATATAACCTAATGAGTATAAAAGTTTTATTATTACGAGAGATTCCGATATAGTAGATGAAGAAACAAATATGTACATTGATATTGAATTATAAAATCCATTAATTAATGGGGAGATTAATATTTAATTTCCAACAGAATTAAACTTACCTCAAAGTTTAGTCAAAAATTTAGATGGTTCATCATTTCATTTTACTTATAAGATTAGAAATCCACTAAGTATTTGTAGAACAAGTAGATTTGAATCATAGGCTTATTAAAATAATCAGTTTAGAGAATAATTATATAAAGAAGTTATCCTTATTCAACAATCAAATAAATTAATTGGAAATTTACAAATATCTTTAAGTAGTTATTCTACCTTAAGTAAATCTAATTTATCCATATCTGTAATCAGTCAATATGGAGTTTAAATTCTATTTGAAGATGCCATAAATTTAAATGAAATTGTATGTGAAAA
The DNA here is from genome assembly GCA_000733375.1 of Paramecium sexaurelia. Lineage (NCBI taxonomy): Eukaryota > Ciliophora > Oligohymenophorea > Peniculida > Parameciidae > Paramecium > Paramecium sexaurelia. The sequence goes on from JPFM01000071.1 coordinate 30,187, forward strand.
TTGCAAAGTTTTAAGTCATTCAAAAATAGAATTATTGAAGAATAAAGAAACTATTTATAGTATTTAGACGCCTAGATCAGCAAAGGATTCTAAATTAACTATTTAGACATATGAAAATGAATGTTAAGTGAGTCAAGTCGAATATAATTTATAATTTAAGCCAAATAAATTCAAAATTATTCCTTAAATAACAAATAATGAATTAAATAAATTAAATTAATGGAAATTTAATATTGAATTACCATGTGAGATTAAAGAATCAGATAAATTGAAAATAAATTACCCATCATCTTTAAATGTAAATGAATCAATAAAATGTTAATTCTTACATATTGACGATAACTAGTTTGATTGCAAAAATGAAATAATCAATCTGCCTCCTATGAAACAATATTAAGTTTTACAGCTTTTAATGTCTGAAATCAAAAATCCAATTAAAGCTTTGTTAATTAAATGGTAATTTATATTAGTAGATAAAAATGAAAATTAAATAGCTATTTTCGATTCAGAATTTAAAGACTGGGAATATGAAAAAATTTTATTCTCTACTATAAATCTTTTAGATTACAAATTTATTGAGATGAAAGAAGCAATATTATAATTTGTTGTGTAATATAAATTTGATTAGATTTTATATGAAGGTAATTTTATTATTTATTGTGAATATTGTCAATAATAATAGAATTAGTCTGTTCTTATAAATTAGGGAGGTTAAGATATGATAGAAATTCCAATTAGATTTTTTTCTATTTAAAATTAATATTTCTATTTATTCTCTTATAAATTAACTACTTTTTATTAAGGAAATATTCAATAATAAGGATCTTTTAAGTAAACATTTTATTTATCTTGCTCTAATGATTGTGCTGAATGTGAGAATTATGATAAATGTACATCGTGTTAAGTGGGATATATATTTAATTAGTCTTGTATTGATGAATGCCCAAATAATTATTATGGACTTGATCATCAATGTTATCCTTGCTCTATAGGAAATTGCACTAAATGTGCATATAAAGAAAAAGAAATATGTTTAGAATGTGTTGGAGATTTAGATTTATATTTAAATGAATGCATTATATATGATTTTAATATTGATCAAAACAACAGCAATTAAACTAATAATTAACAACATCAAAATAATAGTTAGATTATTGCTAATAAAGTTTTTAAAATAAAATATAATTTTCCTGGAATTCTTTTGATCATTTTTTTAATATGCTTTTTTACTCTGATTGTCAAGATTCTTAACTATTCTAGCATATCAAAAACTATACTTTTTTCGTTATTTTCTTTATTAGAGAATGGAATAGGCATGTTTATTGTCATTTAGTAAAATATATTTAATATTTTAGCTTTTTAATATTATAATTGTACGATTTAGCATTTTTGTCATTTTCTTTGTTGATTTACTAAATGGTGCTGCAATTAAATTGTCTTTTATAAATCAAAACATACATAATGCTTGACTTGAAATATCTGTAATTTAAAAAGGATTTTTTGTCTATAAAGATTGTATTTTGGATATCGTATGGATTTAGTTATATATTCTTCATTATTCAAACATCTAGATTGAATAAACATCCTAAATGGGATGGAAAATGGTAATATAAAAATGAGATATTGAGATAAATTAGTGTTTCTCTTAGATAATCATTAGTTTATTCTATTTTATAAATTACAATATCAATTACTACAATATTCGAATTATAATAAATAGAGACAACATTTATAGAAATCTTGGGTGTCAATATCATCAACATAGGATTGAACTTTTATCACCAATATAAATTTCATAACATTAATCAAGAAGTCTCTTTGATAGAATGACATTAATAATAATAATTATATTGATAAAATAATAAATAACAAAAATCAATACCATTTTCTCTTACGTAGACACATTTTTTCTAAAATTATTTTACGTTCTTTGTACTTTTCAGATTCCTCATAAGCATAAAGCTTTAAAATTGTAATTCAAGGCATTACATATTTCCACCCAAGATAACTTTAACATTTAATACATGTTATTTATTATATTATATGTAAACCAGTTCTTAATCTCTTTTCTTCTGGTTTTCCTGTCAAATAATTAACACTATTTGTCATTATTATTAATATTGATTACCCTCTATCGAACAGAAATGCAGCTCCTAATGTCCCTGTAAATTGCTAAAATAAAAGTATTTAAATACTTTAGAAAATAAGTAATCATTTGTAGATAAATGAACATAACATTTTTTACAAACATAAATTTTTTCTCCTTCAAGGTATTCAATTATAATTCTTCCCATATTATATTTATTTTTTAATAAATTTAATTTATTGAATGCCTTTAAAGAAGGAAGGATTCTAGTCTCTAGGTGAATTTTTGAGTTTCTCTTTATCAACAGATGATTAAGCAAGTGCAGGACAAATTAAAACAGCCTTATTCTTTGTAAGATAAATTGTTTCAGTCCTTCTAGGATTAGCTGCAGGATTTTTACATTTATAAGGTATATTGACAATTTTGGGATTTTTGTTTTTGTCTATGGGATTTTCATATTATTATGTCTTTAAATACAAATAAGTATAAATTGCATAAATATTAGGTTGATGAAGATAAAATAGAGAATACTGAAATATACACAGAGGGATTAGGTGCTTCAATTGGTGAATTTTTATTAATTTGGACCCTTGTTTATACAGTGGCTTGAATATTATGAAATGTTAAATATAAACTAATAGTAATATATGAATCAATTCAAATAAATAAATATGAAAAAAATCAGAGTTAATATCTGAAAAATAAAGAATTGCTTTTTTTTAGCTTTCACACAATCAAAATACAGCCCTTATGAAGCTTATTGGATACATGAATTATAAATATTGGATCCAAAGATAAATTCAAATTTAATAGGAATTACCAATCTCAATTCATTGAATTTTTTAAAATCTTGTGGATAATTAAAATGGAGATTTTTAGAAAGTTGATCCTAACAAAAAAAATAATTTTAAGTTGTAATAATATTGTTACCCTGAATTATTGTTTTATATTCCTTCTAAAGTTGATAAATTCTAAAACATAAACTTAACTTAAAATTCAAATATTCTAATTATGGTTCCAAATTATATTGATAGAATACATATCAGAATTCTAATTTTTAGAGAATGATCAAGTTATTCTATTCTTAAAAATATCACAATAAAACAAAACAAAATTAAAAGCAATAAACTTCAAAGAGCAGAAATAGATTATATGTTATGGTTTCATTTATGAATTTATTGCATATTATCAAGGCATAAAATTTGCAATCCTTTAGAATTGGAATGTTGAAACCATAAGATAGATATATATATATAAGACTCATTAAAACATTATTAAGTTTGAAATCTTAACAATTTACCTTGTTTTTTAGCTATTTTTTTGAATGAGAAAGTTTACATATATGTAAATTTCTAAACTAATTGGAGTTAGTTAGTGGATATGTAATCATAAGAAACCAAGTAGAAAAAAAAAATTTATAAATATAAGTCTTTAAAATACAATTCGAAATAACATCTAAATTTCATTATGAGTAGCTATCACAAATTCAATTCCTATTTTAACTTTATGATCATATCTGTTTTGATTGGAATATGAAGTTGCTATTTAGCTAGCTTAATAATGATTCAAAATAAATGGAAACATTTTACATGTTTAAAATTTATTTAATCATTAGAAATAATAATATTTATGTATGACTATTCTAACTTTGATTATAATATAACTAATCTCATTTCTTGTTAATATCAACTATCTATTTATTTCGATTTATATATTCATTCAAGACATTAATCATATATTAAAATCTTTTTTTTTAAAATTTAATACAATGGTCAGCAGATTGAGAAAGTGTAGAAAAATGAGAGGACATGTATGCCATGGTTACGGTAGAGTTGGTAAACACAGAAAACATCCAAGTGGTAGAGGTGTTTCAGGAGGTTTAACACATCACAGAATCAATTTCAATAAATACCATCCAGGATATTTCCAAAAAGTACCCATCTACTTCTATTCCTCCTATAGAACGGTATGAGACATTTCCATTTGAAAAAAAATACACTTTACAAACCTGTTGTAAATATCGATAAATTATGGTCACTTGTCACTGATGAAACCAGAGAAAAATATTCTAAATCAAAGGACAAAGCTGCTGTTATTGATGTCACCAAAGCTGGATATTTCAAAGTCCTTGGAAAAGGTAGACTTCCAAATTAACCAGTTGTTGTTAAAGCTAAATTCTTTAGCAAAACTGCAGAGAGAAGAATCAAAGCAGTTGGAGGAGCATGCATACTCGTAGCTTGATACATTACACATTACAATATAAATCACAAATATTGAATTTTGTAAAAGCCATTCTTTTTTTTCGATTTTAACAAATAAATATTCCTATCATCTGAATTAGTAATTGCTTTTTATCAACTTTATTTTTTAATCTTTTTTAGGCGAAGATAAATATAAAATGATATTGCTTAAATATTTTTGTTTCAAATTACCTAAGTTTATTTACAACTCTCAAAAAAATAAGTAATTAAGGATGGATAATCACAAAAACAATTTTTAAAGGAAAAGAATTTATTATTTTTATCAAAGTTTATAATTAATTTTAATTGATTATAATTTTTAATAATTTAAAGCTTTTTATATGTGAACTAAAGTTGAAATTTAATTAGTTGTAAATTATAATTTTATAGTGATTATAAATAGAGCTAAAATTTTAACAGATACACATTATCATTATTGTTCTTCTTATTAATTCTAATTTTATGATTGTTCATTGTTATCAATTTTAATTTCTTAAGATGATTATTATTTAATTAATTATTATTCCTGTGAATTATTTTTATTGTCAATTATAGATTAAATGCTTGCTTTTTTTTAAATGAAATCACTTTAATTCATTTTAAATTTTGATTTTTATTCTATGTTTCCTTAAGATTCGCAATAATTTAGAATTTATTGCAAATCTGATTTACTACTTTTAACAGTTTTAGATTAATATAATCTATCTACTTATGATTTTTATTCTATAATAGAAGGTTTACAGAGAGATGGGAGTGAAAATTGATATTCTTTCATTAGAGATTCTCGAAGCGAAGTATTGATATTTTTGCTCTTATTGATTTATGTATTAATTTTCATCTTTAGCATAGTTGGCAACTAAGCGTAAGGACTGTTTTACTATTCTTTTGGCAATTTAGATGAACTATATGATTTAAAATGAGTAGGAATTGATGTGGATATGTTGTTATTATACTCTTTAATACTTAAGTTTAAAGCAGTTGTTAAATCATTTTTCAAGGAGTGTCCAAATTATTAAGAACTTTTTAATTTACTTAATTAAAGATATATCAAAAACATTACCTCAATAATATTTATTCTTCATTAGATAATTAATCGCATATCTATTATTAATCATATAATCTTTTAGCTATTTGTTCTTTAAATTCTTTTTCTTCTAATCTAATTTTATCAACTTTATCAATTTGTCTTTATTTTAGATCTAACTTTAAATTGAATTCCCATTCTGATATCTATTGAATTAATTATTTTGATTACTTTAGCAAATTTTTGTTGGTTTTCTAATAATTATTAATCTCTTTTTTTTTAATTTATAAGCATCTATAAACCTAATTTCTATTTCATTTCTTAAGTTTGAAGGTACTTTTCTTCAAATAAATCTTGTTTAGTTTACTAAAGTCCTTCATTTGATATAATTTTTTTTCTTTAGATCAAATATTGAGTTTCATCATTGTTTGCAGAACTATCTTTAAGTAACTATTGTAACTATATTTGTTATTTGATATATTACCTTCATTTGATCATAAAACTTTTATTTTTTTGAATTGACTATCTTGTCAACCTTCGTCTTCAAGATATTGTTATTTGCTTATTATAAATTTAATTGTTATTTTAATTAGACAATTCTATTTTCTAAAACTGATAACTCTTAATTTTTTTAATTGAGATGCTTTATTTATTAAGAAACTGTTTCCATGTATATAAATTATAATAAAAAATAATAAATTCTCAAAAAATCATTATAATTAAAGAAATAATGTCCTAGAATTGCATAAGAAATTAGAGAGTTGATTTTTAATAAGAAAGAAGAATACAATCTCATTTAAAAAAGCCTCTTTATTTTAAAATTCACTTATTTACTTGCAGGAATTAAAGTTTTTGGTCTGATTTCAATTACTTCAAACGCCAATACAACATGATTTGAAACAAAATTCTTTTATATAGTGGTGATCTGTAATTTTTAAAGTTGGAATTAAGTAAGTAAGATTATATATTTTAGTGGTAGCATTCTATTTTTTTAAAGAATATTGTAAAAATTTCAAAGATGATGTAAATCCCATTTGATAAGAAATTAATAGAGAAAATAAGAATTGAAATGATATTTTAAATACTGAAAGAAAAAATAATTAAGATGAATGTTAATCTTTTTAGCTCTGCCATACCCTTCTCTCAGGAAATTGAGGGCGAGTAAGATTATTTAAAAGATGGAAGTAATATAAAGAATTCAATGATCTTGAATAAAAAATGAACTAAAAGTTGATATTGATGATATTAATCATTCTTTAAATAAAATATTTATTTGTTAATGATAAACTAATATTAAAATTCAAATGAATTTTTTTGAATAGAGTTTTTGTAAATAGGATCCATTCTAAAAGACAGCTTAATTCTTTAATCCTGAGGTAGTTAAAAATAAGTAGACGATGTTTAAAAAAAGAAGAGAAAATTCATTACCTCAGCAAAATCTTGCAGCAATAAAAGCATTGTTATAAAAAACTAAAGTTTATTAAAAGAATCCTGTTTCAAGAAAAACAACTTTAAATTCAATTAAAGATTTTGATAAAGAGAATTTATGTAATTAACAAAGTGCCAAGTAAAGTACAAAGTAAAGTACATAATAAAGTGCTTAAGATGTTTCAGAATACTCGAATACTGTTTGTAATTTTCTTGATTAGAACATTAAGTAATCAAATGCTTCCTTTATACCTTAGTAATATGAATCTTGCAAACCAATAAAAAAATAAAATCTTATTTAATATAACAGTTAAGGTTCTAATCATTTAGAGAATAATTCCAGAATATAGAAAATTTCTAATAGTTAAGAAAAAAGGAGAACAATTAAAGTTAAAGATCCTTATGGTATTTTTACTAAATAACCAATACAACTTCCTAGAAAACAGACATCAAAATCATTTGTTACTTAAAAAGCTTAAATTAAATTAGTTGATAGAATATTTTCCTCTAGATCAGATAGTTTATAGGAATGATTTTAATGGCTTTTATTTATTTATTATATTATTTACAAAAAGGCAGGGAAAAAAATAAATTTTTTATATTTTATTGAATAATCGTTATCATTATTAATTTTCAAAATAAAAAATTATGATAAAACTAGTAAAACTTAACAAATCAGAATCGAATGATTCCGTAAGTCAATCCATTTTAACTACAATAGAAAAATATAAATGTAATTTTAAATTACTATAAAAATTAGAATGTAAAACTGATATTGTGAATATCTATGATTTAAATAGTATTAAATTACAAGCTGATGCAATTCTCAAAGATATTGAAAACTAAATTATTAGTAAAATTTCCTTTAATAATTAGAATGTTCTTAATGGAAAAGTTCAAAAGAGTAACATTTTTCATTAAATACAACATAAAATACTGGAATTTAATAATAGGAAAAATAATAGTCCTCTTCTATTCATAAAAAAAATAATTATCCAAGACCTTTTACAGCTTTTTCAATTGCTCCAAAAATTAGAAGATTAGAAGAAAAGAAAGAAAAAGTAGAATCATAATAATTAATTATTAATAATATTCCTTAAACATAAAAATAACCTAAAAATACTTTAGATTTAAATTCATTATGTAATCAAGAATTAATGATGGGTAATTTTAAATTGGAAACGATATTGGGATCAGGATCTTTTGCTATGGTTAGGTTAGGTATTGATAAAAATACTAAGGAGAAATATGCTATTAAAATTTACGAAAGAATAAAATTGAATGACTCTTAAAAAATGAATAATGTAAAAAGAGAAATATCCATACTTAAAAGAATTGAACATCAAAATATAATTAAATTGTATTGGGCAATTGAAGATAAAAAATCAGTACTTTATTATAATATAAGATTAATTTAGTTATGGAATATATTTCCTCATAATCTTTAGCTTCTTACATAAAGTCTAAGCCAAACAAAATCTTACCAGAAAAAGAATGCCTGAATCTATTCTATTAAATCGCTATAGCTATAAAGTACTTACATGATCTAAACATATGCCATCGAGATATCAAATTAGATAATGTCTTAATGATGAAAACAAACGTTGTCAAATTAATTGATTTTGGTTTTGCTATTTGCATGCCACAAAATTAAAAAACTAATGTGTATTGTGGAACACCTCACTATATGTCTCCAGAAATAATAGCTAAAGTAGATTTATAATTTATTAAATAAGATTCCTCATCATCCTTCTAGTTCCGATATTTGGTCGTTAGGTGTATTACTATCTAAAATGATAACAGGAGAATATCCTTTTAAAGGATAAAACGATAAAGACTTATATCGCTAAATTTAGTGTTAAAAGATTAGAACAAATTAAGATAAAAAAATCAATGAAAATGTAATGAGAATTATAAATGGTTGTTTAGAAAAAAATATTTAAAAAAGATGGAATATAGATTAAGTAATTAAAGATCCTTTATTTCAGAAAGAGATTGCAATACCATCACTAAAATCATTTTGAATTTATAAATTAGCAAATATAATTTCGTATTATATAATTTAATTCTTTATTTTTTAACTTTGGATGTCACATTTTATATTGAGAATTTTTCTATTTTTAAAATCTATCTATTCATTTTATATCAACTTATATATATATAACAATAAATTATCGAGTATGATGATTACAGATTTTAATTTTATTATAGATTTTTTTATCTATATATCGAAAATACTTTATTTGTCTGTGAAAAAAAACTTTAACTGTTAATTTTGCATTCGACAAAAATTATTTGTTAGTTATAAGATTTCACAAGATGTATCAAATTCATTTAATTAACATAAATGTTTTATAAAATTCTTAAGTGCTTTTTTAATCTAAGTTAAGAATTCTAAAGAATTAAATAATTGTTATGAAATATTGATTGATAAATATAGAATTTTATAATAAGTAATTATATAAAATTATATGATACATTAGTATTATGAGTATTTAGTAATTCTAAAAATGAAATTAAAGATTTGATATTAGAAATATTATTTATGAGTTTTTTTGTGAAATATTTAAATATTATTTGACAGATTAAAAATATTCAGATTAAAAATAAGATTAGGAATTGAAGAAATGTTATTATTATGTAAATTAATAAAAATTAAACATTTATTAAAGAATCAATGGTATATTTAATTAATCCTATTTTAAATTCTATATATGTTTAAAGAGATTTAGATCACACATTAATGGCAAAATGTTAGTTTATTTGTTATCCATGTATTTAAGATATTAGTTATGAATACATATTTTAATTTTACTTAAAATCAAAACAATAATATTTTTAAATAAAATGTAAGAAAGTAGTGACAATTTCTAAGATTCTTAAAGTTAAAGTTCAGAATAAAGATAGAAAGGAAGTGTCCCTTCGTTTTTAGTTAGACTTTTTGATATTATGGAAGTATGATCTAATATATAAGAATAGAATGATGATCTAAAAGAAATAATCGGATGGAATACGGAAGGAAATGCATTTATTGTTAGAAATTAATAATTGCTTGCTGATAAAATATTACCGAAATATTTCAAACATAAGAATTATCCAAGTTTTTTAAGGTGAGTTTTTCATTGTAAAATATTTAGATAACTCAACATGTATAATTTTAAAAAAAGTAAAGCTGAGGATGTAAATTAAAAATTCGAGCACAAATGGTTTAGAAGAGATGGACGGACATTATTGACCAATATCAAAAGAAGAAATTAAGAAGAAAATGATGATAAAGATGTTAATTATATATTAAGAATCTTAGGAAATTCCATAGATTGTTGATGAAATTGAGTAATTTAAGAAAGCATAAAAGGAATTAAAAAATGAAATTTAAGCTATAGCTGACAGTTAAAAATAACTATAAATAGCACTCTAATAAATTATGCAATAAAATGAAACATTATTTTAAGAAAGTTAACAATTAACCTAAGAACTATCAAATATGCAATCAAAAAACTAATAGAGATTTGCAAATTACTCTAATATTTTAACTGAAATTGTTTAAAGATTATAGTAAGAATAGGAGGAAGAATTAAGTAAATTTATATTAAATATTGTAGGGAATAGGGATAATAGTTAACCTTAAATAACTGGAGAATAAAAAAAGGCTAGCGTAATATAAATAAAATAAGAATAGCCTAGTTAATAATAATAGTTCTTATCTCAATCGTAAAGTAATTTATCAGCTAATTCTCTTCAATTTTTAATGAATATGAGTGCTAATAAAAATGCATTTAATTTTCAGATGTTTTCATAATTAAAGCATTAACAAATGAATATGTAAATGTTTTAAAACGGAACTAACCAGCAACAATAAAATGAAGTTAAGAAGAATGAAATAAAAAAAGAAAGTGAATAATGATTATTGATTAATAAAATTTTACGCACATTTATTTATTACATATTTTACTAATTTCGTTTAAATAATTAATTTAAATATTTTAAGTTTTTTTCTTAAAAGATTGAATTAATCAATTTCATAATGTAATTATTAATATCACCCAAATTTAATAAAATTCAAATAATTTAAGCCTTGCTTTTTCAATTTAGAATTCACTTTTAAAAACCATTTATTTAAATGAATTATTTTTATAATTTTCAATAATTATGATACTTATAATTTCTTTTTAGAATTCCAAATTAATTACATTATTAAATATATCATTTAAATTCATAATTTTAAAGTTACCCAGTTTTAGCTAATTATTAAGAATTCCAATTATCTATATATACTTCTTATTCATCCTACTTTTCTTCAAAATATTGGTATTCTTGTTATTTATTATTTCGAATAAAATCAAGTTCTTTATTATATACATTAGTTCCCATAACTTCAAGATATTCATTTGTATCAACATATCTTTTTTTTGGCTTATCTTTAATTTTATCTGTAAACATGCTTTATAGTTTTTTACTATATAGTCTGCTATATTTAACTATAGATAAAAGGATTAAAAAATACCATTTGAGATTACTTTTTCAACTTGTTAATATGGATTTTCAATAATTTTAGTATTAAAGTTACTTTAGATATCTGACAATACAAAGTTTTCTTATTAATTTAAATGTTCAGCTTCTGTATCTTTTACAAATCTATTAACTAATCTACTTGAGAGAGGGAGACTTTTTTATTTAGAAGTAGTTATTAGAGAGAATGGGGGTCTGTCATCTTTATTATCTTACCATCTTAATCTCATATACCAAAGTCTATTGTTATATTTTTCATCTTCATTTTTTAAAGATTCAATTATATTAATTTTCTAGTTTTTTTCTCTATAATTGTCTGATCTTATCATAATTGTATTTTGTGGATTTCTTTCACAATTCGATGCAATTTAATTATTAAAAAATTCCCATTTGTCTTATTATGAATCGAATTTATCTAAAACTCGTTTTTCTCTTGTGATTGCATTTTTTAAGTGAAGAGGTAAGTTATTTTCATATTTAATTTTTTCTTTCATATTGATTTCAATTCTTTTTTTGGCATCCACCATTTTAATTAAAGCATCTTGTCTAGGTAGCATTTTAAATTCACCTCTTGGTTTTTTGGGAAGTTTTCTTTATGATCCCAATCCCGAAATTTATGATTAAGATTATTATAACATAATTGGTTTATTTGATGATGGAATATCATCTGATAAAGAATCATCGCAATCTCCTTTTTTTTATTTAATTACAACTTTTTATCTATTTCTATTTCTTACTGATAAAAATTATTCAGGTTTTCCAACTATTGACCATTTTACAATTTTTTCTTTTTTATCATCCTCAAATCTAGGTCCAATTTAACTGTCAATAAATTTCTTTCTTTCTTCGTTGTTAACCTCTTTTATATTTTTGTATAGATACCATCAAAAATATTTCGTAAACTGTGCATTGAATTCGGTTTCATGAATTTTGTTGAATTGTAGGTTTATGAAAATTTATCTTCAAAGTTAAAATCACTTCCAGTACAAGCAGCTGTAGCCATAGGTCTAAAGCTATCTTCATTTTATTTGATACCCAAATCAACTTAATGTGATAAAAAAAGTTATTCTTTTTTATTCATTATATAATTTTATTAATAAATTTCAATATACTTTTTGACTACATTCTTTATTCAACTACTTATTTACTTGCCAAGTCTTTAAAATTAATTTTAAAGTTATCATATAATTCTATATCTACAATTTAGAGTTATGAAAGATTTTGAAAAAAAATAACAAAGATTTATCAATTTTAGCTTTTATATTATATATAATAATATATAAGAATTTTAAATTTCTCTTAAATTGTTTTAATGTTTTTAATTAATTAATTGTATAAACAATTTATTATTCAAATTTCACTGCAGCGCTTGTTCTTTACTAATTCTTTGTGATTGATAATCTGACTATTCATTTATTATTAAGGGTCTAAATAGTTTAAATTTTTCAGATAATCTTTGTGTTTTAGTCAAAGATTCAAGAAGTAGGGTTTCAAACTTCCTAACTTCTGGTGAATTGATTTCATTTTGGCTTATTGAAATTTGACAGTTATCGATTTTAGGTTCAGAGGCAATAGGTAAATTTGTTGTTGGAATCTTAATGCTCAACTTCTTTTTAATACGATTTATTTTAAGCTTATTTTAATTTATTTAAAACATTAATCTAATTCTAATTAATATTTAGAATTTATTCATTTAATAAATTATAACTCCAGAAAAAAAAAAGTTATTGAAATATTTTCTCATTTTTAGTTTACCAGAATCAAATTTAATAATAAGTTTGTAAATTAATTATTGAATGCAAATTAAATAAAATTGATTTCAGAAATAATTATTGTATAATCACCCATTTTTATTTCAAAGTCATTAAATAACAGCTTAATTAATTCTGATGAAAAAACAGTATTAATAATAAAATTTATCCTATTCTTATATTAATAGTATTTTAAATCAAACAAGTACTATATAATTGATATTTAATATTGTTTAATTATTGTTTATAAAATTAAAATGAAAAGCGAATAAGTATTAAATACTTTGTGCAGCATCAAAAAAAAATCCATACTCTACAAAATTGTAACAATACTGCAAGGATGGATGTAAGCAATAGAAGAACGTCAATTCAGCTAAAAGACTTGAGCAGTGGAAAAAAAGACTCTAAATTGGTATAAAAAAATTAAGTTACCAATCCAAAAGCATTTCTTTAAGTTTCTAAGAGTTCTAAAACTTTAATCAAACAAAAAAGTATATTGATAGCATTATTTAGGTGATGAACATTTAAAAGTAACACAACCAGGAGTTCAAAGAAAATCTGCTAAAGAAATAGATGGTTAATAGAATCTCAAAGAAGGTGATACTTATAAGACTATCTCTCCAAAAGTTGTGATTAGCAATGATAAAATCAATGTTTACTTTGTAAAAGAAGTCAGTAAATACCATATTAATACTGAAATAAAATCTCCAAAGGAGGAAACAATAAGCACTGAAAATACTTTAATTTTATAAGAAGTATAATAATAGAGAGTTTATCTTAAAACATCAACGTATCAAAACGCTACACCTGGAAATAAATCACTATTCACAAAATTACCAAAAAGTATGTTAAGTAACCATAAAAGCTTCATAAATTAATCAACCAAAAAGCTTTAAGATGTTAAAATTCATAAATGAAATCGCTTTTTAATTTGACAATATTTTGAGATTTAAGTATATGTATAAAAGTAATTACAATCATTTTTATTTCTTGTTATATGAATTTGATTTTAAATTAATTTATCTAATCATAACATAAGATTATAATACACAAAATAGACACATAAATATTTGAACCATTAAAAATTATATAAATATTATTCTCAATAAACCCATCACATTAATTTTCTAATATAATTTGTTCAAGTTTCCTTATTATAATTTTATGAGTTAGATTGACTATAATATGAATTATTTGTGATTTATTTAAACAAAATACATTAATCATTTAAATTTTATATGTATTTATGTTTATTTATATTGAAAAGAATACAAAGTATTATTTTAGCTAATATAGTTAAATTATATTCAATCTATCCTGCAACTTGTCTAAAATAATAATAGCAATTCAATAATTAATATTAATATATTTATCTTGCAAATCTACAAGAAGATAGGTTTCATGAATTAATTTAAAAAAAGAATAGAATATAACTAATTATATAAGATCAAATAATTGTTAAAAGATTTAATAAATAATCTGTATGAATGATTTGCAATCGTTTAATTTATAATATTTCCATATTTATTATTGAAATAATTAGAATATTTATAAATATAGACTAAATAATGTTAAAATATTTTATATCATTTAATATTTAATTCACTAATTTTTTTTTCATCCTTAATTTCTTCTTTTAAGACGATTTAGTCCCCTTTTACCACTATCCAATCATAGTTTTTGTAGTAATAATGATAGGGAGAACTTGGTGGATGCAAAATGTAACTAGCCTACATATAAGACAGTATTGTTTCGCCCCCTTGAATTCAAATTATATATATACTGGTTCCATATATTAATGTGTAGGTTGATGAGTATGAAATCATTGGTTCACAAGTCACTCTAAGATATGTTGAACCAATTTATGTATTAACATCAAATCCGCTAATACCTTAAGCCAGAATATTGCTCCCTGGTTCTAAAGTATATATTGATGGTACTATTCTTGTGAATTTTTAAGCTCTTACAGCTAATTTATTTGTATTATCAAGATATTAGTTAAAATAATTATGATAAGCCCCAACAGATCCTGCTAAAGTTAAATAATTATTTGAAATAAAATATGCAATAGTTAAAGATCTTACATGGCAGAAGTCTCTTGTTGCAAACCTTACATCCATACTTGAAGATGTTGGAACACCCAATACAATTTAAATACTTGTATATAAGGAATCTATAACTTCAAAGTCAGCGCCTACAATAAATGCTGTCACTTTTGGTGGTGGATACTTAGGATAATATGAAATTAAAAAATCTTAAGATCTTTAACCAAACCCTTATCTTAGTTGAAACAAATCTTCATATGAATATTGCACATATTAAATTTCAGCTTCTTCATCTACTATTGCAATCCATCTAACACTAATTATTGGTACTATCGCAGGTCCCCAAATAACATAGTTTATGTAAAATCCATTTATTGTAATATCTGAGACATAAGTCTAATAATTTATATTTTTCCCTTTGCCCCATTAGATTTCTTCATGCATTAACAAAACTTATGGTCGACTACTATGATTTTATCATATACGCACTAAATCTCCTTGGAAACACAATTTAGGTGTATTACCTTATAGGGAAGGAAGGATTTGTAAATTCTTATTGTTTATTTATGGTACGATCAATTCCTGATTACCATTCTGAATAGTATTCAGATCCAAATTGAGCTTAACAAATTGCTATACAAATTAGCCCTAATAAATTAAACATATAAAATATATAAAAATCATGAATAACGAATTTTTTTATTCATTTAAATACTTTAATCGAATAAATATTATTAAAAATAAATAAATCACTTTAATTTTATTAAAGATTCTAGAGTTTAATATTTAATAATGTCTTCAGCTCTTTTTGAACTTTTACTTCTTTATTATAATTCAATTGGATCAATTTATTTAAATTCTTATAATTTTATTTATATATTGTTACCTCTATTCTTTTAAATCATACTGTTATTTTATGAACTGTTTTTCGAAATTGATTATACTTAATCGATACGTTTTCTCTCTTATTGTGAGGCATTCTATATTAAATCATTTATAGATGATAGAGAATTATGTTTGCTTCTCATAATTTGACTGTATATATTATTGAAATCTTTCTGTTAGATTGATTTATTCACTTCCTACTTTTATTATTTTGTATTTGGATTAGTGATTATACTATAATAATTTAATTTTTAAGATGATTATGTTGGAAGTATTAATTCTTACTATTCCTTTAAGAATTACTTTGGATTAGATTTATGCTCAGAATGGGAGTTTAATTATCTTTGTTCGATTGTAAACTTCTAATTAATTCCATTTTTTTATTATAAGGATGATTAATTAGCTTGTTTATTGATTAGTGCTTGTAGATAGTCTTTTTAATTAGAATCTATTGATTTTCTTTTATTTTCTTTTTCTAAAGTTTATATAGTTTACTTTAAATTATTTACTTCCTATTATAATTGTTATTCTTTCTCATTCAATTCTTAATTCTCTCTTTTCAACTTCTATGATAATTAAATGATATTGATTTACACTTATATTATTTTTAGTAGTTTCTAATAATTCTTATCTAATTTGTTCACTTTCATCCAATTTATTTTGAATTGATTCTGCAAATAATTTTAATTATTATTCAACCTAAATTTTGATATAAAGGAATACACTTATGTGGTTGCGAATTTCCTATTCATATTTTATTAGAGTTTATTCTAATTTATCATATTCTTCATCATCTTTAAACGTTAATGACTTATTCAAATCGTTGTATTTATCCAAATTCCTTTGGATTTTGAATAATAATTTTTACTTACAACAGTTTCTTTTCTAATTTGAGCATTAGTTTAGTAAATATAACTTTTATTATACCAACCAAATAATTCAAACTTTCGTAGTCTTTCAATTCATTTTCAATTTAATTTAACTCTTCCTTTGTTTCTATGAATTTCTCCACATAGACTAAAATTCTCTCAAGTAAATCTTTTAAATTATTCTCCAATTCCTTATCGGTTGTTGTAAAAGTATTTATACTTGTCGGAGTTTAGTCCATTTATTAATAAATTATATTTGTATTTTTATTCTTATAATAAATAAACTAATTAAAAGAACATTTTCTATTTCGAAATAATTATGCAGACCAATAACATATTTTAATTGCAAAAAACAAATGAGAAAAATATCAAACAGTTTCTTAAATATAATTTATTGTTTAAATATAAAATTAATAAAATCATATTAAATTTCATATATATATATAATTTTAAAATGCGAAGATACACAAGCTTGGAGATCAATAAATTATATTAATCTCTAATTTTAAATTTTATAGATATAATCACTACTACAAAGAAGTCATTTATTTGTTGAAACTTAATAATTATCTTAAGATTATTGAGGCTAAGCATTCTAACTCTTAATTGGTTTAGTTTTCAAAATTTTAAAATTTTCTATTTCCTTATTTATATTTGTTGCCAATTCAACAAATGAAACAACTAACATTGGAAAAGCTTCCTAAAATATTGAGTCTGATTCAAGTTCAGTCAATATTATGTTTGATATTCTTTACATTAATTATACAAAGGTGATGGCAAATTTCTCGTCATTATGAATTAAATAATAATCGCTTTCTTCTACTCTTTTTACTATTTTTTACTCTCTCATAATTCTTTTTATGCTATTCTATATAAGTATATTAATATTCGATCTCTAAATAATACAATTGTTCAATTATTCTCTTGTGTGTGCCGGCAATTAGTCCAAATTACCAACTAATCCTAAGAAATCCGTGTATTTTTTATATTAAAAAAGTAATTCCTTTACAGATTAACCAGTTTCACTTCTTTATTCTGGTGGTCTAGATTATGGTTAGCTTATTGATTGCACTTGCAAATATGGTTATTCAACTATATTTAATTCCTACTATTTCTATTTCTATTTTGGCTATGGTTTTGTTCCAGAGCATGCTCCTCCCATATTCGAAGACTAAGATAATAACTTAATTAAATTACTTAAAAATTTATAAAACTTAATCAATCATATTCCTTGTTTTTACCTGATCATATTTAAATACACAGATTTTACACATACTTTATATTTATATATAATTTAACATATAATACAAAAATCCTAAATTCTGAAATTAATTAGCAATACATGCATATTTATTTGCAGACTACATATTCATTATTAATTCATCTACTTTTATATTAATGACTTATAATAAAATAAAATAATTTTAATGGTTAATAATTCTGTATATTGTTTACAAATTTTAAACATAAATTTACCATCAAATAGAGGAACTTATCTGTATATAACTATAAACTAGCAATTCTTAAACTTAAATAAATCAAAATAGTTAATCAATCTTAAACTTTTAAGTATTACCAATTGGAAAATTAATCACCTTTTTTTTTAATTCAATCCCATCTCACCTATAAATAACTTGAGCCTTCTCTAAATCTCAATAGTTTAATATTATCCTAATTTTTAAACATCATATCAAATACATCTAAAATTTCTCTAATAAATTTGTCAATCTTGATACTCAAACCAATATCTTATAAATGAGAGCAAATCTTAATTATTTTAAGCAACTCCATACATCTATTTTCATTTTTGTTTTTGTATTTTATTAATTACAATAATTATGTTATAACAATTATAAATCTAACCTATTTTATCAAATTCTAAATATTTTGATAAAATACAAAAGATTAGATTATATAAACATATCAAATAATGTTACTTTGAAATATTTATATTCACATTTTGATTTATCCTAAAAGTATCTTTATTTTGGCTGAATTATTATATGAAAAATATAGGAATAATATTTTGTGAATCAAAATTTGTTTTTATGGAAATAAATTATTCTTAAGCAATCAATCTATGTTTTTTACAATTTAAATTTTTATTTTATATCAAATTAAAGATTATTATGTGCAACATGATTTCAGATATTTCACACAAATAGGATTAAAATTTACACTCTAACAATCTACCAATTTTATCACTTTTGAATAATTAGAAGAAGAGATCAATCAATTATGTCAAATTTAGAATGAAAACTGTCAAAATTTATAAGACATATGCTTAATATTAAGTAAATTCAAATCTTATATTAAATAGGTAGAAGTAAATGAATATGGGAAAATATGGATTATGGAAATACGATATAGTGCTTTGAGGCAAGTCTATCACAAACTAAAGAAGATATTTGGTATTAAAATGGCTTTTCCACCTAAATATCTTCTTGGAAGCTTATCTCCTGATAATCTGAAATAAAGAGCAATCCGAATTTAATAGTATTTACAACAATTAAGCAGGTAAATTAAATATTATATTATATATAGTAATTATAAACTCATAAATTCTGATGAGTTTACTTAATTTCTGAGAAACTAAGAACAGAATGGAACGTTGATCATTGATCTTACTGAATAAGAAGAATTCTATTTAGATGACTGATTATTTTATTAAAAAATTAAAACTTACTTTTGAAATTTATTGTATCAAAAATATAGCAATTTTATATAGTATTGAAATTAAAATACCAGAAAATCCATGATCTTAATTAATAGTGTTAATATTTTTTGTTTAATATTTTTGATTAATTGAAAATAATCTCATTGGTTTAATTGAACAATGATTGATCATTTAAATAAAAGAAACTCAAGTTTTTACTATGCTTTTTTTATATTAGTGATAAATTCGTCGAAATTGGATAATATTGAGAAATTAATTAAATCTGTTAACAATTTCAAATATGTTTTGTAACAAGCTTAACTCAAAAACGTCAGACTATTAAAATACACTTGATATCTCATCATGCTCAAATAAATCCCGTGGATCATTTAAAGAAAATTAGCTTGATAATAGAAGTAAAAATATTTAATAATGAGAAAAAGATTATACTCCAAAAAACCCTATTAATCGACCTTAAACTGCAAGACTCGATTATTCTAATCCACAAAAAGTGAAATAATTTTTAAATAATTTGGTTTAAGATGAAATTAACAAAGCTACAACATAGTTGTTTGGATAAAATGTAATTTTAAAAAAGGAAAATCAGAATAGTGATAATAAAGGAGATTGTTTATGTATATAATATACAATATATTTAGTTTCAAGTCGAACATGTAATAATGTTAAATAAAAAACTCCTAAGAATAATGAAACTTTTCTTAAATAAACATTTATTGCTCCTGAATAAAATAGATAATTAGATCATCGATATTTCTAAAATTTGTACTATTAGTACAATAAAAAAAATGATTAATCTATTTTAAATTCTAAAGGAAATTAAAAAAATTGTTTAAATACAACTAATTAATTGACTAAATAGAGCAATTAAAAAAATACTACTCCAATTCGTTAAAACACAATTAATAATGAGAATATTAACACAATTAATATGCTTTTAAATAGTAATTAGAAAAATAAAACTTAAAATTTGAATATGAACAATCAAAATAGCAGCTCCAAAACATCATATCCATAAATACTTAATAAATCATATTTAGAGTCATTAAATGTTCTAAAATAAAGAATTGATAATACGATTTAATCAAAGTAATCTTCAAGTAAAAAAAATATGGAAAAGATAATTAATATATCACCTCTTCATTCTCCTAAATTAAAAGGAGATGGTGCAAATTTAAATTTTTAAGATAATGACGAAGCAGCTTCATAAATTACAATTAAATTGCTTATAGAAAAAGAATAATTATGGAATGATATTTTAAATTTGATCGAAAATTCAAATTACAAAAATTTGGTTTCGTTAAGTGATTAGCTGTAAAAATTAATTATCTAAATAAACGATAAATCAAATGTAAAATTAATATTCTAATTTTAGAGTTAATATTTATTTAAGATAGAACCAAAGATAATTGAAACTTTGTTATATGAATCCTAGGCAAATTTCATTATAATAAATGAATCCTAAGATTAAGATAGAAACGAGGATTAAAATATCAAAAATCTAATCCAATATATTTTGAATAGCAATCTTTATGTTTTCCAAGTATTATTGGGAAGTGTGACAAATACTTCGCTTTAAAATTTAATGAAGCAAAGAATTTAACTTAGGAGTTAGAATACTCGAAAATAATGTCCAAAAGGAAGCCAAGCATTATAGAAAAATAATTTTATCATTAAATCAATTTTAGGCTTAATGTAAATTATTTAATCAATATGATAGCTTAAAAGGATTGACGAAATTGTTCGTCCCGAAATTTAATTAAATTTATCAAATTCAGAAAATACTTTAGATCAATTTTTAACCCAATAAAAAAAATTAAGTAATTAAGTTGAAAAATTGATTCCTCAAAAATTAGGAAAACTAGGAAATAAAATTTAAAAGGATTATACTTTGGTCTTAGATTTAGATGAAACTTTGGTTCATTATCAAGAGGTAATTAAATATGTAATAGATAGTTTCCAAAAGGAGGTGGATAATTTTTAGTTAGACCTTTCGCTGAAGAATTTATAGAGACATTATCAAAATATTATGAAATAGTAATTTTCACTGCAGCTCTACCGGATTATGCAAATTTTATTATTGATATAATTGACAAAAATGAAGTCGTATAATAAAGACTTTATAGGGATCAAACTGTTTTTAAAGATGATGTTTACATAAAGGTAGAAATTTAGTTAATTTTATATAGGATCTTTCAATTTTAAATAAAAATTTATCTAAAGTAATAATTGTTGATAACATGCCTGAGAATTTTTAATTGCAGCCAGAAAATGGAATTTATATATAAAGTTGGTTTGGGGATGTCAAAGATCGAGCTTTAAAGGATCTTTAACCATTACTTGAATGTATTGAGTTAAAAATTATGAATTATAGAAATTGCAATAAAAAAGTGTAAAGACGTTAGAGTTGCTTTGAATTAATTTAGAGAACAAATGATAGAAAAAGTTTAATAAGGGATAAAAAATCCTTATTAATGTCTTTAATTGGATTGAACTATTATCAATTTTGTTATTGAAACTTATATATTTAAAATGACTGTTATTGGAAATAAAAGGTTTCTTCAATATTAAATTTAATTAACAGATCTTAAGCAACAAGATTTGAAAAGATAGAATTAATTATAACATTTTAAAATACATATAGAATTTAGTTTAGAACAACAGTAATTAATTGAATCAAGTTGGAAGTTTAATGGACTCATAGTTATTAAAGTTGATGTCTTCTTGGGGTAGTAAATTAAGGATTATTAGAGTAGAGTAAATTCCAAAATAAAATATAATTTATATGAATCAATTTGAATCCACAGAGGCAAGAATTTTATACCTAATTTATACTCTCTACTAAAACAATACTATATCTATAGATTAGAAGGGCATATTAAAAGGTACTAATACTGTTACATTAAAAGATTATTTAATCACAAAAGCAAACAACAGATTTATGAATGCGATAACATCATTCGAGAAATCTAAAGATGTTGATCAATTGTCTAAATTTCTAATATAATTCGTTGACAGTAAATTATATAATTAATATAAGTGGAGAACTCAATATCGGACTATGTTTCAGTGGATTCTTTCAAAACAATAAAGTCCTCGAAACCTTTAGAGTTGTTAAAGGAAACTACTTAGAGTTCGAATACTAATTCTAATTAGTACATACTATTTTCGCCTGTCTTGATTCAGAAAAAGAATCGAGACACATCGTTTGTTTCTAGGAAAGATAGAAAATACTTAACTTAAATATAATGATTTATTTTAATAATGGAATAATTATTGCCTATAGTTATTCAAGAATACAATATCTTCAAACAATATATAAAAGAATTATATAAGCAAACACCTTTACAAGAGTACACATAATCTTTAGATGTTTTTGATACAGCAGTTTTAGTGTCAATTATAAGTGTTGTTGCTTTGTGGGCATTTAAGAATCTAAAATTTCCTAACAAAGAATACAATCAAGGTATTAAAATCTATTATTATAGGTATTTTTGGATATTTGAAGGCTTAAATATTTTTATTTTTTGTAAATTACTGTCCAGGAGTCAATTCTTATATTGAAAAGCAGAAAGCAAATGCTTTACAATCATTTAGTGATTCAATGGAAAAAATGACAACTAAGAAAACATTAAAAATTCCTGAAAATGGAATTGATACTGATTCTATAATGGAAAAATTGAATGACTGGGTAGAGAGAGATAGTAAATAATATGGATGCGGAAAAGTGTCTGGATCATTATATGTAATGCCAGATAAATAGTTTATAAAAAATGCACAAGACTTTTGCAAGAACTTCCTGTATTCAAATCCTATGCATGCTGATCTGTGGCCAGCAACAAGGTAGATGGAAGCAGAAGTAATTAAAATGACTGGAGATTTATTTGGATAAGAAAAAGAAAGCATAGGTATTGTCACAACAGGAGGAACAGAATCAATTCTTTTAGCTATGTTAGCATACAGAAATTGGGGAGAATCATAAAAAGGAATATCTTAACCAAATATGTAAATAATTAAAAAGATTTATTTTTTAGAGTCATACCAGAAACAGCTCATGCAGCATTTTATAGAGCAGGGGAATATTTTAAATTACAAGTAAGAATTGCTAAAGTTGATTAAACTTCTTTTTAAGTAGACATTAATGATTTAAAAAAATAAATTGATTCTAATACTGTTTGTATTGTTGGATCTTTCCCTAACTTTCCTTATGGAATTTCTGATCCTATTGAATAATTAGCATCTATAGCCAAAAGAAAGAAAATTGGATTACATGTAGATGCATGTTTAGGAGGATTTACTGCTATTTTTGCAAAAGATCATGGTTTTGATTTAGGAAAATTTGATTTCACTTTGGATGGTGTAACATCTATATCATGTGATCAACATAAACATGGTTTAGCTCCTAAAGGTGTATCCACTGTTTTATTTAAAACCAAGTAATTACGAGAGGAAGCATTCTTTTCTATTGCCACATGGTCAGGTGGAGCT
The DNA here is from genome assembly GCA_000733375.1 of Paramecium sexaurelia. Classification (NCBI taxonomy): domain Eukaryota; phylum Ciliophora; class Oligohymenophorea; order Peniculida; family Parameciidae; genus Paramecium; species Paramecium sexaurelia. The sequence continues at coordinate 54,186 of JPFM01000071.1, forward strand.
TATGCTACTCCAAGTATTTAAGGATCAAAATGTGGAGTTGGTGTTGCTGGCGCTTGGTTTACTATGTAATCAATTGGTAAGAAAAAATATATTGAAAACAGTAAGAAAATTATGGATGCTACCTAAAATTTAGCTAAATAATTATAAGAAATACCAGAAATTGAGGTATGTGGAAATCCATAAATTAATTGTGTTACATTCATGAGTAAAGAAAACTGGTTAAATATTTATGCTGTTCATGAAATATTGACCCACTAAGGTTGGACTATAAGTAGTGTTTAAAAACCAGCAGGTGTTCATATTAGTATAACTTTATAAAATATCTCTAATTTAAAATAATATGTTCATGATATTAAAGCAGCAATTGAAAAAGTAATTTAAATATATATTTATTACCAAGATCAAATCAAATCCAAAAGAATATAAAAAAGGTGGTGAAATGGGAACTTTGTATGGTACAACTTAAAAAATTCCTGATTCTAAATTAGCAGGCTAGGCATTAAAAGTATATTTAGATTCATTATTAAAAATATGAGACAATATTAATTTATATTTAAAAGTACAAAATTAAGTCAATAGTAATTATAATTTATTATTATTAATATTATCTTTCAATTAAAATTCATTTTGCTAAAAAATATTATAGCAAGATCTCAAAACCTTTTTGATTAAATTGTTTTTAAATATAAATTTCAACTATATAAACTAAGTTTATTCAATAATAACTTTTTGGTCTCTTACTCTCTTTCTAATTATGTTCGTATCTCATTAATCTATTTACCTGATTCTCTTCTTTGAAGTTCTAAATCTTGTTAATATTTTTGAATCTTTTATTCAAAAGCTTTTTTCATAGTTTCAAATTCTAATTTTAAGGCTGCTTCATAAGAATTCGAAAACTATTCTTCTGTTGTATATCTCTTCTAAAATTATTGATATATTTCATCCTAATTATTAATAATCACAATACTTTAACTTTATTTAATCTTTCATAAGTATCCTTCCATTATTAGACTTCCCTTTATAAACTTTCAACTATTGTTTACTTTTCTGATAATTAATTTCTTAATTTATTTAAATCCTATATTTAACAATATTATTACATTTTCTAAAGTCTTATATTTCTCATTATATTCTTGCTAAGCTTTATCTAATATTTTTTAATAATAACTATGATCTTTTGCAACATTATTTGTTTACGATTATGTATTTGATTATATTTAGGATTATTATTATTATTATTATTATTATTATTATTATTATTATTATTATTATTATTGTTATTGCTATTATTATTATAATTTATCTTCATATTTTGATTTTATGTTTAATTATTCTTATTAATTTTATGATACCAAATCAGAAATTTATTTTTCATAATGGTTTTTTAATTATTACAATTACTTTTAAAATTAATCAATTTAGTTTTAAAAATTTTCATTTTCTAACTCATGTTTTGAATTTAAATCCTAGTTTTATTTTTGTAATTTATTTTCATATTCAATTCTAATTTAATCAATTTATTCTGATGAATTTTTATTATTATTATTATTATTATTATTATTACTGTTATTATTTGTATTTCCTTTCATCATTGTTTATAATTGTAACTATAATTATTTTATTGTTTTATTCAATTCAATGATTTGATCATCCTTTTACTTAATTTATTTAAGTAACATCTAATTATTATTATTATCATTTGAAATTTTTTATGTTTAATTCTTGTCTTATTTAATTTAATATAATTCAGCCATACGATTTAAATTAGCAATAGAGATAGGAAATTTCAGAATAGATATTTATTACAAATTTTCCTAATGATTAGGACATAATGAGCTAAATAATTCATCAAATTTAATTAAATGAATGGCCTCATACTCTGTAATCTTCATTATTAAACTATCCATGATTGATATAAATTTATAAAGTTTGATGACTGCATCCCTTAAATATTATAATTAATTATTACTCTAATGTTCGAACATCTAATATAGTTAGAAGTTATGAGAGCTCAATGTTATTTAACTTTTCAAAAGCGAATTTAGATTATGAATTTTAAGCAACCCATTTTTTTACTTGTTGTAATCTATACTCTTGTCTTGGATCATTATTTCGAATCTAATAATCAATATTTTATTAATACACGTCCATCAATATCTAATTTATTGATTTCTTCTTGTATCTGTAATATTTCTGCTTTCATAGTTGTTATAAAGGTATTTTCCTCCTAAAAAAGGTTTAGACATAACAAATTAAAAGGATTCGTGGCTAATGGATCTTAAAACTAGGGAAATCTATTGTGATCAATAATTTCAAAATACATTTCTCCTGTTTTCAATTTTTAGTCTCTGCTACCTGGTCTTTATGAGGCTAATTTAATCTTTCTATTAAATCCAGCACTACTTCCCATTATGTTACTATTATTTTCTAATTGTTGTGTTTATTTGAAAGTTGGGTTCATTAATTAAAATTATTTTTCAATCTTATAAAAATATTTATTATTATTAACAGTTAATCTTTGATAACTATTCTTTTAGAGTTGAATTCTCTAAGAAAAGAAGAATGATTATAGATTTTAAAATAAAATAACTTCTTTTCTAGAATAAATATTATAATAAAATAATATAATATAATTTATAATTGGTTAAAAAAGATCAACAAAAAGTCAATCATCTTTTTTTCTAAGTTAATTATGCTATATTTGGATTCAAATATCTTTTAGGAGAAATGAGAAGAAGTGATGATTAGCATGTACTTATGGAATCTTATTGCATATTCAATAATAATCTCCCCAACATCAAAATAATCAACAATCCTAGCATTCCCACACTCAATATGAAAATCATTAGTGTTTGTTTATAAATTGTTAATGCTTAATCAAATTTTTGATATGCTATATCAACCAACTTAGCATATGCTGTAATTAAGATTTCACTGCCATAATCAATATATACTATGTGATCATTGCTAGTTAAAAAATCTTAGACTTATTTAAGTGTATTATTATTATTATTAAAATAGAAAAAATGAGGTTACGATTCAATCAACTTGTCAATCTAAGTAACCAAATACTTTATGCCATGATAGTAATATTAAAAAATATTTGGATTGAATTTATACGACATTGTTTCATTACAAGCTATTCCAATCTAATCTTAACATATATTATTTTCGTTTATCTATTGTAGATCATATTTTAGAGATTCGTCACTAACAATGGAAGCAAAATTATTATTGAATTCTATATATTAATCTTACTAATCACTCTTTAATGTTTATGAATAATTATTAAATTCTTATTGACTCATAATATTCATATAACTTAATTGATCAAAAGTATTGTAGCATACTAAATCAATATTATTAATAATATTGATAAACGAAGATTGAAGTAATTTAAAATTAAATAAAAAGTCTGCATTTCCAAATAATTATTATGACAGTATGAAAATAACAAAAAATATGATTAAAAAATAAGCAAGTATGACGATTAATCCAATCATTAAAATTATAATATATTTAAATTAATTGATGTGTTATTTTTTTAATTTCTCCAACAATTTATATTTATTTTTTTTATTATTAGTATTAAGCAAGAGATTTGAACTCTATTCAGTTAATTACTAAGTTTAAAATTAGATATTATCTATACTATGTTCAAACATTCTCGTTTCTTATACAAAATCTATTAACATCCATTCATAAAGAGACTTTTTAAAAATAGACTGAATATGCTCATATGTCTCAATTTCATCTTATACTTCAAATACTTACAATTTAATTACAATTTTATATAATCTTCTATGATCATTTTTTAATCTTGAAATCAAAGGAACTTATAAAAACTGTAATAACATTACTAAGAAGAAAATGATTAACATATAAATTGTTAATAAGGATTAAACTTATTCTTCATTTTATACTTTTTCATCGTAACAATTATCATATGCTAATTTAGGCAATTATCCTATTTCTTTTAAATTAGCAATTGATATCAATGTAACTTAAGAATTATTTTATGTATTATTTCTAATTTTATAAAATTAAGCTAAGCTCATTTATATAGTTTCTTATAAAGTAGGGTTATTTATCACTTAATATTCTATATTATAAAATTGATTCACACTAAAATCAACTTAATTTATATCATTTGATTAATCACTTTGTAAATTAATTAAATTTTATAAGTTGGATTCAATTTATAAAGAGTAGAATTCTTTCAAATTATTATCGATGGAAAATAAATTTGCTAGTTCTAAACGATAAAGACCATGAGTGATTTACGAATAGCTTAGTTAAGTGGATAGCATTAATTCAATTAAATCAAAACATTAATTAAAGTTGTATTATTGTAGAACAGCAATGGTTAATAGAATGATATATCCAATAATTAAAAATAGAACAAAATATAGGAGATATTTTTGTATTTTAAAAGAAGTAGGATTTTTAAATTCTTCCATTTTTGCATGTATTGACTTATAATTCAAATCAAATAGTTTAAGATTTTCAGAATATTTGACTTAATGTTCCTCTTAAATTTATTATTATGAAGCTCTACTATCAATAGCCAATTTTGAATCTGTTTCATTATAGAAATCTTATTATCTTTTCTTGTCTAAAAATTTGTTCATAGTTCTCGATGCAAGATTTCTTTCTGGGAATTTTAATTTTAAAGATTCTTTCATTAATTATTCCTATGGATTGAAATGTATTTTATTTTAATGTTCATTTTGTTGAATTCTATGAGAGAATAATTATTTATCATCATTTAAATCATTTGGAATAGATTCTTAATCTATTTTTGGGGAATGAATATATAAATCTTCATAATAATGAGATGGATGAGATGGAAACATATAATTAACTATTTCTCCATCATGATCACTTATTTATTCACTAATATTTCCTTGAACACTGTTAGAATCTTCAGTCTATATTTATTGTTCAATTAAAAGTCTTTTTGAATTTAAATTTAAACAAGCTTATTTAATAGTTTCTCTAACCTAACGTTTATACCCCATTGTAGTTAATAATTATTACTCATTCACAGCTAATTCAATAACAAAGAACTGTTGTTTTTGTTCAACATCATTTTTTTTGTATCTATATTCTTCATAATTTACAGAATAAAATACTGGAACAGGATTAAAATCTTGAAGTGTAATTTTTTCAATATATTTTGTGTATTTATCATAATATACTTTCTCAGCTCTTGTTTTGAGTTATTCACTATCTTCCTCACTTTATAATGATACTTATGATTAAGATGATGGTTTTACAGAATTTTTCTACATCTCTGATTATCTAGTAGTACCAAATTATAAAGCTTAATGACTTTTTAAATGTTAATCAAAGAAAAAGCTGCATAATTTTTCATTATATATTGTAACACTTTGTTATGCACTCAAACTTTCACTTTCTTAATAATCGCTTTTCATTCCTTTATATTAACTTCCAGAAGAAAAATTATTTGATTAAACTCTTACATCATCTATAATTTTTTATAACACTTTTTCATATTAAGAGACAAATAAATTTATGTCTTCAGGAATAAATAAATATGTTTCTTTATTACTTACAATACTATTACTATTTTCTAAGTCCACTAAATTAGGATATCGATTTTTAGGTGGAGTTTCTCCATCCATTAAATATTCTATACCTGTAGATTCTATTTCTCTTGAAACAAACGGTAACAACATCCAAATTAAGACTTTTTAATAAAATTCATCTATTTTTAAAAGTTAATTTGACCATTATTACTAATAAACATCAAAACTTTCACTTTCTATTGATGAATTCTCGGATTTACTCTTTTCATGACTATGATTTTTTATTACATCAATATTTTATGTACCTTTTGATCTTTACAAACGATCAATCATTTAATACAATCCTTAAGTAATTCCTAAAATTGTTCCATTTACATCAAATAATATATGTTATGCTCCTTTAAATGCTACATCCTTAATTTTTTTTGGTTCTTTTCCTGGTATTATTTTTGGCTATTCTTCTTCTAAAGATTTTAAACATCCAATCATTGTAAAATCATCTGTTAAATTTTAACTAAAGTTATGTGCTAAATAGACTTAACATCTAATTAATGTTTTATCATATGTTTTTGCAAAAGTTTAAAAGTACTTTCCTATTCTTGCTGTGCCTCCTCTTCTAATGTAATTTTACATTATTTCATCATGAACTGGCTCTAACCAGGTAGGCATTAAAGTATTTATATTTCCTTTTGTAAAATCAAGAAATGCTTCCATTGGATTATCGAAATGATGAAATCCAAAAAATCTTGGAATTAAAGGTGATATAACTTCATTTAATACTTTTCCAATATTTGGTCCCTATGCTATGCATACTTTTACAGAAACAGCTTCTCCTTTAAAAAAATTAATATTTGTAATTTCAAAAGAATTCATACTTTTTTCTAATTATAATATTTCTCTTCTTTCTAATTAATATTTATATAATTAATACCTCTTTCTAATTCAAAATACTTCCTTACATTATTAAATAGAAGTAAATCAACTAAAGCACTATATTTAAGAAATTATACATTAAATGTTCTACCATGATTATAAAAAATAGGTCTATAAATTTTCATTTAATTTAAAATTTGATTTTTCAAAAGTTATAATTTTTTCACTTCAATTTCAATTTCAGAAAAATTAGAAAATTTACCTGCCAAATAATGTTTCCAAAATTGAATCTTAAATTAACTCAATTACATCAATAATGGTAATAAATTTTATTTAATCTATTCCATTTAATATAAAGTTTATACAATACTTCTTTCGCTTTTACTTACTTATAATTTTACATTAGATACTCTTGTATCTTTGTTAATATTATAATCTTCATCCTTTTACATTTAAGCTTATAGGATGAATTATAATAAAAGAGAAATTTAAATAAAATAAAATGAATAAACTCTTTTTTTTTAAAATAGAATCTTCAATTCCTAATAACTTTTTGGAGCATTATTTCTATATTTATTTATAAATGTAAGAAATTTAAGACTATATATTTCTAGATTCTTTGAATCATTTCTATGCTTTTCAAATCCAATTCTAAATAAACAAGATGTTAGAATAACGGCATCTTCTTATTTTAACACACCTCCTGCACCTATTTTCTTACATTAACATTTCACTGATTAGCAACGATTCGAATGTAAACTAAATTTTTAAATTAATTCAATTATTCTTTTTTTACTTTTCTAAGTTGCTTAAATTAAATCAAAGAAATCTTCTATTATTAATAATTCATAATATTAATTTAATGTATTATGATATGTTTTTAATCGTTTATGTTGAATTAAAGTTTGAAAGAGAAGTTATGAAACTGGTTACATTAATAACATTATTACTAATAAACTATAAGCTTGATCTGGATTGGCATACAAATTCGATGTGAAAATAAATATTATTATATGCATAATTAATAATCTATTATAGATATTTGAGTATTTCGAAAATCTAAAATGCTTATCTAAATATCATACCCAAAAGGTAATTCAAAATAGGCTTCATAAATTAAGATAAATAGAATAATACCATGTAATATTCTACTAATCATTTAGTATAGGGAATCTGTACTTTAATTTAAAATAGCCATTGGAATTATCAGTAATTGAGCCATACAATTGTAATATGTGAAATGCTTTCTTAATGATTATTCATTGAATTCAAAATTAATGAAGTATATATTTGAAATTAATAATGATCCTGTTGAAACACTAAGAATTATTACTGATAGCACTATTAGAAATAGGTCACTCTAACTTAAAAAATTCCATCCTATGTAATGCATCTGAGGTAAGTAAAGAAACCAAGTGAAATACAGGAAATAACAATTCACCAGCTTTGTGGCGGACTTAATTTAAGTTTGCTTGTACCTGCGATAATGATTTTGATATGATTGCCACCTTTTAATGTTCAATTGTAAATTTTCTATGCAAAATGATTAGATAGGGTATTAAATTTAATATAATGAGCAATATACCAGTAAGAACATTTATTGCATAGATTTCTTAAAACAAAGGAGTCAGAACACATATTTCTGATATGTTTTTAATCAATCTGAAAACATTTTCATCATATTTTTATGTGATGAAATGTGTTAATTGCAAATAGTACACCAGAATCTAAAAGGTAATGAATTTGGCACTGTTTAATGATGGTGACAAATTGGTCTAAATTATCAGATTCATATAGTCTCTAATCCATTACATAATTAATTAAATATTAAATTCATTTCTTTGAAAACTCCTACTCCTTTTTTTTTAAGTTTCTTCAATCAATTAAATATATTATACAAACATATATCATAAAGTTCTTCAATTTAATTCATCAATTTTTATGACAAGTAAATTAAGATTATGCAAAAATCAACATAAAATTCAATAATAACATTATATTTAAATTTTCCCTTCCTTTTGATGTTTTTTTTTTCGATTCGAGCTATTTTTAAATAGGTCATCAGAATTTTTTGTAATATTGTGTATTTTACATATCTATAAATACTTTTAAATATTAGAAATTTGAAAAAATCTAAATTTTATAATTATATGATGATTAATAAAGAAATTCCCCTTCATTTAGATGTAATCATATATTGTGTCTTCTTTTATAATTTAATAAGGAATTAATTAATCATAACCTATCAAATTTAGTTTCTTAAAAATTTATTGGATAATCTAATCATTTAATATTATAATTACAAGGATTTTGAAATTAAAAAAGTAAAAACCATATTAATTAGAATGATAGATCAGTATCAATAATATAGTGCCATTAATAGATTAAAATTATCTTCAATATATCTCATTATTTAATTTATAATTTTATAATATAATTATATATTATTAAAATAATTTCACATATGAAATAAAATCAAATTTTAACAATTTAATCTTCTTTTATTACTATTTTTTATTAATAAATTTCATTAAAATAATTTCTTCCAGGTGTAAATTTTAGTTAAGATTCATCTATAAAGTTATCTAAATAATGACCATTTCTATCAAAATTAATATTAGATACTTATTATTCAAAACTTAACTTACTTTATTTATTAATTTTTGAATTTTTTAATAATTCTAATATACTATATTAATAACCATCAATATAAAAATCTAAACAAATTCTTTTGCAGACAGGACAAGACCATTTTTTTTATGTAAGAGACTCAATTAATTTACATAAACTTTCTAAACAAAAGCATTAAATATGTTCACATAAAATTCCTTTGCAAGGAATTTTAATTGGTAAAGTTGTAATTTAACATATTAAACTAACAGAAATTTTATTAACTGTTATATCTGCCGATTAATTAAGATTAGAATATATACAAATATTATCTTTCATCTATTAAGTATTAACCCATTTTGATTTGTCAAATTCATATTATTAAATTAATTCTGTTGAACTAATTTCTTATATTAGAAATGCTCCAAAATAAAATAATTAATCTGTTTTAATCTAAAAGTTTTTTCTATCATTTAGATTACTAGATTAAGAACGTAATACAATTCGGTATTGTCCTTATTTTGGATTTTTAATTGTATAATATTCATCTTTTCTATATTTTAAAGAACTATTAACTTTCAAAGGTTTAAATTACACAACTTTAATCCCATTGATCATTAAATCTCCTATGTCAGGCCAAGACTATTCATATCTATAACCATCTAATCGAATACATCTAATGTCAATTGATTAATTTAATTCAACAGCATTTATAGTAAAATTCATTGTTGTACTTTTTTCTGATTGTGATCTAGTTTCTAAAGTTAAACAAGTTAATAAATTTTCTACTTTATGTAGGGGATCCATATTAGTTAATACACATTAAGGACATACAAATGAAGGCTATCCATCCTTTATTTTATATCTTAAGCAAGTGTTATGAAATTAGAATCTGCACATAAAACAAGTTAAAATTAAAGCATTTGGAATAGATTTAGGAGTTTTAGTTTTTTAATAGATTGCACAAACACATTTAGAAAAATCATTTTCTTTTATCTACTAATCCATCTTCTTGCACTATAAATTTCTCATTTCATCATATACTTTTTTAAAATGATTAAGGATATTATAATTCACTTTCTCAATAATCTTTTTAACTTATTTAAATTTCTTTATAAACGGAGTATTTATTGGAATAAAACTTTATGAAAATGCAACAGCTAATTCATTATTGGAAGGTAGGGGTAAATTCTTAGCATAATCCAATAACTATATTATGTATTCTTTTAATGCTATTTATAAATTTGAATTAATCATCACCAAATAACATTATAACAATGAATCTTCTGATAATAAATGTTTATGTTTCTCAATCTATATCTCTACCTAAGCTAATCTGAACTTTTCTATTTCTTCTTATAAATTTTTAATCATTATTTTAAAATATTGGGCTAAACTCTTCCATTACTAACATAATCAAAAAAACCTGAAAATTATTTGAACAAATTAAATTCTTAGTACAAAAATATTTCACTATATAAATAAATTGATAAAAATAAAATAAAAATTAAGAATTTAAACATTAAATATATTACCAATTCTCATTATCTCACTATATTATCAATTTCTTTTTTTGTAAAATTAATTAAGTTCCAGGATAGATATATATCTTGAACTCATTTTCATTTATCTACAATCTATATTGACTAATATCTTTCATTTCATCATCTAAAATATAAGAAAAATTAGAAGCAAAAACATAAATTATACATATTGAATTTAAAGACTATAATCCTTAATGATTTTTCCCTTTCTTTTGATGTTGTATCAAGATTTATAAAGATTATAATATTGAATTGCACTTCCTTAAAATTTAACTTTTATATTTTTAGAAAATTTAGATCTAAAATGGTAAAGAATTTGAAAATAATCAGTTTTTTTGAATAAAGCAAAGTTTTTAGTTTGAAATTATAAATTTATAATTTTTTAATTATTTTAAATTATTTATTTATATCAAAATATGATTAAAAAAAATAAGTAAGAATGATATGATATAATTAAGATTTGAAAATTGAGTAATTGTAAATTTTAATTTAAAAAACTAAACTAATAAGAAAAATAACTTTAATCTTACTTTTTTGAATTTTATATTTTGATCAAAACATTGTTATATATTAATTATTAAATATCAGATTAAAATTCAGAGAATAATATTACTTTATCGAAATAGTAAGAAAAATTATAGACAATTTTACTTAAATATTAGACCATTTGCGGTTTGAATAATTATGTTCTAATTTTCTAATTCCAATTTTCTTCATATCTATTTTTATTAATGATTTTCTTTGTAGCATAGATTAAGTAAATTAAAAGAAGGGTGAATAGAGATATATTGTTATCTGATTAAAACGAAAAGAAGAAGAGGATAAGGAACATTTCCAAGTTAAAAACAGAATTTACTGCTAAATCTATTTTATTCATAGAATATCACAGATTTAGCAAATGAAATGCTTGATAATTTTTATTAATTTTTTATTATTTTATGTTTGAAATAACATTTAATTAAAATAAAAATTTAAAGTGATAATATACATTTATATTATTACTAAATTATTTTTAATTTGAGTAGAGTTTTTTAATATATCATTTTCGTTGTTTATCAATAAATAACAAATGCATAAACTTTAATTTGTTAGCAGTTATATTTATTTTGAAAATCTATTTAAGAATGATAATCTTTACAATATTGACTTCAAAATATATTTTAAAATAAAAAAATAATAGAGTAAAATTATATTAGTATTAAAAATTCAAATAGAAATATTCATAATTCTAACGTTACTTATGTTATAATGATGTATAGATCTATGTTGATGTATTTTTAATATATATTATATTGTTTAAAAATAAGTTTTATTGTTGTTTCGTTAAGAGTGATTGTTTTAACCTTATATATTTGATAAAGGTAAAGGTTTGAATTATGAAAGTAAGTGTATTTTAGGATTATTATTAATTAAAAAATTGTAAAATAAATATATTCTAAAAATATATGATGAATATTCAACAGTACCAAAATTACTTCCCTTACGTTAATGAAGGATAAGTATAATTCTAGGGTGAAAATGAGCAAGCAAGTATAATAATAATTTTATAAATTCAGAATAAGGCTAGGGTTCGAATTATAATGAATTGAACTTATTTCAATAGAATTTTTATGCAACAGCTTATCCACCATATTAACTTGAGTTGGCACAAGATTATGAGATACCTAGTCAAATAAAAAATAAAAAAAATAAGAAACATAAGTAATTGAATTTTTTGTAATTGAAAAAAGGAATAACGATAAAAAGGGGCTATTACCTAAGACATTAGAATCGGATAAACAATTTATTGAGGATCATCAATAAATAGTAATTCAATCAGAATAGATGTACAATATTTAATTTTTACCTTAGTATGAAACAACCATATCCAGTATTCCATTATACATAAGGCAACCCAATGCCTAAGCTTCAATCAGACATTGTTTCTAATTAGCATTAGGATGGCTAAGGTTCTTAGGAGGGTTCTCAAGAGACATAAAAATAGAAAGGACAACATTCTCAAATAAAAAAACCAAAGAAAGACAATATTAATACTGGCCATTGGTCAACTGATGAACATTCGACTTATATATCCTTTTTATAGTAATATCAGGACATTATGACATCTTCAATGATGAAAAAGACATCAAAAATATTCAAATAAATGAGTGAGCTGATTGGTACCAGAACACCAAGTTAATGTAGAAGTCATCATTAGAAATTTAATCCATATGCTTTGAGAGGAGAGAACGGGAAACGTTTACCTAGAGCAGAAAGAAGTAGAGCTGGAAGAAAAAAGAAGAATCCTTAAAATGACTTGCCAAAATCATGTAATAATATTATATAACTATATTAAAGAAGAGGCAAATATTGTAGGAAATTATGATGCACATGATGCTTATTACTATATGATGTTAGAATAACATAAATATTATTTTTCTAATTTTTAATAAGAATTATGGAATCCATAACACGAAATCGAATAACATCTAAGTATAAAAAAGGAAGAAGAAATCGAATTCATTAATAATCATCATTTTTAATAACTTTAATAAGAATGTGAAGAACATTTAAAATACAACCTGCCTTTCCTTCATAGAAATGGGATTCAATCAGATTACAATTTCGATGCTAGAAATCAAGCTATAAACGATTTATTAATATGATAATTATGTAGAATAAATTCAAATCAGTATTTTTAATTAAGATATTTACATTTCATTTACCTACGTTTTATATATAAAAAAAACATTCAGATTATATATTTTCAATTAAATCCCATTAACATCACATGTTGAATTCTTATACAAACAATTAAAGAAATCGGTTTCAAGAGAACAGATCTCGCTACATACAATAAGTTTAACCTGATGAAAGTGTTTCTTCAAATACGGACTTAGAATTATAATAAAAGGATATTCGAATAAGATTAGAGAGACCTTCCAAAAAGAAAGTGTCTGTCAAAATTAGAAATTTAGATATTGATAGTGATATTATAAAAGAAGAGAATAGTGAAGACTACAAGAGTGAATCATAATCTTAAGATCATCGCTAAAGATCAGAAGCAGCTCTTAATTTTATTTAAGAAGATGAATTAGATAGTCCTATTAAAAGTCGAATTACTTAAAATTAAGAAGTCCTTTGGAAGCCTAGTAATCAAGATAGTCAAAATGCTGAAGTATAATTATTTAATACACCCAAACAACATTAAGCAGATGATTCACCAAAAATTGAGAGTGCAATTAAATCTTATAAAAATCTTAATTCTATCAATAGTCTTTACTCTCCAAAGAAAGGATCTACGAAAGTCATAAAAAATGACGATACTATCTACAAAAATTACAATTTTTTTTAAAGATTATTCCTTTATCATATATTTTGTTATATGAAACAAATGAAACAGATAATTGAATCCTCTGCTCAAAAATTAAGTGTGGCTCATCTACCAAAACAAGACTATAATGATTCAATTTAATATAATTTAAAAAGAGTTTAGGAATAAATTAAAAATAATGTAAATAATAAGCTAAGTATTTTAAGGATTTCTATAGTTTTGATAATAAAGCCCTCTTTAAATTATTTTTTTGGTAAGATAATAAATATGTCACATCAATTATTGTTATTCTTGCAATGTTTGAAACATATTCAAGATTTGTGATGGCAATTTTGACAGAAACCTTAATAACAGCGGTCACTTAAAATGATATGGACAGTGCATATTTATAGGCAGTTGCTTTAGGAATACTTTCATTGCTTGCCTTGCTTAGTAAACATTAATAATAGTATTAAATTAAATAAGATTTAGGTATTTAATAAGTAATTTTGCAACTAAAATTAGAATGGTTTTAATTAATTTAATATATGATAGAGTGATTGAATTAAATTCAACATAAATTTCTATTTTAAATGTAGGGAAAATAATGAATCTCGTCAGTAGTGATTTAAATGTAATAGAATATCAATTAGCATTTATATATTAAGTTGCTGTAATACCAGGTTCATTGTTATTTACTGCTATAATCTTATGGGTATAGAATTTATAAATTTTAGTTAAGATTTGATGGTCCTCTTGGATTGGTTGCTATAATATTTTGTGGTATTTTATATCCTTTATAAATACTGATTTAAAATATTAACAAAAGGTTATTACTCTAAACTAGAAAGCTACAAGATTAAAGAATATAAGTATAATTAATTTAGATTTATAATTAGCAAACTAATACAGTTATTGAAGGGATTAAATACATTAAAATGTATGTTTGGGAGAAAATATTTGAAAATAAGATTAATATGATAAGAAAAAAAGAATTCTTTTATTATCTTAATATACATGTTTTAAATTTGATAGATCGTTCTTTTAATTTTAGTGTTCACATTTGGGGATCATTTTGTTTCATTTTAATATTATATGTCTCTGATACTCATTTAACAATATCAAATATTATGGGAACTATTTAACTTATGTCTATGATCAAATACTATTGCATATTTCAAGTTTCATATGCTTTTTAAGCGCTTATGAATTTTAGTGTAATATTTTCGAGAGTTTCTGAAATACTCAAATAATCAAATAATAATACTACCATAACTGATTAATTTAGAACTATCTTAACTACTTATGATGTTCCATAATAACCTATGCAATAATTACTAATAGATAGAAGTAGAGGACTCAATCGAAAGGGAAGTTTAACCTTATAGTCAACATTTCTTGTTAGTATAAATCAATATTATGGAAGATGGTCTAAAGATGGTCCTTATGTTATCAATTAAATTAATTTAGATATTAAAACTGGTGAAATAATGGGAGTGATTGGAAAAGTCGGAGCAGGCAAATCAACTCTTTTATAAGCAATACTTTAAGAATTACCTTATTATGAAGGGAGTGTTAATTATTAAAAAAAAATTAAGCTAGCTTATGTTGAATAAGATCCCTTTATTTACACAGGAACAATCAAAGAAAATATTTTATTTGGAAAGGATTATGATTAAGTGCTCTATCTTAAAGTATTGGAGGTAAGTTGTTTAGATTAAGATATCTTATCTTTTCGATAAGGAGATAAAACTGAGATTGGTGAAAAAGGAGCCAATCTCTCTGGTGGACAAAGAGCAAGATTAAGTTTAGCAAGAGCATTGTATTCATAAGCTGATTTGTATCTATTTGATGATCCTCTTTCTGCTGTTGATTCAAAAGTAGCTGGTAAGATCTTTGATAATGCAATTAAAGATTTTATTTTTAAGTTTTAACCTAATTATAGACCATCTCTAATAAAAACTCATTAAGCTTTTATTTAATAAACTCCATCAGTTATTTTGGCTACACATTAAATTTCATATGCATTAGAATGTGATTATGTAGTTATTATTGATGGAGGCGTAATCACACATTAAGGTTCAAAAAATAAAATGAAGAAGCACATTTTGGAAATTACTAGTGCTCATACAAGTCATAGTAATATTGATAATCCAATTAAATCGTTAAAAATTAGAAGACCTAGTAAATTGATGGGTAAAGTTGTAAATTAAATGTAAAAATCAAATAAAGAGGAAACTTAGGCTTTATATGTGACTGAAGATTAAAATCAATCTGATGCTACTTTGGACACTTACAAAAGATATTTTGGATACTGGAAACCTTTTATTTTAATATTTGTAATATTATGTTAGAATGTAGCAAGCGAAATCATTAATAATTATTATTATAAAGAAATGGCTTCTTTTGATGAAGATAGATAAAGAGATAATGATTAAATATTTTACAATGCTGCTATTTTAGTACTAGCAGCTTATTTTAATAATGTTATCAAGTATTTCTTAAACATTTTTGGAGTTCTTACTTCGAATAATATTATTCATAATAAGATGTTAAGAAGATTAATCCTTTCACCAATTCTTTATTTTGACACTAATCCTTCTGGAAGATTAATCAATCGCTTCTCGACCGATTTATCATTGGCAGATACTTAAATACAGTAAACTATTACAGATATATTTGAATAAGGATCATAATTTTTGGTGTCCCTTGTTACGATAGCTATCTTATAACCATATTTTACATTTGCTGCTATATTCACAATTGTTAGCACAATTACAATTTTCAGAATTACAAGATCTGTAGTATCTCAATTAAAAATATGTGATTTAATACAAAGATCTCCTTTATTTGATTAATTTAAAATTACTATTAGTGGAGTTACATAAATAAGAATTAATGAGAATTCATAATGGATAAAGGATAAATTTATTAAATTATCTAATTAATCAATGTAGGCTAATTTAATATTTTTATATTCATAGAGATGCTTTGGATTTTATATTGATTTATTTGGATAATTTGCAAACATATCTGGTATTTTTTTGATTATTGGAATGGTATCAGATCCAACCGTTTTCTCTTAAGCATTACTACTTCTTTCAACTTTCAATACTTAAGCAGGTACATTAAGATAATTTATGGCTTTTGACTCAATGATGAATAGTGTAAATAGAATGTTTGAAATATGTGATTTAGAAATAGAAAAAGTAGAAGCAGCTGGTGAATTAGAAATGAAAAATTGGCCAAAATTAGGTTAGATCGTTTATTCAAATGTAACAATGAGATATAGAGAGAACACTCCCTTAGTGTTAAAGGGAATGAACTTTAAAATCAAAGATAAAGAGAAAGTAGGAATAGTTGGAAGAACAGGTGCTGGTAAATCCTCAGTAATATCTACTCTTTTCAGATTTAATTCTATTTAAAATGATGGGTATTTTTTATATCATAATCATTATTAGTATCATAGCAATAGATGATTAAGATATTAGGAAAATAAATTTATATAAGTTAAGAAGTGAAATTAGTATAATTCCTCAAGTTCCTTTTCTTTTCAAAGGCACGTTGAGAGAAAATCTAGATCCTTTTCAAAATTTTGATGATAAAACTTTATTGAATGTTTTGTCTGATACAGGTTTAGAAGGCTTCATCTAATAATTGCCAAATGGATTAGAACATTTAATAGAACCAGAATACTTTTCGATTGGTTAAAAATAATTGATCTGTTTAAGCAGAGTTCTGTTAAATAAGAAAAAGATTTTGATTTTAGACGAGGCCACAGCAAATGTAGATATGATAACAGATTGTTTAATCTAATAAATCATAAAGGATAAATTTGATGATTGCACAATATTTACAATAGCACATAGATTGAATACTATAGCAGATTATGACAAAATACTTGTATTAGAAGATGGAAAAGTACTCGAAGAAGGACATCCTTATTAATTATTAGTTCAAAATCCAAAAGTTTCAACCTATATAAATAGTGATTCCGCATTTGCAAAAATGGTACTTTAGACAGGACAAAAGAATAGTAGCTAAATATATGCTATGGCAAGGAAAAGTTATCTATAGAAAAATGAAATTTAGAGTAAGAGCAATTGCAACAGTAAAATTATGGATGTGTCTCTTAGCAGTATTAATGAATTTAACATTTGATACTGTTTGATAAGATATTTAATTTTGATGATATATATATATATATATATTTATTAGAATATATAATATTTTATAATTCACAACTTTGGATCTTGATACATTCTTTCAATTTCCCCTTACCACTTTTTCTCTACTATTTTTCTTTTTAGTTTAAGAGTAGGAGTCAATTCACCTGTTTCAATACTGAAATCTCCTTCAATAATAGTCCACTTTCTTATATGTTATGCTTTAGAGATCACTTATTAATTAGTTTTATCTATTAAAGATTAAATGTATTTTGTAATAAGAGGATCTAATTTGGCTTCTTCTATAGTTGTTGCTGAAGATCCTTAAGCATTAAATTCACTGATTACTTCTGGAGCTAATTTACCTTTTGAAGTTTAATCTTGTTTTAAAGTTAGTAAAATAGTTAAATATTTTCGATTATCACCAATAATCATGCAATTAGATACAAATTCTAGATTTTTCTTTATATCGTTTTCTATAAGAATCGGAGCCACGTTTTCTCCTCCAGCAGTAATGATTAATTCTTTTATTCTCCCAGTTATAATTAGATTTCCTTTTTGATCTATTTTTCCTACATCACCTGAATGCAGAAATCCATTTTCATCTACAGTTTAACTAGTTGAAACATCATCTTTAAAGTAACCCATGAATATATGTCTTCCTCTATAACAGATTTCTCCATTTCCATCTTTATCAGGGTTAAAGATTTTCATTTCTGTACCTTCCATAGCCTTTCCAGCACTTTACATAAAGAAACTATCGAATTAATCAAAATCTTCTGGTAAAGATAATGTCTAAACACCTCCGCATTCACTCATTCCATAGGCATTAATAAGTAACCTATATATTAATAAATAATTTAACATGTTCAATGAAAGGAAATACTCTCTTATTTTAGGACTCAATGGAGCTGCGCCGAATAGTAAATATGCTGCCTTATCTAATCCTAATGCTTTTTTCACTTATAAATAAACTAGCTTTTCTGCTAAACCAAAACAAGTAGGAGGTTATAAACCATGAGTTTAAGCAAATGTACCATTCTTGCCTTAAGATTTAGCCCATTTGGCTATTGCTGTTTTAATTGCTCCATTTGATTTTGATACTTTTTGCATCTCTTCATATATTTTCTCCCAAACTCTGGGAACACCCAAAAAAAAAGTTGGTCTTACTTCTCTTAAGGTTTAAATTAGAGATCCAGACAAAGCATCTGGATTAGCATAATGTAGATGACCACCCCATCTAAATATTCCAAGTATGTCTACAAGTTGAGCAGCTACATGACTCAAAGGCAAATAACTTACAATTCTATATTCATCATTAATTTTATATTTTTTTAGATGTTATGCTACTGTAAACATGTAATTGTCATGAGAAAGCATTACTCCTTTAGGATTACCAGTTGTTCCAGATGTATAGATAAGAGTACAACAATTTCCTGGCTACAATTGATTAATTCTTTGGTTAACTAATTTAAGATTATTAGATTTTTTTCCAATATCTAGAAAATCTTACCAATTATACACCTTTCTATTAGAAGGAATGTTCTTTAAGTGATTAACATTATCATTATAGAGTACTACAGCTTTCAATTTAGGTAGTCGATCCCAAATGATAAGATATTTTTACAATTATTCACGAGTATCTGCAACTAATAATTCACATTCTGAATGATCACTTATGTAGAAACAGGCTTCAGGGTTGTTGGTTGTATAAATACCCACTGGGAGATTATGAGAATGTATACTACCCATGAATGCTATATTCCATTCAGGAGCATTAAAACCAATAATATTTACTGCACTTAACTCAGTTATTTTCAGCTCAATTAACGCTTATGCAAAATCAAGAACATAACTGTAATATTCCCCGTAACTTATTGTCTACCATATTTTATTCCTTTTAAAAGAGAGAGCAGGTTAATTAATAAATTAAGCACAATCTTTTTTGAATGCCTCAGGAATTGTAATAGGTTTTGGATCTTTCATACCTCTAATAGGCAACTCATGTTCAAAGTCAGTGGTCCAATCTACATGTTTTCTTGGATCTTATTTATCATAAGAATTTAAGATCTTATGGAATCCTTTTTCTGAGATTTACATTTATAATATTAATGAATGATTAATTACGATTTATTAAACTTGAAGAATCTATCGAATAACTGAGCAAATCTTTTCTACCTCATCTAAATTAGATTTCTTAGATGCAATAGAAACTTTCTGCCTTGGATGTCTTTATTACAAATAATCCAAGAGTTGATTTGATTAGTGATACTATCTAACTTCTAAATTCTTAACTTAAGATTTAGGAGAGACTTAATTCGATTGAATCGTAACACTCAAAGTTCTCGAGTCATTATGATGAAATTCTTAACCGGCACTCAGTTTACATAATGCAAATCTAACCATGGATTGATGAGATGCATAGGTTAAATTTTATTTATATATTTCTTATTTAGTATTTTAGAGGAGGCCAAATAAAATAGAGAAGTGAACAATTAGATGAGAGTCAATTTCAAAGAAATGAATTAAAAGTATAAAGAATATACAGGAATACTTTTGTAAAACGATAGATTGACTTAAAATTATAAAACCAGACTTGATTAATTTGAAACATAATTGGCTTCTAAAATTGATCATTCAGAAATCACAAAGGTTTAAGATCTAATGAGAAGGGATTTTGTGACTTGTATAGAATTAGACAATATCAAGAACCAGATTCAGTAAAGATTAGATAGACTGTAAGGCGAAATGGGTACTAAATAGTAGTTAGGGATAATTTAAGATAATATACAATTTATAAAGGATAGATAGGTTTCAGTTTTAAGTGAACTGGTTGATAAAAAAGTAGATGAGTTGGCAAATAATAAACTTAAAGTATATGCAACGAAAAATGACCAAAGAGTATTTGAAGATAGAGTAAATTAAGTATGTAAGATATTATCAGAAAAAATATTGATGATATAGAAAGAAGCAACGGAAGAACATAAATCAATGTAGGAATAAATTAAAGAAGAGAACTAAAGATTAAATGACTTTAAATCATAATTAAGTGTTATTAATTCAACATTCTAAAAAGTTGTGATGAAGGATGAACTATAAATTGCCATGTAAAAAACATTACGTTTGCAAAGAGAATCTGAGTATCTTAATGAAAAACTCGAATCAATAAGTGCTGAAATATTTGAATAAAAAGTTTCATTCCAAGCATTCAACAAATAAAAAAATCTAGAAATTCAAACTTTGTAACATTAACTTATTCAAAAAGAAGGCGAAAGTGTAACCTATTGTGAAAGTCCCAAAAGAGCTGAAGTTTCTTAAGAAGAAATGGATAGTTTATAATCCTCACCTCGAAAAAAAATAAGAAAATCTGCTATACTTTAAAGACAAGGGTCAATCATAACTTCAGATATGATGTAGAGAATATTCTAAAGATCAGATACTAGAATTTAAGAGTTATAGAATTAATTGGATGAAATTAGATAAAGACTACCAAAAGCAAGTAAATTTCAAGAAAATGTTACATAACCAGCTTCAGATACTGTTAATATAAGAATGGAATATTTTAATTAAATGATAATTTAATTACTTGAAGAAGCGAAGAAATTCAAGACTTATTTTGAATAAGTAAATCAATAGATCATAGCATTAAATAACAAACCTCAAGTAAAGGAAGACACTCTTTAATAAATTGATGAGAAATTGAAGTTTATTTAAGAGTTAGAATTTAAACTTGAGTAAAAATGTGATTCATCTCTAGTAATTCCAATTTTAGATTAAAAAGCTAATGCTTAAGAATTTATAGAAGTAAAATTATTGTCTAAATAATTGAAACAATGTGTTCTAGACACAATAAACAGTTTAAGAACCTTTTTTACTTCTGATTAAAATGATCAGATTAAGGATTTGTTAATTAATTAATTAAGTAGATATCTTTGTTATTTTGTGAGATAAGTGGAGGGACATCAACAAATTTAAAGTGATTCATAATAGAATCAATAGTAAACAAAATATCTTTAACCCAAATATACAGCATAGAGAATGAAATCATATTCATCGTGTTCAAAAAGAAGAGACACTGATTATGAAATAAGAGGTAGGACAGTGAATAGAAATATTACGGAAACTGCAGTTTATAATTCATTGAGATCTTCTCCTTTGGCATTCCGATTAGTAAATTAAAATAAATAAAGTGCAACAATAGTGAAAAGAATGAAAGTTTAATGATTGATATTTTACTTACTCAATTTAACTTAAATTATGATACATAATTATATTGTTACATATGTACAGATAACTTAATTTGTAAGAGATCTTCAGATTCAAATTTTACCGCCAATGATCCTAATTAATTTTAGATAATAAAATTACCCTATAATTTATCTCCCTTGTTAACAGGAAATTCTTCCCTGAAATACAAAATGACAGGTTTCCAAAAAGGCGATTTGGTTGGACCCATAACAACATGAATAGGTAAATGAGTAAATGTAAATGAATATTTCATCCACACAATAACTCCAGTTGCATAATCTTATCTTTTTATCTTTACTTAGTATTGATTACTAAAGCTAAGATCTTCCAATTTGCAATTTTATAAATTGATTTCATATATTAGCTGTTCGTCGCTGTTTAATTATTCTTCTTTTATGCTTTCAAGAAGTGGTTCCCTGGATACCCATTGCTTCATCCATTTCATATTGACACCATAGACAGAATCCCTTAATCATGAAAATATCAAATACCAAAATTTCATCTTCTAATTACGATATTAACTATCTTCAATAGATTATAAGAATAATTATCCTTTGTCAGGCATAATGAATCCGTCTTGGTTAAGATACTTGTCTCTTGCATAAATCACATCTTATATGCATCCCCCATAAAATAACATGTTGCCCATCCAAGCTGCAATAATAATGTCGACTTTGCAATTCAATTCAATTTCTTTAATATTTTCTTTGTATAATGTAACGTTGTTTATGTCATTCAATTTCATGATGTCTTTAGCATAACTATTGGCTTTCATTCCATGAACATGTTTGGCTCCTGATTGAGATGCCAAGACACTTAGCAATCCCATACCAGCATTTAGATCCAATACTATTTTATCCTTGAATAGATGCTTATTTCTTTTGATTGCTTAAACAAAAGGCTCTATACGAGAAGGATCATTATAAATTTCTTCATCTACTAAATTATCCATTAAAAAGCAATATTTAATTTCAATATTAAAATTATATTGTTTTTTTTATGAGATAGGTTTTCAATCTTTTTTAAAAATGTCAAAGAAAGTATTAGAAATTTATTGTATTGTTTTAAATGAGATCGAACATATTAGTTAAAATTAGGAATACAAAACACTAATTTAAGTTGAATAACAATTAAAATCACATCAATTATTTAATTTATTAAGTTAAATTGTCTGTTGATTTTTTTTAAGGTATTATGCCGTTCTCAATTAAAAAACATTCTATTCCTTCAACTGAATAGTCTTTAAGAAACTCTACAACTGGGAAAACTCCTTCTTATTTAAATTTTTCTAATTTTTCAATATTATAATTTTATGGAAGCCATAACAATCCTTAAGGTAATCTTGAAAGGTCAATGTTTCTACAATATTAAAAATGTTAATTTGTGTTAACTAAAACAAAATGCACTTAACTAAGAAAATAATTATATTATACTTAAATTTGTTCGATGCTTTAATAAATGCGGTTCGATAAATATCAAAATAAGGCTCTCCTGGTGGGTAAATTAGTTAAAATACAGGTTTGGTTTATAAAAGATTGTAAATTTCCTCATCTTGTCCATTAAATGTATATAAAGATGATGTATCTAATTTTTCAGATTGATTCATTCCCAACTTGAATCCTGCATATCCTGAGATGAGCATAACAAAGAATCCAACTCGATTCTTTACTTTCCTTTCTCCATAGGCTACATCGTATAAATATTTCTTAAGTGTAAACATAAATTAAATTAATCATAATGGTAGTAAAAGCTTTTATTTAAGAATAGACACATTTTCAACATCATTCAACAACAAGCTTGTAAGGATAAGCAATCCAAAATTTAATAACATATTCAATACAATTAACAGTATTGGAAATATGTTCAATTAAAAAAAGCTTAAAGTGATGATTTCAATTACAATCCCAAAACTAACTAAAATCAGGATATATATCAAAGTGTATTTATGTTTTAACATTATTGAAAACACGATTATCATAATGTAAGTAACACTGATATCAGGTGTTACGAAATTAATCATCATAGAGAGTACCTATCATTTACATTTTTATTTATACTGCTATTATTGTTGCCAATAAATCTATGCGAGCCATTATAGGATATGTGTGTAATTTTCGCTCAGGTTCAATTACAATCTTTTTGAATCCCATAGCAGATGAAGTATTCCTAAATGCTGTGGCTTAGAGTGATGGTGGTTAGAGAGTATTTTTATCAGGAACATTCTAAAATATTTCAGTATTTAAATTGGATTTATTTGAATAATTAGTGTATTTTGGTTGGATATTTAAATCTCTAAAGAAAGGCTTACTTAATTCATGTAATTAAGATTAAAGTAGAAACAATTCTTCTTAACACATTTAAGTTTGGTTTTCCAAAAAGTGTAATTTCTCGTCTACCAACTCCTTATAATTATTACCAATGCTCAACATACATTGTAATTAAATTAATGTATGACAGTTAACATTTTGCATTTATAATTCAGCTTCCTTTAATTCATTCATAGGCAAAGCTTCACAAGGTAATTGCAAGCTTGCTATGATGTTATGATCTTCTAATAATTCAACTTTTAAATCAGCTATTAATGATTTCACTGGGATTTGAACATCTAGACTCCATTCAAACCATCCATCTTTTTTTGTTTGTATTTCACTTTCATGAAGGAATTCCCCTATTACAACAACAATATATGGTCTGTGCACATAAGCTTCTTGTATTCTTACATAACTAATTCGAAGATTCGTTGTATTTCCATAAGGTTTTATCTATTTAAGAAAAGCTTTTTATTCTTCCATATACATTTCTCTATTCATAGCATGATTATATTTATTTATTATTATGTCATTAGCTTCACATATAACATGAGCTAATGTTTAAATATTTAAAGAGGTATTGAAAGAAGCAACCCTTTCAAATAATTCAACTGCTATTTCATAATTAAATTCTTAATGTCCATTTTTTATACTCATCTAATTTAAAATTTTAGTTGCTTCGATCTAACTGATCTCTTCATCTTTACTTTTATGACAGAAATCTACCATTTATGAAACAATCTAATCATAACTCAATATTTTTTCCATTCAAATTAAATTTATATTTTTAATTATTTAATTATTTAAATTAGAATTAAAGAACAAAAAAAAAAACAAAGAAAATTTTATATCCATTAATTCTAATCAATAGTTCAAATTGCTCTGAATATATTATGTTAATGTGTAACCCAAATTAAATCTTTTGATAATTTCTATCCAGGATGTTCCTTCCAATCCTCTTAATTATTCTAAAGGTTATATCGAAAAATTCTTTCTTACTTTCTATTTTTTCTGCTTAAGCTAATATTTATTGATAGTTATCCTTTGCTGGATAATTCTGAAATAATAGTAAGACTTCAAAATTGTTTATAAATTCAATCTTAAGTACTTCCAGAATAATTATTAAATATTACATTAAGGTTTCATTTAAATCATCATTGTTAGAATCATTGCATCTATAAATTTCAACTTTTAAATGTTAAACTTCTCAAAAATCTTATCCCAAATCAATAATATCTATTCAATATCATATTCTCTTGCTAGTAAACACATAAATATATTTATTTTCATACTTTAATCCACTTCATCAAGAATATTTCTGTGCTAATTTAATTCTATTCAAATATTTAAAATAATTGCTCATCCACATATTTTAGCTTTTCCATCGTTAAATCTTTAATGTATCTTATTAAAGGTATCCTATCAATCGGCATATGGGATGAATAATTAAAGTTTTCTTTATGACTTCCTTCATCCATTATGGTCTTGAATACCCAATAAATGTCATTCTCAATTTTTGTTGCATTTAAATCTTGAGTATCTTAAAATGATTAAACATGTGTATAAAATAACACTCCAACAATCTCATTCATTCCTATTATTTTATCTCTTATATATTACCTTGACGATAAGATAAGCTATGACTGCACCATAATAATAACACATTACACATAATGTTTTTATTTTATTCTAAATGAAATAAGCCCATTTCTTGATAAGTTCGATTAATATCTTTCATAATCTCATTTTTATCATCTTCTGTAGTTTTGGCATTCATTTTCAACTTACAAAATTAATCGAATTTCTTTTATCTTTACTAATTAATATCAGCTCTATTTTCATAAATACTAATTAAAAATCTTTTTTGGATTACCCTAAACAAAATTCCCATTTCTAAAATCGATTCATTATAAATATGATAAAAAATTTTATTGAAAATGCTAAATTAACAGCTCAAAAAGTAATGACAAAAGAATAATAACATAAACAATAATAAATTGAATCCTTTCCAACTTTTGAATAATTGGCATTTAAGAATTATAGTATTCCTAAAGACAATTTATGGTAATACTCTATTGAAGATTTATCTAACATTCTATTTTAAATGGAAGATTACATAAATAGACTCCAAGGAGGATATGATGATGTTTGCTAATAATTATTACCTATGTTTAACAAATTTGAAATGCTTGAGAAAGAAAGAAAAAGAATGGCATAAGAATTATAGGAGAAGGATAGTCGTTGCAAAGAATTAGAATAAGCTATGATCGAAATGTAGGTTGATGCTGATAATGAGTTAAGAAAAAAAGAAATTATTGAATGTGAATTAGAATAATCAAGAAAGGAATTATAAACTATTTAAGGTCAAATCAACTGGAATAATAATTAAATAGATGATAAAGAATTATCAGAAATTAATGCTGCATTTATTGAATTAGATAAAAGTAATGATGAATAATATAAATAAAGAATAGAAGCATTGTAAAAAGAAATTTAAGAATATATTTAATTGAATAAGGATCAAATTCATAAAATAAACCTTCAAGGAGTAGAAATTGATAAGTAGAGTTAAGAAATTAGATAAATTAATAGGAATTATAATATGGTACTTTAACAATTAGCAGATCAATAATCAAAAAGTAGATAGGAAAATGAATCAAAATAATAACAAATTAATTCATTAATAAAAGAAAATAATAGATTAACTAAATAATTATAATAATTGGATTAGTAGAAGACAATTGAGTTGTAAATGTAATTAGAAAATACAAAATAGAAAGAAGAAATTCAAGACTTAAAAAGCGTAATTCTTAAAAAAGAATAAGACATTAAAATGCTTAATAATTAAATCCAATTCGAAAAGCAGTAATAAGAATAATAAAATGATCTGATTAAAGTATTAAAAGGGAAAAGAGATGTTGCAATAAATGAAATCAATCAAATGTAATCAAAATAATAAATTGATAATTCATAAAATATTACCCAACAAAAATTAAAATCAATTAGATTTTCTGTTCAGAACAAACTGATATAAATGAGAAAAGAATTCGAAAACATGTATAAATAATATTTAACATTAATTTGTAAGCTTGAAGATAATTAGCTTTCTAATGAATTAATGAGATTAGAAAAAATAGTTAATAAAATAGTGATAGAAATGTAAGATTTAGTTGATGAAGTTGAAGACTTAATGGGGTGACTTTAATTTTTGTATTGAATTATATATTATTGATAATCATTTTGGATCTTTGAGCTCTTTTATTTGTTTCTATAAATATCTGAATATTTCATCAAAAAAAACATGTAATTTATTTTTAACTAATTTAAAAGTAGTATTACTTTCAACATCATCTAATATCACACTAGTATTACTTTCAACATCATCTAATATCACACTAGTATTACCTTCATCATCATCTAATATCACACTAGTATTACCTTCATTATCATCTAATTCAACCCTTTTTATATTACATCCCTTTTGATATGAATTTCTAATATGTTCCCATTATTCATGCATTGGAAATGAAAATGCCTAATCACTATTTTATTGATTTATATCTTAAAAGTAGTTTATGGCTTTTTATAGAGCCTAATCGTGTTTGATAAATTTTCTCCATTCTTTTTAATTGCCAGCTATTTTTGTTGCCGTTTATAATGCAAAAAGTAACTCCCATTTAATTATTGCTACAGCTTCTGGAAAAGAGTTATTCTATTTTTAAAGAAACAACTGGAACATTTCAAAACTCTTGAGCAATTGTAAAGCACTTTGTTTAGGATACTGTTAGATTGGTTAGAATTCAGGTAGTTTATAATATCCACTTGAATCAGGTAGTGTATTATCTACACTTTTACAGCATGCACCCATATTATTTAAGAAATTTAATATTGTATAATTATGATAAATTTATATTAATAGAGTTTATGTATTCAATAACCTAAAAAAGGCTATCTGATTCATTTATTTTTTTTTTGATCTTTACTAGAATATTTATATTTACTAAAGTCTTATTGTTGCTAAAATACTATAACTATTTTAAACATTGTAGATACTCTTTTAGTAATTTCGCAAACTATAAATTTCAATTATTTTAAATTTTTTAGCTATTAAATGATATTCTGAAGATTATAAAACTATAAATTAGGATGGTTAGCTTTCGGAGTTGTAGGAACTTAAAAATAAATAGGTAGTTTGAATTAAATGTAATAAATTAGGCTTAAGAATGCCTAGGTATTTTACCATCATACAATATTATGTAACATTTTTAAAAAGATTTTGAATATTAAATGAGGTTTAATTTTTATATTGTAATTTTAAATAACTAACGAAGCTTTAAAATTTTATGCTAAAATCTTGCTATCTTATTATCTTGCTAAATTTATATCTTTATATATTGATCATTTCAAACAAATATCGAATAGACTTTGGTTTTGATGATTTTGGATTAAATTATTTATGAATTGATGAAAATATAATTTTTATTGTTTTACAATAGCAAATAACATTATTTATTTTTTAAATTCAAAAATAATTAGATTATCAAATTATCAAGGTTTTACAATTAGTTTAAAATTGATGAAATCAGTAGTGATTATGTTCTATTTAAAATTAGATAATATTTAAGTTGAAAAATGAGTTAAAATTGAAAATAAGTTTATTAATTCTGCTTGATCAAAAAATTTTAATAATATAAAATCAAATAAAAAATAATTATCATTATAATCAAACTATTATAAAATTTATTTCAATATTTTTGTTCTTTTCTTTATGTATTCAATAAGGGATTTTTAGTTGAGATACTTGAGAATGATTTCAAATAGCAAAGTTGAAGCATCCTTTTTGTTTAATTTCTAGCGGTCTACACTTATTATTCAGATTTAATATTCTAATTGGATTTACCTCTTCTGGGACTACAATTTTTAGAAGAATAATCATAAATTTCTAGGTTGGGAGCTGAGGATCTTAAAGAAATTGGTTTAAGTATTAGTTATGTTTGTTCTGTTTGGAGATTAGTAATTTTTTTCTAAGGTGATTCATAAAGATATGGTTTTAAATAAATTTGAGGATGAGAACCTAGTTTTTAGTGTTGTTTATATTTCTTTGATAAAGGGCTTTCTATTTTCAATTATTATTTTTTAGGACTTATATCTGGAATAGAGAGAAGGGTTGCAGTTGATTTCAACGACTTTGTTGAAATTGTAAGCAATGATTTTTATTATTACTATGTAATTAAGCTTTACCATAATTCTTTGGATGATTGTTCTTACTTTTGATATACATTATGAAATTTGTTCATCTTTTTTGATCTCTTACCACATTAATAACAAGAGCAACTTAACCTTCTTTGTCGAGAATGATCAATCTCAAACATTTTTTCTTTGAAATTCTTAATTTT
This sequence comes from Paramecium sexaurelia, assembly GCA_000733375.1. Lineage (NCBI taxonomy): Eukaryota > Ciliophora > Oligohymenophorea > Peniculida > Parameciidae > Paramecium > Paramecium sexaurelia. Next base: position 84,176 of record JPFM01000071.1, read on the forward strand.
TTGCTACCTATTTTAATTTCTTAACACTTTATCAATAAGCACTGTCTTATGATAAAAGAGTAATCTTCTTTAGATTTCTTTGCCTTCTGTTTTTACAATGTCTGCTTGAGAAACCCTATGTTTTGGTGCTTCTGAGAAAACAAAATATTGTGATGCATTTAAACTTCGAGCTAAACCATATTGAAAATAGATTATACATCTCTATTTTTCCTCTTTAGGATTGCTCAAACTAAATTTATTAGATTTCATTAGAAGAATCTAATTATAATATAATAATAATATCAATTGCATATGGAGAGAGGACTGAAAAAAAAATCGTTCAAATTTCATGTTAAATCGGCTAGTACATCAAATATGTTTGCTAGTCCTCAATCAACCAATACTCCTGTTACTGGAATATCAATTGCATAATTTGCTCATATACCTTTTCTTTCTTTTAAAAGATGTGAAATGAAGAAATATATCTAAAATGAAGAGAAAGAATATCTCAAAAGAAAGTAAATAATAGAGTCTGGTTATTTAACATAAAGGGGAATGTCTAAATTCTTAAAACCAAATCGTATTTATAATAATCTTTATATAGGATTGAAATGGCAAAAAAATGACTTAAAAATTCATGATACCATCTTAAAAACTAAACTCAACATAGCAGACATCATATTAAATGCTAAAGGAGGATAATCTCGCAGAGAATTGTTAATTGAAAGAATACAGAATTAAATTGAAAGCCCTAAATAAATATTTAGTCAAAGATCCATTAAAAGCGAACATACTGTTTAAATATTTATGGATAGATTGAAATTTCAATCAATACCATAAAGACTAAAAGGAGACTCTTAGTCACCTTTAAAAACAATCCAATCTCAAAGGTTTATCTTTAACTCTTCAACAACCTATTAAACAGAATGATTCTATATAAGAATAATAATTATTAAATGAATAGTCAAATTTACAATTAACCTATTAATTCTTATCTATTCTTAACTACAATTTTCTAAAAAAGTTATTTAATTTTCTAAAAATTAATAAAAAAATTGTAAAATGGCAAGTACACTATTTATTTTTATATAAATGCTTTTCTCAAATAGATAGATTTATTATAATTTAATCATTTATATAAAGGCATAAAGTTAAAATTATTTAGTAATTTAAAATTTACAAAGGATTTTATAAAAATCAATCCTATATCTCTATTTTTTAATTGCTATTTGTCCTATCAAATCTTCCTTTTTGCATTCACTTTTTTGGATGTATGAAATATTGATTAATTCGTTACGATTTTTAGAATAAATGAATATTATTTCATTATATATTAATATTATAAATTCTCACATCTCGTTATCTAGAATTATTTTTCTGGTCATATAATGGTTGTGTAATAAACTTCGATTGTTAAAAGTTGATAAAATCCTATATTTAACGCTTGCTAGATATATTGACATATTTAATGCTACTTTAATAATTAGAGTCCTAATTTATTAGCTGTAAAAAATTATGCTTTAATTCAATCTTATCAAAAGAACATTCTTAAACTAATGATAATAATTTAAGGTATTATAATAGTGATAGTTGTTAAATCAATAAAAACGGTAATATTCTGTTTAAATTTCATATTTAAAAGAATAAAGATGGTCAAGAAATATAGCAAATAAAATAGTTTGATGAGAAATTTTTATCATTTCTCTAATTAGGTAGACTTTGATTATAGGCAAGAATTGCTAACAACATTAGTAACCTCATAGGTAATTAAAAGTATTTATCCAGTTGTATTCATATTAGTTTATAATATTTACTTTTAATAAAATTTCTTGCCAAAAAGTAATTTTGTTGAATAATTTTAAAAAGCTACAATTAATTTTTGGGTTTAACAATATATCATTTATGAGAGATGAATTGATCTTAATTTAAGGTTTTCAACTGTAAAAATGATAATTTCCAAGTTTATGATTTAATTTTTAGCAAAATCAAATAATTTTATAAATGAATTGGTAGCTATATATATTTTTGGCTTAACGAAAAATACACTTAATAAATTAAATAATTTATTCCACATTATTAAAGTAAATATTAAGATTAGTAGAATTGTGTAATTTATATGTTTATAAAATAATATGAAATCAGCACCAATTACTTTATACTTTTTTAATTGAGATTATAAATTAGAATAATTTCTCAAAAGTTACATTTACTTACATATTTTTTATAAATTTGGAAATCTTCTTTTCTTATAATATTATGAAAACAAGTATATTAAATGATAGAATTCTTATGATTATTCTAATTAAAATTTTCAATAATTATTTTAAATGAAATTGTTGACGCTGAATTTATTGTATTTAATAATAAAATGCCAACCAAATTAGCAATAAAGAAATAATGAGGAAAATTATATGTCTGAATAAAACTAATATAATGTTGAGCAGCAATCTTAACCTAATTTAAACTAGGATTGTGAAGATGATACATCCTTATAAGAATTTCTCCTAACTATTTTTATAGTAGGATTGGTGACGTATATTCTTTAAAAAATATTTTTTAAAAAATAATTAATTACCATTAATAAGAATATGAACACTGAAAAATAAAATTTGGATGAATAGAGTTAAAAATTGAACAGCTTAGCCTAAAAACTCGAAATATAAAATATAGATTTAAAATACACATTTAATGATGAATGGGTGCCATAGACAATATAAAAATTATAATTTATATAAAACGGTGATAAGCTGACATTTCAACTTATTGGTTCAGATCCCTATGGAACTTGGAATCAGACCGGTCTTATAACTATTAATAAATACAACGAAATAGAAACTTTTTCTAGAAAAATTTATGATAATCCTGAACTTTAAGGTGGAGATGTATTAATGTATTTTGGCCGAATGAATGAAGAAAATACTTAATTTAATGGTGATTGGTACTACCTATAGGGTAAGGATTAAGGAGAATGGCAATTAACATTTAAAGCCAATTGATTTGGATATCATTTATTCAAAATCTATATATATATATATATTATTATTATTATTTTGAATGTTTGGTTATGATTGAATATTAAAAAATTGGTTGAAATTGGTTTTTATAATAAGAATCAACATGTTCTAAATTCACGTGTTTAATATAGGATTGGATCCCTGTATCTACAACCATAGGATCTATCGTATAGTGGTTAGTACCTGAGGCTTTAACCCTCAAGACCTTGGTTCGAATCCAAGTAGGTCCTTTTTTTATTTCCATTAATTATATATATTATTTATTTTTTATTATATTTTTTTTACAATAATATATTTTTAAAATTATGGAAAAATTAAAATGGAGTAGATGAGATTTGTAAAATTTTGTCAAATATAAAAAGTAATAATGAAATCATTATTTTATCGCAAAACATTAATTTGAATTGAATTCTCAATCATTCTTTATACATATTTGGATAAAATAAATTTATATCTTTGAGAAAGTTATTGTTTGTTTGTATCTAAGAAATAAATATTATTCACTTTATAAGCTTTTTATAAATTTTCAATTAATCAATTTGATACTTAGATTGATAATTGATATAGTTTTAGAGATGGCTCATATAGAAAATTAGTTGAAAGAATAGGTAATAAATGAATGTGAAGAGTCAAAAGATGTATTTAGTTTATAATTCTATTTGAAATATAGGAAACTGCTTATTAAATTTAATACTTTTTCTTATTTACTAGAGATATGTTTATTTTTCTGATAAGAATTTAGATTCAATAAATTCTATTAGATAGGTGGTATTATTTATAAAAAAGGTTTTTGCTCAAAAGTAGAATTTGTTGAAAATGGAATTATAAAATAAAAATTAGGTTATACTTTAATATTATTGATATTTTGATAATGAGGAAAATACGTATAGTTTATAGGAAGAGGAAGGATTTGAAAATAATATATGAATATAGTTTTGATTAATGAATTTTTGAAAATATTAATTAATATTTTATTATGGACCCTTCTAAAACATAAATGTTAAAGTTATCATAATCAACAAAAGAGAGAGTAGAAGCAGCTAAGTAATATATCGAGAAGAAATACCAAAAGCTACTTTATGAATAGAAAGAAAAAAGAGAGAAATGGGAACAATTAATTCAAAAATTGACAAATCTAAATTATACACCAATAGAGCAATAGGTTATCAAATAAGACTTGCTTCACAAAGAGGCTGAAATTTTGAGATTGTAAAGGCAAAAATTAAGCATAAAAGACTTTGAACCTATAGAAATAATAGGAAGAGGTGCTTTTGGCGAAGTAAGGTTGTGTAGGAATAAATTATCTAATGATATAGTTGCAGTAAAAAAAATGAAAAAGTCTGAAATGCTTTATAAAAATTAAGTATTTAAAGTAATTTTAGCAAGGTTTGTCATGTGAGGGCAGAAAGAGATTTATTAGCAGCATCAGATAATGCTTGGATAGTTTAATTGAAATGTTCATTTTAGGATGAAAAGTATAGATTTCTGTAATTCAAGATATCTTTATTTAGTAATGGAATATTTGCCTGGAGGAGATTTGATGACATTACTAATGAAGAAAGACATTTTCACAGAAAAAGAATCTTAATTCTACATGGCAGAATCAATTATGTAAAAATCTAGATGTATTAGTATAGGGCAGTAGATTCAGTTCATAAATTAAAATATATACACAGAGACTTAAAGCCAGATAATATTTTATTGTAAGCTGATGGACATATCAAATTGAGTGATTTTGGATTATGTAAATATGTAGAATCAAGAGGAACTCGATTGGACGAAAGAATAAGTGTTCATAAACCAGAAGATAAAGGAGGAAACACAACAACTTTTAAGAGAAATAGAATCAAAGCTTACAGTACTGTAGGAACTCCTGATTACATCGCTCCTGAAGTTTTTGGAAAGTCAGGTTATAATGAGACAGCAGATTGGTGGTCATTAGGAGCAATTTTATTTGAAATGTTGGTAGGATATCCTCCATTCTTTTCTGATGACCCCTCATCAACTTGTTAGAAAATTATAAATTGGAAAAAAACACTTGTTATTCCACAAGAAGCAAAACTTTCTCCAGCTGCAACAGATTTAATATTAAGACTTATGACAGATGCTTCTAATAGATTGGGAGTCAATGGAGTTAATGAAATTAAAGCTCATCCTTTTTTTGCTGGAATAGATTGGAAGAATCTCAGATCAAAGGTATCACCTTATATACCAGAAATTAAATCTGAATTAGATACTAGAAATTTTGATAAATTTGAAGAACAAGAACCTTGGGTACCCTAAGAGTATATTTTTTAAATTAATAATAAAGTTCTGGTAAATCAGTAAGGAAGGATGTGAATTTTATAGGATACACATTTAATAGAGAAGTTGAAGTTCAAAGATCGTATCTTCTTTAAGCTTTACTGGATCTGGATTCCTTATAAACATAAAAAACAGTATAATTCTAAACATTCTTACTTAGGTGCCTACTGAATCGACTTCAAGCAAATCTTAAGAAAAGAAGGATACATTTTTTATGTCTAACTTACCAAATAGTATTTCATTAGATCCAGAACTATAAAGTAAATTATTAAAAACTCAAAAGTTATTACAAAATGCAAAATCAAAGTAATTGTATATTGTTATATTAAGACCTCTGTTGAGTCAAAAAGAGCTTACAAATACTCAGAAATAGTAATAATAATTAAGTTTAAGTCCAACACATTAAAATTTCAATCAATAAAATTATTTGAAATAATTAATTAGTCCTTAAAATAAAAAAAATGCTATATCACCTCAATCGAAGCCTGTGAGTGAACATCAGAATCCAACTTTGGCTTAACTTTATAAATAATTTGAAGTATAAAAACAAGTTAGCAATACATAAAGAGTACAACCTAAATCACAGATTTAAATGCCTATAAATAGTAATTTAAATAAAAAATGATTATTATTAAAATATCAAATAAATGAATAATATCAATTCTTTCCCCAGAAGTATTTGAACAATGCTAAATATGTAGATTTAATAACTAAACTCTACAATAATATATATATTAATTTACATTGTGTTAATAACAATAGTGAATAAGTCCAATCAACACACTGAATAATAGTAATTCAAAGTTTTTTATTTTCAAATTTGGAAATTTCTTCTAAAAGTGATTGTAGATTGCTTCACAGAAACGAGGGAAGAGTTGAAGAGTCATCTCAAATCCTCTTCCATCAGATTCTAATACGATTGAAGTTCCACTTAATGTTCCTATAATGAGTCCGTCAATTCCTATTCACATTATTTATGTAATATGTATACCTCCTAATGGTCTTTATAATTTTTTTAATGAGCAAATAGTGAATCTTATGATTCCTACCATAGAAGAAAGAAAAAGCAAGGACTTCAAACAATTTTAAGAGGCTTTTTTGATTGTATCGAAAGGACTATTTAAATGAAAGAATTACTGCGATCTAAGTTCTTTTCTCTTAAATATTAAAATAGGAATAAAGTGCATTGGTATGAAGAATATTGAAAATCGTTTTGCAGTCAACAAGAACCTAAATATAATTTAATGTTTTATACTTTAATAAGGCAAAAGAAATGCAACCTAATCCTGGATGTTAGAGAGAACATTCAAGAACTTTCCCTTATGTCATAGCTTTCTGATATTCAATTGTTAAATCACTCCTATTAGAATATAAATTTTTGGATGTACATAATTGCAGTACTTTAGTAAGTTTATAAAATTAATATAGTTTATTTATTTATTAAATGTTTTTTGGATATAATTCAGCTCCTAATTCTAATGTTTCTTAGACATAAAGCATTCTTCATGAATCATAAGTACTTTCATTATAAAGGGAAAGTGAAAATTACATAAGGAAGGTGGAGTAAGACAAAAAGCATCATTATAATATTGAGGAAACATGGGTGACAACCAAAAAAGAATGGTAATAAAAGAAAGAATAAATAAAAAAAGTATGATTCATTTTCATTCTAGATATAACATGATTAAACATTACCAGCAGCTAAGCAATAATTAAATAAAATAAAAAATTTATAAAATGCTTTAGAATAGTCGATATTAAAATATAACGAATCATAAACCTATAATTTGGAGTTGAAAAAATAAATCAATATGTTGAGAAAGGAAAGACATTAATATATAAATATACATTAAGATCTCCAGGAAGAATTATTAAGAATAGAAAATGAAACTGTCGCAAATGATGCATTTCGTAATACAAACGAAATTTAGGCTTAAAAGAAAAAAGAAACTATTGCTGAAATGAAGAAAAAAAATGATTAAGAAAAGGAAAAATACGTTGAATAATTTGATAGATTAAAGAAAGAAGTAATGGAAGAGAAGAAGAAACATGATTTAGATAATTTAGGCTAAAGAAAAGAGAAGGCTGCTAATATTGATACAGCTTCGACTTTAAAACTTAGATTAAAAAAACTAATTTCTAATAATAAGGAAAAAGTTAAATTGATTGATACATACTGGAAAAATATGAAAGTTATTGAAGATGCATTTAACTAGATTAAAGAGGCCTCTGGTATTCAAGATATAGAAGAAATTATGAATACCTTCATAAAAAGTGAAGAATAAAACTATTCACTCTATAATTATGTAGATATATTATCTCAATAAATTGACCAATTGTAAGATTAAAATTAAGATTTAAAAAAAAAAATTGATTCTTAAAGAGTAGAAAATGAAAGTAAAAGGAGATTGCTTGCAGCGACTCCATAAGCTGAAAGACACAGAAAGAAAAATGAATTAATTATTAAGAAAAAATAAGAAGAAATTAATACGCTTAGAAAATAAATGGAAGAAATTGCACCTTCTTTAAAAGATGCTTTAATTGAATTATCTCAAACTTAATTGGTAATTATCACTTTTATCTTTTTAAGACATCTGATCCAACTGCTCATCTTGATTATAAATTATCCTTTAATCTTAATGAAAGTTCTTTAGAAAAATATTTATAGGATCTTGAAAGATTCATTGATCTTGCTGTTGCTAAGTAAAAAGAATAATTTTATATATTTTAGAGAAAAAATTGCATAAAATTAAAGTATAGCTCAGAGTACATTACTTTTAGATGAAATTCCTCTTAAAGAATTTAAAGGATCAAATAAGTAATTTAATGAAGATGAATTATTGAAACAAGAGTCATAATAACAATAATATAATAAATTATTAACATAGAAAGCTTTAAGAGATATGGCTTTAGAAAGTTTAAAGAAAAAAAAATGAATATTTTTACATATATAATCATTAAATTCAATTATAGTTTATTAATTTTGACTTTATGAAATAAATAATTTTTGATTCATTAATTATGATTCTTAAATTAGTAACACATAAATAATTAATAAAAATTGAATTGCTTGAAATTTCAACCATTTTAAAACTTAATCAATTTAAATGCACATTTATTTTAATGAAAATAATATTCATAACTCATAACTATTTGTCTTAGTTATTTACAGACTATTCATCATTATTTTTTTAATATTTTAGGTTGTTGGCAGGAAAATTATTATTTTAATAATTATTATATTATTAGTAATTATTTTATTAATTATTGTTTTATTAGAAATTATTTTATTGATAATTATTATATTTCTTTTAATATTTCTAAGGTTATCTTTAATAATGAGCATTTTAGTTATATTATTATTATTAATCATATCCATATTTAAATTAATTGTTATTTTATTAATATTATTATTATTATGGATAATAATATTGATAATCATAATTATTATACTATTACTTATTATCATTTCTATATTAATTATACATTTATTGGTTTTAGCCTTAATTATATGAGCCTGCATATTATTGATTAGTAGAGTAATAGGCTAAAACAAAATTAATCTTAATCAATACCTCTCATGTACATCATTTAATCAGCCTATTTAGTTTACCATCTATGTTAATTTTATCTTTTATGATAATTTCGGTATTCAAATGGAGATTTCTCAAATAATTATTGCTCATGAGATTGCTGAGTTAAGAAATTTTAATCAAGATCTCTCTATTATTTTATTTGCTCCTTATTTAATTAATTATTATTATACTTCTCTTCTATCCATATTCTAAAATTGTTGAAGCAATATATTCACATTTTATTCATCCTCTTGTAAATCTTTAAAACATTAAAGAACAAAAATTCCCAATCCATGTGTAATTTCAGTACAATCAGTTTATTCCGTTAAAACGATTGAACCTAAATGAGCTGGTTATTTTTCATCAAGTGTTTTTTGTTTCAACTCATTTAAAAATAACTTAATTAAGATATACAAATACGCATTTAATTTAAAATGAGCCAAACCATTTCAAGGGTTCATCCCAATAAAGAAATGTAGCTGTTGGATCAAAGGGGCCAAGTAATTTTGCACACGCTTAAAAGGCTTTAGTGCCTACAACTGAATATATTAAATAAACTTCTTCTGATTCCTTATATAACTCATCAATCCTAGCATTTGATTTTGGAGTGCTAATTAATTTACTTAGACATGTTACCTTGTCCACACTCCATATTTCATGCCTTTATGAATATTATCTAGGCTTGCACTTCTCAATATCAAAAATATTGCTTTTTTTGAAATTGAATTGAGATTAATTGCTTTATTGAAATCAGCCATTTTTGGATATAGATTTTGTAATTAATTAACACTCATTACAGCTTATAAAACAGGCTCGTCAATTGGATATCCCTAGAAATCTTAATTATGTTTACCCTTTGTTTGTGGTGTTATTTCATTTCTTTATTATTAATACATAAAAATATTAAATTGATTATTTATTATAAATAATTATATATTATTAATGGTCAAGAACGAAATCTTTAAATGATATATATTTTTCAGACATCAAAAAAATTAGCTCTTATCGCATTTTTATTCCTCTTATAATTTAAATATTTTTGCTCTCTTTTCTTTATAACTGTCGAATCTTAAAACTCTTTCTCAATAACAATATTATTTAATCAACACCCAATATTCTTTAAAATTATATCTGACTACTTTATTTTACAAGTTTTCACCCATTTTTTTACGTAATTATAAATTAATTAATTAAATAATTTTATTGAGATAGAAAGAAAAAATCTAATATATTTGCTTTTGATTATTTTGAATTTTATTTAATCTATAAGTATTCAATCAATAAGTATTCAATCAAAATAAAATTAAATTCAAAACCAATAATCTTATTGATTGAATAAATTTAAATATTCCAAATGGTTGTGTTATATCCTATTTTAATTTAATCTTCATTATAAATTGTAAATGATTTTAAAAATCCTCAAAAAGATATCAACTACTAGAAGCAATCCTTTTTTTAGTAATTTTATTTAATTGAATTTTTATATTTTTTTGATTTAAATTAGTTAACGACGAGAATATAAAAAAACTTGAAGTTAAAGATCAACTTATTATTTTAAACATAACTGTTTATTTTTAATATTTAAATATTTAATGTTTTACAGTAACTAAAGTTTGGAATGAATATTTTTAGTAAATTAATTTTAAGATTTAATTAAATTGACAGAAAATATGATTTTATTATTCTCACCAAAATTGATATTAAGAGCCAATTATTTTTACTTAATATAAATCATTAAATTTAATTTAGACTTCTCTATTTATCTATCACTTAACTCTTTTTATATAATTTCTCAAAATCATTATAAGATCTTTAAAACTCATGAATCATCAACATTTAATATTATTTATATTGAATCTCTTTTGCAGCCTTGTTGATAAGAAATGAAACTTTTGTAGGATTATGAAATTAGCCAAAATTATTATAAGAATGCAAAGCATAAATTAAATACATCAATTAATAATTAAAGCAAAAGGGGATATACAATTAGATATATCTATTCTTTTTCTAATATGAAATTCTATAGCTAGTCATTTCATATTCTAAAACTAAGATTGTAAATAAAGACAAATAGTTATTTTTTGATTAAATAATTTTTTTACTTTTTTATAATTAGGTTATATTTTACTTTCGTTATTCTAAATTTGAAGATGACTTGTATTCAAATTTATAATAAGTGTAGAGATAGTTTTAATCTTATTTAATTATTATTTAGAGGGGGGAGTGTTGAAAATTTATCATAATAAACAGCCTATGTTTCATATTTGATCATTTAATGAGATTCAGGAAATACATTTAGATTCTTATTCTCTAGTTAAATTTTACAATAAACCCTAATATGTTTATTTATATTTCTACTAAGGTAATTAATTGAATTTTGTATAGTTGAAGGTTGAAAATTGATTTATTTTCCTTAATTAAGATATGTTTATTATATTTTTAAGGTTTATTTGATTCTTATAAATTATGATATATAGTATTTTTTATTGTTATATTATGTATTTAAATGCTGATATTGTATACTTAAATATACTGATTATTGTTTATAGAAGTTGGAGTATATCATATATTAGAAGAAAGCAATTTTTTACAAATTATAAAGACACTTTGTTTAATTTTAGAATTTATTATATTTAATAATGAGTCAAACTGAAGATAATGATAAAATTTCTGAGGAATCAGAACAAAAAGATGATTCAGCAGAAGATGAGGCTGAAGAGAGAGAAAATCAATAGAGGGAAGAACATTTTGGAAGAGATGATCCAGAACCATAGTAAGTTCATAAATCACCAGCATAAGTGAAAAGATAGGTGTTGAAAAGAAAGAGTACAATGAAAGCTGAAGACATGTTTGGGATGAATTTCTTTAAATTCTAATATTATGTAAATTAAGAAGAATTGGGAATTCGTAAGAAACCTAATAATTCCTCATCGGGTGATAAACTAGAAGAACATAATTTCTATATGCATGAAAAGAAATATAGTTTTGGGAAAAATTCATTATTTTTTTTAAAAGAGTCAAACATAATAAGAAAGTATTGTGTTTGGGTAGTAACATGGCACTGGTTTGATAAAGTTATTACATTAATTATTGTTCTAAATACTATTTCTTTGGCCATGCAAAATTATGATTTCAGAGTGAATGGAACTTCTAATCAATCAGAATTGACATATGTTAGGAATTAAATGGAATACTTTTTTACATCTGTATTTTTATTAGAATTCATTCTAAAAATATTAGCTATGGGATTCTTATTAGAAAAACATACATATTTAAGAGATGGTTGGAATGTTTTAGATTTTGTAGTTGTAGGAACAAGTATTTTATCCTTGGTTGGTAGTTTTAATTTGAGCGCAATTAGAACAATTAGAATTCTTAGACCCTTAAGATCTATAAAATCTGTTCCTGGTCTAAGAATTCTTGTTGCATCTTTGTTAGATTCATTACCAAATTTAGGAAATGTTTTAGTTTTTCTACTTTATCTCTTAGTCATATTTGGAATTTTAGGGTTACAATTATTCTCAGGAGCATATGAAAATAGATGTAGATTTACATAATATCCAGTGAATGGAACTTGGCCAGCAGATCCTAATATTACTCATCTTTGTAGTTCAGATTCAGATTGTCCTGATAATGAGTATTGTGGTAATCCTATTAATTACAATCTCCCTTATTAAGATTCACCTATACCTGAACTAAATTATTCATACACTACTTTTGATAATATATTAACTGCTACTTTTACTATTTTTTAAGCACTTACTACTGAAGGATGGTCTACAATTGTTACTTAATTAATTGATGCTGTTAACCCTATTTTGGTTTATATCTATTTTAATTTCTTAATTATTATTGGATCCTTTTTTACTATCAATCTTATCCTCGCAGTTATTAATGATTCTTTTTTAAAAAATTAATCAGAAAGAAGATAAGAATTATTGAAAGACGAATAACATAGAAAGCAATAGAGAAAAGAGAAAAAGCAGAAGGAAAGATAAAATGCTTAAATTCATCCGACCTAAAATATAGCTGATCTTGTACCTTCAGATGACTCTGATTCAGATGAAGAGACTTAAAAAAGAAAAGAAGAAATTATTAAATAAGTTTTGAAGCCATCTAAATTTCAAGGCAGAGCAGAGTAATTAAAGATATTATAAGATTAATTCAATAGAAAAGTTAAGAAAGAAAAACAACAAATGAATTTTTTTGATCCTTCATTATATACATTAGATGTCAATGATGATAAGGGAACTAATTTTGATACTAAATTCAAATAATTCTTCTTAAGATTTATTGAATCCCTAACTTTCACTGTTATTGTGAATCTAGTTATTGCTGCTAATACTGTAGTTTTGGCTATGGATAGATATCCTTAACCACAATCAGAAGTTCTAATTTTATCGTATCTCAATTTAGCTTTTACAATATTCTTTATTCTGGAAATGATTTTGAAATTCTTTGCCTTAGGAATCAGTGAATATTTCAAGGATTATATGAATATATTTGATGCTACTATTGTGGCAATCTCATTGGTAGAATAAGTATTAGATTTTGCTGAAATTAGTGTATCTGGAGGATCAATAACTGCCGTTTCAGCTTTTAGAACTTTGAGAGTTTTCAGAATATTTAAGCTAGCAAGATCTTGGAATTCTTTAAGAGAAATTCTAATTGCAATTGCTACCACTTTAGAAGCTATTAGTTTTTTTACTATGTTGTTACTATTATTCATGGTTATAGCTTCATTGGTTGGTATGGAATTATTTGCATATAATATCCCAAATGTTAGATTAAATTTTAATACATTTTTTGATGCAATGATTACTATTTTTGCTTTATTAACATCAGAATCATGGAATATTCAAACATATTTATATATGTACTATTCAGATCAATGGTGGCCACTCATATTTTTTATTTCAGTAGTCATTATGGGAAATTTAGTTCTTCTCAAATTATTTATAGCTATTTTAATTTATAATTTTGGGTAAAAGGCTATTGAAACTGAAAAGAAACTATAAGATAAAATGAGAAAATTAAACTTTTAATAATTAGTTGAATAGTTTAGATCATCAATAAAGGTTTTTGATCCAGAAGAAAAAGCTAAACACAAATTTACTAAACCAGAAGAAGTACATCCAGAACATTAGAAAAAATTAAAAATTAATCATAATTTTATAGGACAACATTAAAATTCTGATGTTGCTTGTTTTTTCTTAGCAAAATATGATTAAGCAAGATTTGAAGTAAGAAAAGAAACCAAATAAAAAAAATTAATTAAAAGGTTTTTTGACACTGCTGAAATTGTTGATCCAGAAGAAATCAGTGATGATTCATCAGGAGATGAGGAATATATAAAATAAATGGAATAAAAAATGCAATTGCAAAATTAAGGACCTTTAACGTTTTAAGATGGGTATCAACCTTAAACTTCTCTTCATTAATCATAATCTCAATCCGAAAAGAAAAGTAGTGTCTTCAGTAAACCTGAAACTTCATCTGCTTAAGATAATTTGGAAGGTGTTCTCATTGTTGGCACTTCACTCTTTATATTTGATTAATCATCTAAATTTAGAAAATTTTCCTTTAGATTCATCAACAAATCCTAAGTTGTTGGATTTATTATCCTCATGATTTTAATTTCATCAGTCCTTTTAGCTTTGGATGATCCTTTAGTAGACAATAATTCTATTATTCTAAAAGAAATAGATTTAGTTGTTACTATAATATTTACAATAGAATCATTATTGAAAATATTAGCATATGGCTTTTTATTTAATGGAGAATATAGCTACATGAGAGATTATGCTAATGTATTAGATTTCATAGTTATAATATTCAGTTGGGTTAGTATATTTTCTGAAGCCAATTTGTAAATATTTAAAATCCTAAGAATTTTTAGAGTTTTAAGACCTTTAAGATTGGTCTCAAGAAGTGATAGTCTGAAAATTGCTATTAATGCTTTAATTCTTAGTTTATCCAAGATATTCAATCTAATGCTTGTTAGTTTAGTATTTTATGGGATGTTTGGTATATTTGGAACTAATTTTTTTAAAGGGGCTTTTTATTCTTGTGATATTAAATCTTTTGGTGATCATCAAATTGTTGATAAAAATGATTGTTTTGATTATGGAGGGAGTTGGGTTAATGCAGATTATAATTTTGATAATGCTCTTAATTCGATTAGTTCATTATTTGTGATTTCAACAACTGAAGGATGGTTAGAATAAATGTATTAAGGTATTGATAGTGTTGGTATTGATCTATAGCCAATATATAATTATAATATGTATTGGTCTTTATTTTTCATTGGATTTGTCATTATAGGATCTTTTTTTGTAATGAACTTGTTTGCAGGAGTAGTCTTAGATGCCTTTAATTCTGAAACTGACAAATTACGTGGATATTTTTATATGACTCTTGAATAATAGGAATGGGTAGATATTAAAGAAAGAATATATTATGCTAAACCGTAAATAAATTAGAGAATAAGTGATTAATGGTTACGAGCAAAAATGTTCTTGATAATAAACCACAAATATTTTGATTCAATGATCTTTCTTTTAATTACAATAAATACTATTTTATTTATGTTACAATATGTAAGATAACCAGATATATTGGATACAATTATCTCATATTCTAATTTAGGTTTTTTGGGAATATTTACAACAGAAATGCTAATGAAATTAGTAGCATTAGGATGGTAATATTTTGCAGAACCTTTTAATAGATTTGATTGTGTAGTGGTGATCTTAAGTATTGCTGGATCTGCTTTAGAGTAAATGTCAATTTTAACAGCTTTTGGTACTGTTATAAGTGTTTTTCGATCATTCAGAATAGTTAGAATTATGAGATTAATAAGATCAGCAAGAAGTCTTAAAGCTATTTTTGAAACTTTCTTCCTTACAGTAAGTTAATTAGCGAATATAGGTGGATTATTATCAATCATATTATTTATGTTTGCTGTATTAGGTATGAATTTATTTCCTTATGTAAAATGGTCAAGTAGTGGATTAACAGAAGATATTAATTTTTCTTCTTTGGGTAAAGCGTTTTTCACTTTATTTAAATGCAGTACAGGTGAATAATGGGATTAAGTATAAGCAGACTTAACTAGATAAATGACACCTAATAATGTATGTTTTTCAGAAACTCTAGTAACTGATTATTAGGAATTAGGATTTAATGGATGTGGATTTTGGTATGGAGTTGCATATATGGTATGTTTTTAAATGATATTTGCAATGATTATGCTTAATTTATTCGTTGCAATTATTGTTTAAGGATATGAAATTATTTAAAAAGATGAAGCTTCATCTATTTCTACAAATCATATACAGGCTTTTATTGACGTTTGGAAGTTGTATGATTAAACTGGTTCTGGATTGATTCGAGCATTAGAATTGGATCGTTTCATGATAAAACTACCTAAACCTCTAGGGGTATTTAATAAATAATTATATGTTTTAGTGGAAAGGACTATTGTTAACTTAAATGGAGAAAAGAAAATTTATAAACTAATTTCGATTACCAGTTTATATTCAAAATCAAACTGCCATGTATTTTTTTTACGATGTCTTGGAAGTACTAAGTCATAATATCTTAACTAGAAAATACGGTGATGATACTGAGTAATATCTATTTATATATAAATTTTTAGATTGGAACCAAAGAAATTAGTTAAAGCAACTAAAGATTTGATAAAGAAAAGACTATAATTGATTGAATAATTAAAAAATGCTAAAACTTGTGCTTGGACTAGTGAGGATATAAATAGCGCTTTCATTATTATGAGAAGAATGAAATGGAAATTAGATGAATTAAAAGAAAAAAGAAAGAATGAAGTTCATGTCTTAAGAGATGTTTCAAGTGGAGCGCATAGTAGTGAACTAGATGATTCTCCAGATTAAACATAGCGACCTAGCCAATTCAATACTTAAGGTATTAATTCTGGTCATTAAATGCATATCGATGATTGACTATAATTCATTATTTTTTAAAATAATAAGAAAATCAATATTTATCCATTTTCATCTTAATTATATTTGGACTTAAAGAAATACTATTTTTTTAAGTTAACTAATGCTTTATAATGAACTAATCCTAAAATTGAAATTTCTGATTATTATTATGATTCCCTCTCACTATTATTCTTTAACTATTAGTTCCTTTAATAGACGGAAATTGCTTTCCTTAATTCATCATTGGTGGACTACTGCTTCTGAAAGTTATAAAGGGATTATGTGTTAATTCATCATTAAGATGAAAATGACTACTATTTCCAAACTATCTAGTTGGAATTTCTAAAATAGATGGACTATATTATCTTTAAACATCCTTTAATCCTTTATGAGACTTAACAAATATTTCGAACAAACTATTCAGTTTTGGAATGCTAGATTTTGGACCATATTTTCTCTTTGATTGCTCAATCATAGTATCCATTTTTTATTTTATCATTTGATTTCTACTTTTATAAGTTTGATTTAAAGATTCCATATTTCTACTAGTTTTTCCTTATTTTTCTTAACTCTCTTTCTCTTATTCATCACTAGTTTTTAAATGGAAATATTTTGGGTATTTCAAATGCATATTTTATTCTTAATGTACTTTATAATCTAAATAGGAATTCATTTCAATCATATGCTTTTCCAATTCTTAGGTATGTCCTTCAAATATTTTTTCAATTAAAGATGTTCTGTGTATTTTATATATTTGACCCTTAGGACTTAAACAAATTATTGAATATTCATAAGGAATTTTATTAAATAAGTGATAAAATCCGAATACCTACAATTCTCCAATCTCAAATAACTACTATGATGGGGATATTTATTACAATCAAAGGATGAGATTTATTTATTTATTTACGAACCTAAAATAAACCAGACTTAATAATTAGAAAACTATCTGATTTATCGCCTTCCTATAAAACAATTTAATTTTTTTCATATTCATAGAGAAATGAATTCAAATAGATTTAAGTCAATTGCGCCCTATTCAGTTGATGAAATATTTATATCTAACCAAAATAATCAACATTCTACGTAATTATGAGTATATACTTATTCAATCTTCTTTGTTTACTCGTAATGTAAAATTTATTGAAACTATTATTTATCTAAAACAGCAAAACAACAATTAGTTACGCATCGAATGGTTGCTAATCTTGGCTATCTATGAATAAGAGCTAACTCTCCAAAAGATTCACCTTGTTTCAATATTCTAACAGATTCTAATTCATCATAACCTCTTCTCTTTATCAAAACCTCTACTTGACCATCCAAAATCACGTAGAATTTTGTACCAATCGAATCTGCATTATTAATACAGTCACCATACCAACATGAAATACAATATCAGTTTCTAAAAACCGTTCTAAAAACATGTGTTTACAACACTCTCTATGAATTAATAAACCATTTTCTTATTTGTAATATTATTTAAAAAAAGGAAGTTCTTATGTAAGATCAACTAATAGATCTATTTCCATCTTGCATCGATGTTGTGGATATTTTTTTAATAAATGTAACGCTTCAGCCAAATGATCTTCAAGCATTATATAAATATATTAAATTAATATTTTCATAAATCTATTTTTTTTTTTTATAAACAACTTTTATTAAATTCAATTCAAAATTTCTTAATAAAATACTTTTAAAATATCATTTACTATGTTTATTTGAGATAAAGCCATATCATAATTTAAATAAGGATATCATTATAAGATTATTAAAAAGACCATTAATAAGAATACAATTATTTTTGGCAATCTAGATGATGATTTAAAATGATATACTTTATTATGATATATTTAACAATATATTCTTAGTTAAACCCTTAAGAAAGTTATATATTATTACTATTACCTCCAAATATGTACATTATTTGATGAAAAGAAATAGAAAAATAATAATGAACATAAAATTATCATGTTTGAATATTTTTAATTTTTAATTTAATATTAAGAAATTTATGATGGATAAATTAGGTTGCCATATTTTTTAGATTTTAAATTACATGTTTCCTTCTCTAAAATGTTATTATTACAAAAATCAGTTATTTAATTAGGATTCATAAGAGTTTTCAATTTTTTAAGAACTCAAGAGATAGTTTTATTTAAATCTTAATACCCAAAATATGTTTAATAATATAATTAAAAAAGAAATACTAAAAATCTTATAGATTAAGATGCTTAACAATAACACCATAATTTATTAAAAAAAATATATAGAATATAGAACATACAATTTTCAAAGTCTTTTAATATGTTTAAATAAAATGGAATTCTTATTATATATTTTATCTTTAGCTTATACTCAGATAGCTCTTTGTTAATTAATCTAGATTTTTATTTTGAACAACTATAATATTATATATTTATAAAATTTCTTATTTTTACACACACAAAATTTGAAGGAAAAGAAGAGATAATCTATAATATTATTTAAATAATTATAAAATTAAGTAAATTTATTAGAAATTCACTAAAAATGATAAAACCAATGAAAATGTACATAAGTAATGATAAAATACATGTATTAAATTTACTATAAAAAAGATTGTGCCAGACTAGTAAATATGTGGATTTGATAAAACACTTACAATTGATAGATATTAATTTAGGATTTAGATTAATTAGCCTATGATTTCATCTGTCATATAAGAAATTGGAATATTTGGAATTGTAGGAATTTATAATTTTTTTGGCAAAAATAACCTTTTATGTATAACTGAAGCTAATAAGGTTTGTAAAATAAATGGTTAAATAATTTACGAAATAGTTTCGATTTCTAATGTTTTATAGAATTAATTTACATCATTAGAGTAATAATGCATAAAAAATATTGAAAACTATTTCAGTAAATGCACATATTTTTCATTGTAATATGATTTAACAATACCACTATCATAATAACATCAACCAGAATAGAGTGAAAGGAGTATGAGATTTTGGTGGAATTTTCATGGTTTTAAATACCTTTTGACTTAAGAAATTCCAAAATGCTGGTGCATTAAAATAATATAAGGATATGTAGGTTTAGCATAGTGTGAAATAAAAACTTAATAAAAATAGTAGATTGTTTATATTTTAATTGCCCGTAGAGAAACCCTTAGAGGTGGTACAAGATATAATCATAGAGGATTAAATAATGAAGGAGCTGCTGCAAATACTGTAGAAACAGAATAATTAATCTAATACTAAGAGAAATTATATTGTCATCTATAAATTAGAGGATCTGTACCAGTATTTTGGGAATAAGTTGGTATTAGAGCTATTTCATAAATTACACAAAATAATGAATAAACAAAAATGGCTTTGACTAAACATTTGATGACTTTGAAGAAGTACTTTGGATCTGTTTTATTAATTGATTTAATGGCTGTTGATAAGCCAAATGAAGCAATTATAAGTTAAACTTATAAAGAGTAATCAAAATTTATATTTTAAATAGAATGATTAATTAAGTCAAATTACCTTAAATTCTACATTAACAAATAGATTTTAAATAATATTGTAAAAATTATTAATTTGAAAATCTCAATCCCTTAATAATATAAAATAAAGAAATTTTGATTTAATAATCTTATACTAAATTTTAGAATGGAAAACTAAGTAAATTTTTATATTTTTAAATAAGTTAATATTCAAAAAGGAATTACAAGAGCTAATTGTTTAGATTGTCTAGATAGAACAAATGTATTTTAAACTAAAATAGCATTTTTTGTAACAAATCTTATATTCAATGATCTTGGAATTGATATTCCAAAAGAATTTGGATGTGAAACGATTTTAGATTTGGTAAAATTAACATATAAATATAGTAGTCAGATTAAAATAAGGTACATGATCTTATAAAATTAATTAAAATATTATGGGGTGAAAGTGGAGACAATGTATCAAGAATTTATGCTGGAACAGATTCTTCCACTACAAAAATATAAAAAACTGGAGGTAATAAATGGACTGGAATGATTGAACATGGTTTAAAAGGGTTTCAAAGGTATAATTCGATTTTATCCTAGATTTTACAATTAAAATGTTACAGATGAGGAAAAATAGAGTATTTATTCATTGATAGTTGGAAATAATTAATAATAAAATAAATAATATTTAGGAATAGTAGAACAAATACAATAATAGTCACCCCAACTTTACAAGAATTTATTAGTAATGGTGATTGGATATGATGCTAAAAACTAGGCAATCAAAGATTTTTTTCATTTAATTGATTCTAGATAGTAAAATTGTAAATTCATATATATAGAATACCATAGTTAATTATAGTATTGTTTTAGAATATTGAAAAAGAATGTTAACCTTGCAATTTTATCAAAGATTAAATGTAATCCTCGATTCGATCTTAATTAGGATAGTATGAATGTGTTTTTTCTAGCTAAAATGTAATTATTATAATTTAAAGGGTTTAGGAAAAATAATACAGTTATATATTTACTAAATAAAGTATTAAAATTGCAAATTTTAAAGATTATTTATTAAAGTGTGAAAATAGAGAGATTGGAATCGTTTAGAATTTTAATTATGAAGATTAAAGATTTCAAATTATAAATTTAAATATCAATTGTTAAGAATTATTAATGTACGAAAAAAAGATAATTGAAGAGATTTAAAATAGAAATATGAATTCGACTGTTTAATTTGTTGGTGGAATAATTAATTCAAAAATTTAGATTGATGAAACAATTGAAGAATTTTGTAGAAATAATAAAAACGATGCAATATCTAAATTGTTATTAAAAGATCAATTAACTTAATGTTTTGAAAAATCTTAATTATTGAAAAATTATTTAGAACCTTAGATTATTTTTTTACCTATAAACAGATCAAAAAGTTGGGTAAATAGAATACTGTATGGACCTCAAACTGTGTATAATGCCTTTAATGTTTTAGAATATGAAGAATCTATAAGTAATGGCATAAGATTATTAATCACAATTGATTTTGAAATGCTTGAACTAAATGGATAAAAGTCAATAAATAATGAAGAAGAGGAAAATGATGATATTAGATATTCTCAATAATTCTACTAAGTTACAGATGATGATGATTTCGAAATAATTACATGATGACTAACTCAAAAATAAATAAAGCTTTTATCTTTAGGATTCATGGACTCTTAAAATCCATCGTATCTCAATATTATAAACATTCTTAATTTTTTAATTTTAGATTCTATATATTTCATAATTTTCTTAATCCCATTTACGCTAATTTAATTTCTTAAGTAATCGTCTTAACATAGTGTATTTCTTTATTTTCTAGGAATCTTAAATAAATGAATTTAGTTAAATAATGAATTAAGTTTCTTTAATGACTAACATAATTTTTAATCTATTTTGCTTGGATTATATATAACATTCTTAATTATCACTCTATAAAGCGTTATCAAAGAAATTGCTTAGATTTCTTAAATTGAGTGTTGCATTATTAAAATGATTATATTAACTTTATTATTAGGCATATATGCTCAAAACAATATTAATGAATTATTGAAAGAATGGGAAATTCAGATTGAATAATCAACTATTGAAAGTTAATAAACATTCTTAGAAATCCTTCACTAATTTAAAAATGAAATACCTAAATAATATCAATCTAGATTTTTTAGGATGTATGGCCAATATATTTTTTATGGTTTAGAAAATGATAATTCAATAGATTTTGCAAGAGTATGTATCATCGTAATAAAATTAGGCACTTTATTATTTTAAGAAATCTTCCGATTTAGGTGACATTAATTCACAATTTTATGTGTCTTTATTAACATATTTAAACTTAGATGGATCGTATAATATTTATAGCAACTTAAAAACAGAATCATAATTATTTAGATATGTTAAAGAGAAGTATCAAAGCATCTCTATGGTCGATCTTTATTTTTCTGCAATCTAAGGCTTGGATAAAAGTAGCATAGCTATGGGTTATAGACATTTAAAAGGTATTGGAGTAAATTAAAATTGCTCAAACTCTGCATTATTTTATTTACCAATCTTGGAAGAATTTGCTAATTCGCCAATTAAAGCAAAATATATAGTTGATAATAGATAAGTAGCCAAAGTGTTATATGATAGTAATTTCTACATGAATCACGAATTGGATATATTTGGACATGCATAAATTTTTGAAAATTTAAATTTAATCACATATGATTCTGCAACCGAAGTTAAACAATTAGCATATAGTTTTTATTATGGATTAAATGGTTTAAGAAGAAATTACGTCAAAGCTTATTAATTATATTACAAATTATACGATTAATTAAGTGACAAAGAATCTGGTATTAAAATAGCTCAAATGAATATTGAAAATTTAGGAGTTGAAAAACCTAATTACGAATTAGCACTTGATATATTAAATAAAATTGAAACAAAAAATTAAGAGTATTAAGGAAAAATATATAATGCTTTAGGATATATATATTTTAAGGGTTTAGGCGTATAATAAGATATATTAAAAGCCCAGGATTATTTTAGAAGTAAGTTATTTATCTCTATATTTAATCTTAGAAGCAGCAGACTTATAAAACAATGATGGACAATTTAATCTTGGATCCTTATACATGTTGCCTTCTACTATTCAAAGAGAAAGGAATTAACCTAAAGGAGTATAATTAATTGAATAAGCTGCTGCAACAGGACATGCTATGGCTCAATATAGTTTGGCATTAATATTGCTAGATGGAGTAGATCTATTTTATTCCTGTGATTTGGCTGCATCTTTATTACATGCTTCCTCCTCAAGAGGACCATGGGCTGATACATTAAAAACAGCTAATTATCTATTTTAATAAGAATAGTATGCTTAATCATTATCAAAATATTTTGAAGCAGGATATACTGGATTTATTGTAGCAACATGTAATTTTTTTGTAAAATAATAATAGAGAATGCAGCTGTTGTGATGGAGTAAAACGAGGCCTTTTATTATGATACTTTACACTTTAGTGATGTATAAAATAGACTTAACAATGATCCTGTATATAAAATGAGTGGAGCTAATAATGATGCTTTTGGATATTTATATTCAGATTATTTGTAATTTGTCAATTAATCCACCCTAATTGAATTATTACAATTAGATAGTTTTGGATTAACTGGAGTTTTATAATATCGATTTCTTACATAATGCGCCAAGGAGAAAGAGGCAATTTGCCATATGAAATTAGGCGATTATTATTACACTGGAAAATACGATGAAGTCGACTTTAAGAAATCATATTAACATTATAAAAAAGCTTTAGAAGGTTAACTAATTGATGCCATGAAAGCACACGTTTATTTTAATATAGGTTTAATGTATGCATTAGGCCAGGGTATAAATGTTAATAGAACAAAATCAATTGAAATATTTGAATAATCTATAAATAGTTATTCATTAATTCCGATACTGCCAGTGAATGCTTAAGTGCAAATTATAGATTTTTTTGTTAATTTGTATAAGCAAATAGATTAAACTGGAATTGAAAAGTTTTTGGATGTAAATTATCTAGAATTGGCAATAAACATAATTGTTACAATAGAAGAATGCTTAACAGCAAATTCATAATCAATTGTAAATGTGTCCCTAGTTTCCTTAATAATATTTATCTTTGGATGGCGTTTGAAATTAATTAATTAATAAAATTGATATATATGTATATATTAAAATTTAAAAAATAATATATTTTGAGGATAAATGTCAGAACATCTGGATGTTGCGTAAATTGCAATAGTAATTTTTTTCATCTTTATTGCTCTGACCATAGGAGGACTAGTAAGTGAAATAACAAAAAAAATCATGATTCCATATCCTGCTGCAGTTTTTCTGGTAGGTATTTTAATAGGATCATAATTTAATCATCTTCATAATAGTTTACTGCATAGAACAGTCTAAACTGCCTTTAATATAGATGCTAATTCGAATATGACTTTATTTTTACCAGCCTTAGTGTTTAGTAGTGCTTTTAATGCAGACATTTACATAATGAAGCAATAAATTATGCAAATATTTGTTATCTCGTTTCCTACTCTTCTCATATCAGCAACTTTAATTTGCTTAGGATTGAAATTACTATTTAATTATAGCGATGAATACTATAGTTGGGGATTTGCTTTTGTATTTGGAATAGTAGTAACATGCACTGATACATTTCAGGTTGTGAAGTTATTAAGTAATGCTGAAGCTCCAAAAAGATTCATATCCTTGGTTTAAGGAGAAAGTTTAATTAATAATTGCGCTTCGATGGTTTTAATGTTGATCGCAGTAAATTGTGCAAGAGGAGATTGTGATCTTTTGACAGTAGAATTATCATATGGAATATCATTGTTATTAGGAGGAACATTTGTAGGTGTATTGTTTGGGCTGTTTACCGTATGGTGGATAAGAAGAGTCAATCATAATTCAATATTAACTATAAATCTCACAATTGTTTCAGCATATGTAACATACTTTGTAGCTGAAAATGTAGATCTAGGTTTTACAAAAAATGGTTTAGTTGCAGTGATCTCTCTGGGATTGTTCATGTCTGCTTTTTCAAAGATTAGAATTAGAACAGAAGTAGAACATCCTTTATAAATCTTTTGGTAATATATTTAATTTGCAAATGAAACAATTATATTCATAATTACTGGTGTTACATGTGGATATAAAATATTTAATTAATAAAGTCCTTATATAAGAAAATAAGATTACATAAACACAATCTTCCTTTATATATACATTCTATTCTCAAAATTTATAAGTGTATTATTACTCTTACCCACTATTAATATTTATGGACAGTAAGTTAAAATGAGTGAGGCTATATTATTTTCTTACAGTGGAACAAGAGGTGCTGTATAATTGATGTTAGCTTTGCTTGTAGTTAAGGAGCCATCTTTTAGTGATTAATGGAGTGATATTTTTCTATTTCATACAACTTTTATTGTAATTTTAACTATGTTGATCAATGGATCAACTATACCTTTATATATAAGAGTTAGTGGATTACGTGCCACAGCATAGTATAGAGCAAAGGTGAGATTGAACTTTTTATAAGAAATGAAAGAGTAAATAGAATTCAAATTAAATCAAATGAAAGAGGAATATAAATAAAATACTATTGATTGGAAGAAAGTTGAATTTTTTTCAGGATTAGATGAAATAAATAAAGAAATTCAATAAAAAGATGATAAGCTTAGTAAAAAATAATTAGATGAAGATTTCAAACATAAAAAGGAAAAAGAATCAAGCATCGTAGGACGTTTTCATAAATTGCTCAAAAGCAAAGGATTACAAGATGATTAAAATGATGATGATATCGATACTGATGATATTATTGAAACAAGAGATAGATTTTTGATGGCTTTGAAATAAACTTATTGGGATTTATATTCTTAGAATTAATGTGGCGGTTAAGCATATAATTTGTTAATTGAATCAGTTAGATGGGATTTAGATACTGTTGAAGGAAGAATGTGTTCTTGGGATTTCATATACAATGTATTCTACTCTCCAATCTATATGAGATTCTTATATAGTTTGAATAAATTACCCATAATTCGTCGATTCTCAGGTGATTTATTATTCGATTGGGTTGCTATTGGATATGAAGTTATTTCCACATATGTTAGAGCTCATGAAGGTAATTTTATATCCATATTCTAGAAATGGAAAATATGATTGAAGAATTCCCAATTAATTCAACTTTGAAAAAGAAATTGTCCAAAGAGTCAAAAGAAAATAGAATTAATGCTGAAAATTTTATAGAAGGATATTTTTATGTTAGTTTTCCAGAAATAATAAAATTGATTCAAACCAAAAAATCAGCCTAAGGTTGTTTAGCAAGTTAAGGAAAATATTTATTAAGAAAGTATGAATTAGGAGAATTGGATGTAAGTAATTTATTTAAATAATTAGTTTTAATAATATTAAACCTTAAAACTACAATTAAATTATTTTGTTTGTAACGTTGAGGATATCAGACCAATTTGGCCTTAAATTTCTATTTATAGTAAATTAAAAGTACTCCCACTATTTAGAGAATTTAATGATGATTTACTTAAAAAACTATCATTATAATCAAGAGAATTGCTTTTTGATAAAGATGAATGCATTTATAGAGAGGGACATTTAGCCAGATATTTCTACATTATAACAAGAGGAAGAGTAAATGAAACTAGTTCAGGAAGCACTAATTTTTCAATCTCTAAAGACATTAGTTAATTACTATCATGCCATCATATAGTGCTTGAATCAAGCTTATACATTTCACAAGTAGTTGCAGCATCTTTAGTTGAAGTTATATAAATAGAGATTGAATTAATGGTTTCTCTTTTTAAATAAAGTTTATATATGCAAGATTTAATTTGGAGAGATAGTATTTTCAGCTTAAGTAGATTCTATCCAAAAGAACTCTCAATATTCTCTTTAGTTGATAAGGATATTATTGATAATATCTTAAATTTTGTTGTATTTAAGAAATATCCTCCATATACAAATGTTGCTTTTCAGGCGGCCATCCTATTATAAGGAAGATTAACAGAGATTAGATAAGAAAAGAAAGTCAAATATGCAGAAGAATAATTTGAAGACAACTTTGATGATGGATTCTAGGGACCTTTGATATTTCCTTTTAATAACTAAACATATAATTACGTTACAGAAACAGCTTGCTCATTCTTTTTGTTTGAAGATAAAAATAAAGAAGAAATAATGAAACTAATATAGACAGAAAGATCTTCAGAAAGAAGAAGAACTAGACTTTAGACTGATTTACGTGTGAGTGGGGTGAATAGGTAAATTTTTGTGTAATTTTAGATAATCCTTTGGATTTTCTTATCTTTTGAGGCCTTCTAAGGTGAATTTAGATATAAATGATTCAAAACATTGATACATAATTAATCATCAAATCTTTCTTTTTTCTTGAAACAAAATTTTAATAATTTTTGTAATTTTTTTTCCAACAGCCTTCTTTATTTATTTTTTTCAATATCAAAGAAATTGACTGTTTAATTTCTTGAATTTAAGAATCTTTTATCTCTAACTAAAATTTACTTAACAACAAAAATCAATATTCCTAAAATAAATCAATCTTAGTTTTGAATACAAAATTATAACTTTTGGAATTCTATTAATTTTGGATTTAGTATAGAGATTGATTGAATTTAAATAGATAATCAAACAAGAATTTGAAAATGAGTATTAAGGTGACTAGACTCATAGTAATATAATTAATGTAATATTTATTGATAATAAATTCTTGATATATAATTTTGTATTTTTCAATTCAATTGGGTAATAATTTAATCTGAGAATTTAAATAATGCCACAAATCTATAACCAGTTCTTAAGTTAGGTTTGAACAAGCAAATTTATCCAAACAAAAATCAACTAAGATGAGATAACATCTTGTTAATTATATCCTAAATAAATAGGGCATTTATTACACAAAAAATAAAAAAAATAATTGATTCATATTTTCAATCAAACTTTAAATTCATTTTTATAATCGACTTTTTATATCTAATTTCAAATTTCTAATATGGTAAAATTACTTTTATTTCTTTTTTTGTTCCTCTAATGGAACAAAAAAAGTTCATTAATCAATTATGTTATTATGATTAACAATTTCAAATTCAGTCTCTTTAATTAAAAATAGAATGTTTTTGCCAAAACTTATCACTTTGATCCGAGAATAAACACTTATTTCATAATAAAAGTGATATAAAGTATTCATGACTAGGATCCTAAGTCACAGATATAAATCTCCCACAAACACTGCATAAATTAAATCAACATTATAACTCAAAATTCTTCTGCTTTCCAATTGATTTAAGTTTTAAAGAATATAAATTTAAATTTGCAAATCTGTTTTCTAAAATGTCTTTAATACATTAATTTAGTTAATTCAATATTGCTTGTGTTATTAGAGCCTTTCTTATCGATTTCTCATTTTATCTTTATATTTATAATTTACACTCTTGTCATTAAATACTTTACCAAAAAAAATAATCCTTCTCTAAAGTTCTGCATGAAATATCATCGTTCCAACTAACAAATTTAAGATATTCTCCTTAGGCATATTAGTACTTAAGAGTTGATTCTAAATAGAAGTTTTAGCATCGTCATTTGTAGAAAATTTGGTGAAATATTATCTAAATTTTATCTCAACTAACAAGTAAATATTTACGTATTTATTAAATAATTATAATAGCATGAACGATAATATTATATAAAAGCTAAAGGAGTAACACGAATAAGAAAAGTAATAAATGATAAAGGAGTTTTTGAAGAGAATAGATTTATTAATGCAGAGCAATGTATAAAAGTATCCTGAATCTGAAAATTGGAAAGAGCTAATATTAAAATATGAGAAGCAAAGATAGAATGAATTATATGAATTAAGATAACATTTAGAAGTATTGTAAAGATCACAAATAAACACAAAAGATATTGAATTCTATGCAGAGAGAAGAGCTTATGAAAATAAGATTAATGAATTATAAAATAAACTGTAATAAGATGATGTTTAGGATCTCTACGATACTATAGAATACTAAAGAAATGTTATTTTAGATCTTGAAGATTAGATAGCACTTTTACAGAATGAAAGGCAATAATTAGATTAGCATATATAATAATTAAATTAGACTATAGAAGTTCTAAAAGACAATTTATCAAGATATCAATAATAATAAGATACTAGAAGAAAACAAAAAGCTGAAGTGATGGAAGCAATAGATGAGATGAAAAGAGAAAGAGAAAAAGAAAGAGAAAGAGATACAGATAGATATAGAGATTTAGATTCATTTAGGTCTCCCTAACGACCATATCGATATAGTCATAAGAGTTCATGGGAACGTTAAAATAAAGATTGGAGATTTTCGAATTAATAAGTTCCATCTCCTCGACCCCCAGTAAGTACAATACATTATTAGTCATAACCAGTTTTATCTTATTAATAAGAGAATAAAGAAATTGTCTCAAAATTGTAAGAAATTAATGAAATTAAATACAAATACTAAACTGCACTAAACAACATACTAAAGTTGGAAGCTTAGGTGATTGAAAAACTATAACAAGATGACATAATAGTAGAATGAAAAATTTTAGATGTATATTTATGCAAAAAAATGAATAATCAATCTTGTTTTAATTTTTATCCAACATTATTGTTATTAGATGATTATTATTATTTTTTATCTTTTTCCTATTATTATAAAAATTATTGTTCTTCTTATTCTAATTACAAATTTACTTCTCTTTCTATTTCTTTTTTTTTAAGTTCTTCAGTCCAAGTACCAGTCATTACCTTGACAATCTCAGGAGATCTGAGAATATCAACTAATTCGAAATATAAAATATTTTCACTAAATATTGATAAGATTTACTATACCTTTTGAAATCTTTTTAAGATCTTGCAATTGAGATTGCTTAGCAAATCATAATTAAATCATCAGGATAAACCATTCCTTTAAATTCAAGCATCCAAATTTGTCCAGAAAAAAATGATCGAATAAAAGAACCTATAAGTAAAATTACTGATGTATAAATAGTTATGATGCTAAATCCTTGAGTTAAAGTTGAAAAAGTGTCCGAAACTACGAACATGATCAAACCATTAGGCTAATCTTTTTTACGAGGTTTACCACAATCTTCTAATAAGCAAGCATTTCCTTCATAGACAAGAGTCCACCATGATTGTGCACTCAAAGGGTTATCTCCATCACAGAAGAATGATAAATAAGCACTTCCGACACTTTAATTAAGATTTGAAAAGATAGGCTTAGATTTGAATGATACTCCATCAGCTGAATATAATTATACTGTTTGAATATAAAGATTTTCTAAAAAAATTGATTATGGATGTGCTTAATCTGCAGTATTTACACAATCTAATAGTTTAGAAATACTTTTTAACGTATCTGTTTACAAAGAACTTACGTTTTATCCAGGAAGATCTTTAAGATTTTCATTTCCACTTCCAGGATATTAAAAGTTATTTTTAGTTGGGATGATTTTTTATTGATCTCTAGTAAAGATATATGATACGTTGAAGAAAAATTCATGATCTTCACTTCCATCTATTGCAGCATCAAGCTATTCTTTTAATTATTAATACAAAGGATATGAAATATCCCAATTAGTATTTGAAAAATTGAGTAATTAAAATTACTATAATTCTCCTTATTTTGGAGCGTTATTAATTATTGAATTTTAGCATTTTGAACCCAAGGTTAAATCGATCTCATCAGTATTCTCTAAAGTATTTTCTAAACCATAAAATTAGTTTGTTTAATATAAAACAACATTTAATGCTGTTTTAGTATTTATAAGTGAAAGTTGGAATTCTCCACCTCTTACAGGATTCAGTTCTGAAGCTGGATTTAAACTTGAAAATAATATCAAAGGACCAAAGATACAAATAAATATTACTAAAACCAAACAGCAGCCACAAGTGCATTTCTTAAAGCCAGAGATTCTTTTTCCCAAAGGTTTTTCTAAATAATCTTTTGATGTATTTTTTGTAAAATACATTAGCCCTTATATGTCTTCCAATGTAAACCATTAAAACACATCTAAAGAAGTCTAATATAAATAATTATTTTATTTTTACTTTTAAGAAAGTCCAATCCATCAATACTTTAAGTTCAAATAAAAATGGGATTGCATAGTAGGTTTAAGCTATTGCGTATGATATTAAATTATAGGATTAAAGTAAAGTATTTCTAAGCTTTAATTTCTTATAACCAAATCTAAGTTAAAGAGCTGAAACTGTGAAATAAGCTGAATATAATATGAAAAAACACTGAATATATCCATTTGATTTATATTTAGAATATGAGGCAGCAGATGTAGAATCATGATTATATATAGCATTTTAATGCCATGGATTCCCTAATTTGAAAAAAATTAACCAATATATTAATATTACAGTGCACAGTTATAATGAAAATTTTAATATAAATTAAAGTTTGTATTTCTAAAAAAATGACTATTTTTTGTTATCACTTTCCATCACTTCTGCATTATCTTTCATTGTGATATATCTTTCTATAAACATTAATAGAAATTCAACTAAAAGTGCCCATATTAAGGATGTTGGTATTTAATTAGTTTTCAATATATTATTTATTTTAATTGATTCATTGATCATATTCGTAAAAAAAATTAAAGTATAAATTAAGATTAAAATCTAAATACTAGCTGTAATAGGATATAAGTCAACTCCAGGTCTTGAGTATTTATAAGAAAATATTCTTTCAAACAAATTCGAAGAATCCTAAATCAAAAGCTTTGGGTCTTCAATAATTCTTTTTTCTATCTCTACGCTTGCTTTCAGTTAAAATTAATTATTCTCCTCTCGTTAATTTTGAAGATTAAATAAATCATCTTCCAAAATTAATTTGTCTTAATCGTCTGATTTAGCCAAATTCTACTCCTCAATGATACGTTTCTTAATATATTAAGTAAATTTATTAATTTTCATTCTTAAATATCCTTAAAAAATATTCTCTATATCTAATAAACTCTTATAGTAAACCCCATATTGTTTTGCAAAATAAACTTAAAAGATTATGAAAATCATAAGCATTACTTCATAAGAAATACTTTGATTTCCATTATAAAGAGGATAATACCAAGCATCCAAAATACCATTATCATTTTTTTGAGTTTATTTTTCTGCTACTCCACTTAACGAATAAGCAAATACTAACAATGTTATGAAGAAGTAAATTGAAAATGCAATTATCCAAAATAGTTTGGATTAAACTTTTTCATCGATTAAAATCCACAAAAATAGCATAAATGGTAAAATACCTCCCAATAATCCACTATCGACTGCATAATAAAAAATAATAAGCAAAAAACAAAATGGCATCCAATAAGTTATTATTAAACTGAAGAGTTCTGTAAAAATTCTGAATATAAGTATTCCTAAAGATAATTTTGTAAGAGATGTAGAAAATTAATTTTTTTTATCATAAATTAATTTAGTGTTTTCAACTTAAATAAGTTGTTTATCATCAACTATTTTCACAAAATACAAATCAGGAGATTTTATATAATTTTCATAACTAATTTCTTCTTATTATTCTTATTACTGTTATTACTGTTATAAAGGAGATATAGAATATTAAGATTACATAACTGCTTATCTTGATAATTTTTATGTCAATTTCATGGATGATATAATTTTCTACATTTTTCTACCTAATTTTGAGTTATTGTATTATGATTTTTCTAATTTTTAAATAAGTTCATCAGTAATTGTAGTAATATCTAAAATTTAATTTGGAGAGGATCTTAATTTCTTATGTAAGTGAGAGTAGAATTAATCTAAATATAGTAATTCTTCTTCAAATTATCGATAATTTTCTTATAGAAAATCACTTAAGGGAAATTAAACCCTCCTTTTTAAAATAATATTTTGCGATAATAAATAATCCATTATATTTGGTAAATTCATAAATTTGAATTTATTATTAAGGGATTAAATTTATGTAATAATTTTTATGCAAGTCTTCTTCGATTTACTTAAGCTCTCAAACTTCTTATCTTTTTGGGGTTCCACTTCTAATTATTCTGCACTTTTTCTTTCTTCTTAAACTATTTCAAATTGACTTACATCTACTTTTCTAATTGGAATTTCTTCTTCACTACTTAAATATTATTGTTATTATTATTATTTCTATTATTATTACTATTGTTATTACTATTATTATTGTTACTATTACTATTATTATTACTATTACTATATTTCTTATACTTATTCTTACTATTTTTCTAAATATTAATATTATTATGGTTGTTGCTATTATTATTATTATTATTATTACTAATCTTTATATCCTAATTTTATATCATCAGCTATTATTGGATTTTCTTATGTCTTATCGAGTAATTTAGCATGCCACATTTTTAGCTTATCCTGTGCTTTTTCTTAAGTCTTCTTAAATATTTCTTTTTAAACAGAGACTTAAATAATGGCGGTGAATTTCTTAAAATTTTTATGGTAAGCAAGTGCTCTTGAAATCATTTTTGATTATTATTATTCCTAGACCATAAATCTATTTAAAGATTCAATAAATTATTCAGAATTTATTAAATCAAAGTGAAGTGAAATAAAAAATAATATAAAGATCATTCCTCCAAGTTACATATCAAAGATTTCTAAACAAATAAACTCATTTTAATAGTCAGATTCTTTATTAAAATTTTCGTATGCTTGGGATGCACACCAATTCAGAATCCAAGGAAGTCTCAATATAGTATAAAGAGAAATTGTAAATACAGCGAAATAGAATAGAACTTTAAAATAGATGCCTTCTCTTCTTAAATTTTTCTCTCTATTACTTGTTAAAATCAATTCAAAAATAATTAAAAACGTAACAGCCATAATAAACTCCAAATAATTTAAAAGTATTCTATTTGATTAAGCTAACAATATGATTATTGATATAAAGATTATGTGATTAATTTTTATTACTTATTATATTATGCCTGACATAGTGGAGTATACTCTATTCTTCCAATTTTAATAATTTAAATGAACTGTAAATTTTCCCTTCTGATAAAGCTTTTGCAAAATTGATTGCGTAAATTATAAATCTAACTCCATTTTAATAGTTGTTGATAAAATTAATTTAGATAAATATTATAAAAGTAAGAAATATAAATAGATAAGCGAAAGGACAAGTGTGTTTAAAATAAAAATCCATTCAATACTTTTGTTAGTGATGCAATACTTACTTTCAACGAAATTGGTTGTAGTTGTATTTGGATCGTTATCAAAATAAGAACAATCCATGATAGGTCCATTATCAAATCCAAGATAAGGGATAAAATAAGGATAATCTTAAAATACTTTTGCCAACTTGATTACACTAAACACATCCCTATTATACTTTTAAGCCATAACAGGTAATAATTTATCATTATCTTCTAATTCATAATTTAAAAAGTATATCATTATATATTATATCCAAATAGCAACAACTGAAAATGTATTTAAAATTTTAATATTGGAAGCTCCTGTCTTTTATAAAAACAAATACGTTGCCATTCCTAAATAAACTAACGAAAATATATTATTAGCTAATAAAATGTTGAATAATAAAATTAGAATAAATAATCTTTGTAATGTAACAAATCCAGCAGTAGTTAAATTTAGGTTAAAAATTCTAGATCTGTTACTATAATAATTAATATCTTTGGCTGCAATTTAAATTTTCTTCAAATCTTCTAAATTCAATTCTAAAGGCTAATCATATTATTGATGAATATTTATAGATAAAAATGGATATTATTTCTTAAACTCTTCTAACTCTTTTTAATCATCTATATCTTATTACTCCTAAATAAATTGAATAGGACTATCTCCTTCAGCTTGATTATGAATACCTTTTAAAGTATGAATCATAGATCTGGATATAAATTATCTTGAATTAGTTTTTTATTTTTGTTATGAAAATTTATCCTCAAATTATTTGAGATTTTATTATTCTTTTTCAAGTTATTCTTTTAGAAACATGGTGCATCCGGCATCTACTACATTAGCAAAAACAAGTATTAAATAAAATAATACCTCATCAAAAATAGTTGACGATTCAGTATTGATTTTTCCAAAGCATTAATAATTTTTATCAAATTAACCACAAAAACATGTTTAAGCAAAATTAACTTCTTAAGCAAAAGTTCCAAAAATAAATAGTCCTAATTAAGCATCTAAAATTCCTTATTATCTACTCTCATCAACAGATTCTATAATTATTGATAAATATTAAGACAAATAAGTTAAAAATACACAAAAACAACTAAAACTAAAAGAAATTTTCCAAATTGAAACTTTTTTTTCAATTCTAATCTTCATTCTTGTCATTGTTATAAGATTTGTTGTCTAAACTAAATTTACTTCATCTTCAACATCATTTTATTAATTTGAAATTTTAGAATTGTAATCAACGTATGTTTTTTTTAAATTGACGATTTCTAATATATAATAAAATTTTACTATTTTTAAGTCTTTATAATAAATTTTTTTGTTCAACATTATCTAATAATGCATTATGAACTGCCACGAAATAACTTAGATACAAAACAAGTATAATGAAGGATGCAATTGATTAAACAAAAAAGACTACTGAAAAGACAACATATAAAGTGAGTAGATCTGTATTGATTTGAGCTATGAACATTATGGGCTTTTAAAGAAATTTATATTCATCTAAAATATTGATCCTCATAATCTTAACTAAATCTTCTAAATCTTTCTATTATTGTTTCTCTATTTTATCGGTAATGGCAATATCACTTGATCCTGACTATTCCAATAGTGAATCAGCAGATAAAAGGGGCTTCTCAATCGTATGAGGAGGTTAATTTGTTAGATTAGCCAATTTTAATTTACTTTTTTATGCCTCTTTAAAAAATTGATAAGTGTTTAAAGAAATAGCTCCGAAAAAAATTGATATCATATCAGGTAAATATTCAAGTCTTAGTTTACTTTAATTATATTAGTAAAATCCATATTATTGATATTTGAGTTGCAAATTATCATACAAATTTGCTAGATTCGATTCTATAATTTAATTATAACTAGGTAAACAAATAAATTAGAATATATATCTAATTACAAATGCAAATACAAGTAAATATAAATATATATACCAACATCTTGACATTGAAGTGTAATTAACTCTATCTTGAATGAATCTAAGTGTATAATATACAAAGAGCCCTCCTATAAAAATGAATAATCCTAAATTAACAAAAGAAAATGGCGAAAATATTATAAAACAAATATTTAATGTAAATGTTATCCAAATGATTGTTTTCATAAATAACAAGTAGAGGGTTTCGATAGTAGTTCTAATTTTAATTTATTTTTCTCTATTACTAATTTTAGCTAAAAATATATTAACTATTTAGTTTGAGTATTTAAGATAAATCTTTGATCTATATGAATCATATTATAAAGCTGCAAAGTAAAATAATACCCAAAATAGAATATCATAATTTTCTTAATTATTTATTCCGATTAAACTAATTATCCATAACTTGTCTTCCTTAATATTAGTTTATCCCAAAAAAAATAATATGTAAATGTATCTTAAAGATGTGATTACACTAATATAGATTAAGAATACAATCCAATATTTAAATGAGAAAGGAACAACATATTCCTTAATTTCATTCTTATCATTTTTTTATTTGTATATACATAAAGTGGAATCATTAATAATAAAAATCATCAGAAATACTACTAAAAATCCTTAAATAAGATTAACGTCGAAAAATCCAATCCAATATACAATAATCAAAGCTACAACATATGAAGCTTTTAATAAAATGGCAAAAATTAAGGTTAGCCAACTAACATCCTAAAAACATATTTCTTTTAGTTACATTCAATTATTTCTTTTTTCCTTAATTCTGTTCTAGCTATCTTTTAACTGATTACATTACTAATTGCTGTTCATCATATTTATGAACTTATCTAAGAAATAAAAAGAACGCGTAAATAGTGATATTCATTATAAGTAGCTAAAAATTTTCTAGATTATTACGTTAATAACTTGCTTATATTCTTAATCTAAATTAAAAAATCCAACTTTTTCACATTGATTATTAGTTTATGATTAGCATAAGGCAAAAGGATTATTAGGTAAATTCATATTAGATATGCTTTGGTAGTAAAATACAATGTAATTAATTAACACTGAAGGTAATGCCAAAACTAAAGAAGTAAAAGAATTAACATTGTATTTTAAAGTGAAACCTATATAAAAGATAGAAAAAATACCTGTAATTAAGATCCAAATAACAGATAGCAAAGACTCATAAGTTTTTTACATAATAACAATAGTTATCATTAATAATTACAATAGTCTAAGAGTGACAATAGGCTGATCAATAAATTTAGAGAATTTATTTCCTAAAGAAAATAAAGTTGAGTTTAATTTATAAAGAAATTTATTCTTATCTTCTTCATCATTTTCTTATACGTGAGACATTCTAACAGGTTGTCCTGGCATCATCTATTTTAATTCATTTTCATCACCCAATTATTATTTTGGTTAAAAATCTTAAATTTCATCTTCCTTTTATGCAATATTAGGGGCTTCTTTTTCTTCCATAATAGTGGTGTTATATTTTTATTTTTTAAATTGATAGATTTCATAATGAGTAATACACTCTTGTATAGGATCTTTAAAGATTATTTTTCGATCTTCATTAGTGAATTACTCTGACATAATGCATAAGAAGGCGAATAATGTCAAGCCTCCAACCATAAAAACGTAACTCTATTTTAATTTTTATATTATACATTCCATTAATATTCTGTTCTCATCCAATACATAACATCAACACCAAAAAATTATGGCCAATATGACGTCTAGCTTACAAATTAGGTAATTATTGGTGTGCCAGCAAAATAAACAAGTAATAATGTAGTTAAAAGAGTAAATTTTAATATTTTCAATACAGCTTTATCAAATTGAGTGATGGTAGATTCTTTTTAAAAAAATCTAAACCCAACTACTAGTTACAAAATGAAATAAATATATCCTATTATTGACTAATTAGAAATTAAAATTATTGCTAAGAATAACCAAATAATAATGAAATAAAAAGAAAATATTTATCTATTTATGGGTTCCCCGAATTATTCTAAGTATTTCTTTTTCTTTACTCTTCTTAATGCTATTACAAAGCAACAAAATATAAATATTAAGGAATTCGGTAAAAATATTTTAACATAGTCTTTGCTTGTTATTTAAAATTAGTTATTTTTCAATAATTAAAAATACACTTCAATGCCTTCGTAATTTTCAAGAGTCATAATATTTATTGCTTATTGAGGATCATTTTTAATAATTCCAATAAATACTCCTTTCATGATTAAAGTCAAGGCTGAAAAAATCAGCAAAAATATCCAAATAGCATATATCTCATCTTTGAATATTATCCAATACAAAGGTTTATATTTAATTTCATTATCATCTAAACCGGATATTTCTGAATCATCATCATCCATATTTTAATTATCATTCGTCATTGTTTTCCTTTGCTTTTACTATTCTCTTATTTTTGAATAATTCTGGATAAACTCCAGAGGATCTTTATATATCTAATTTAATTTGCT
Source organism: Paramecium sexaurelia (assembly GCA_000733375.1). NCBI lineage: Eukaryota > Ciliophora > Oligohymenophorea > Peniculida > Parameciidae > Paramecium > Paramecium sexaurelia. The sequence goes on from JPFM01000071.1 coordinate 123,179, forward strand.
AAGTATTTACCTTTTTATCAGAATCCCTTTTCTCAAACATTCCTATTTTATACAACTTAGTTTCCCAAGTTTAGATGATCATCATAAACACCAAGAAGTAGATTGTTGAAAGATAACTTTGAATGAGATAACAATATCCAAGAAAAATAATTAATCCAACTATGTCTAATATCCACAATATCCATCTTTAAGTTGTATTTGAAAAAAGCGACTTTTTTTCTTCTTACTATTGAAGCTCCTCATTTTATTCTCTATCATGAATCATTTTGATTTCTGCATCTTTCGATACCTCTTCTTACTGCATATCATTTCCTTACATAATATTTATAAAAAATAAAATAATTAATCCATATTAATATTTTATCACCAAAACTAAAGTCATTAAGATAAATTTTTATCAAAGAATCTTAAGTTGAAGACTTTGTAAGTTAAACCTTTTTAAAATTTTCAAATTCTTAATAATATAATTCTATTCTATATAAATTTGAATGAACAATTATAATTTATTTTTCTTAATTAAAAATAAAAAGATTAAACAATTCTAACATAAATTCGCATACTCCCTTTCTTTTTCGAATAATTATGATTGAATTTAATATTTTATATCATGAGACCATTATCTATAAGGGCGAAAAGGAATTTTATCATTGTATAATAAGAATTTTAAAAGGTTATTAAGATGTGAACTTAGTCATTTTTAGTTTCCTACATAAATAGTTATTTAAAATATTTGATAATATAAATAAAATTATTCGTTAATGTCCAATTTTTAAATATACATACAATAATCACTAAGAGAACAGATTTTCAAAATTAAGGATAAATTATTAACATTATCCTTAGACATAAGCAACTATCATCCAGAAATATAGGAATCTAACAGTACGGCTCATTTTAGAACTCAAGAAGAAGAGTAATCTCCTTAATAAACTACTCATGAAAACGAAGAAAAGTGTATCATAAAATTTTAATTAGCATTTTCATAATTGGATTTTGTTGATAAAAATAAAAAAGTTTCAAACTAATGTCATCAATTCAAAAAACTTAAACCTTTGTTTAATGTTCAAACCAAGATTACAAAAATTGAACCATAGATTTAGAATTCAAATTAAAAATAAACTTATTTAGAATAAATTAGAATTTATTCATAAGGAAGACCAGCTTCAATCTTAAGATATAGCTTACAAAGAGAAACAAGAGTTTACTTAATTTCGCCCTAAAAAACGAATATTTCTTAAAGAGCTTCGTTTTCACCTGCAAAAAGAATTTGATTTCTTATTACTAATATAAATATATACTTAAATATAACTAATCGATTTAAAGATTGTACTAATGCTGATTGAAAATGGATTTTGGTTAAAAAAAATATAATTTAAATTTGAAAAAGTTTTATCTAGGCTGTTGAATGCTTTTTAAAATTGATTGATTATATTTAAAATTAATTGTAACCTAAGTATTATAAAAAATATTATCCTGCTTATTGATGGTATATGAAAATTAGAGGATTAAAATATTCTTACAAAAGCTAACAACTTGGGTCTTACATTGTTGATAGAGTGAATTTAGTGAATATGAAATTAGAAAATATTGTTGTTTTTTGGTTAATTGGGAAAAAGGAAAGTTTGTTGTTAAAACACATAAGACTTAATTTTAAAAGATTTAGTTAAGGGAAAGACATAAGAGGTTTGTTGAAGAGGAAGTAAAAGTGAAAAAATTAATATAAAATAAGAATATAAATGTGGTTTTCAAAGTTGATGAATAAAAAATAAATAGAATGTGGAAGTTATAGGTTTCTAAATATTACAAAATAAATAATTTTTATAACAATTTATATTTTTACTAAATTTATTTCTAAGTCATTCAATTATTAGAATAAAATACAGAAAAGATAAATTAAAAAATACATTCAATATAATATGGTTTAATAATGTATTTAGAACTAACGTATGAAGAATTAATTTACTATTAACCAAATAGTTATTTAACAGGAGAAATTAAACATAGATGATTGCATAATTTTTTTGTTGATGATTATGATTAATTTTTTTGTTGATGATTATGATTAATTTAATTAAAAATCAAATAAATTAGATTTGATTAATAAGATTTAAGTTTAATAAATTCAATCGATACTTCTTTGCCTAACAAGCATCCTATATTTTGGTACCATTTAGGATAGAGACTTTTCTTCATCAACGCAATCTTCAATTATTTGGTATTAATCTTATTTAGTTGAAACATATTATTTAAAATAATTAGTTTCATCCTCTATTTCTGGAATATCATCTTTTTCATATTATTGCAATGGAGATTATTCACTTAATTGAGAACCTTTTTAATTCCAAAGAGGAGTGGAACTTTTTATAAAATCATCCTAATTTAATCTTGCATTAAATTATGGTAATTTAGTTAATGATAAGCTTACTAAAGAATCAATTTTAGGGATTGCAAACCAATCATGCAGTAGTGCCTATTCTGCACTTGGTCTAATAGTAACATTTTCATCTAATAATAATCTAACTAAATCTTATGCAGCTGGACTTATTGGCTTGTTATTGAGTTTATTAAAGTCTATTTGACAATATGCATTTTATTTTAATAAATCATCTGAGTCACTATTACCTTAGAAAGGCATTTCTCCAGTCAATAAGATAAATAATATAACACCAACAGAGAACATGTCTACCTTATAATCATAAATTTGATCTCTTAATACTTCAGGTGCAACATATCCTATTGTACCACACCTTTGAAACAAGTAAATACCTTTTTCATTGTAAATATCTGATAATCCAAAATCAGCAATTACTAATTCAGTTAAATTATCCTTTGTTTTGAGAATTAAATTTTCTGGTTTAATATCTCTATGTATTATTTTTTTGGAATGCAAATAATTTAATGAACTCAATAAATTGTACATCAAATTTTAAACTAAATGTTCTGTGTAACCTTCCAAAGAGTTTTCTATTTATTTTAGTAATTCTCCTCCTTCTAGATAATCTGTCACCAAATAAATAATATCATCATCTTCGAATACTTCATGCAATTGTAACACATTTTTATGATCGAGCTTTCTCATTATGTCTATTTCTTTTAATAAACTATCCTATTTAGATATAGTAACATAAATTATACCAGTCCTTTGTCCTTATTTATCAGTTTTTGTTATTTAAAAATTTTGACAGCAAAAATGGATGAATCATCAATACGTTCAACTTTATAGACTTTTGCATGGGATCCTTTACCAATCATCTTTAGTACTTGATACTTCTTATAAAAGTTTCTTTATATGGTGTATTTGGAAATGTATTTTTTCCATTTTGAAATAACATCTGGGCTTCCAAAAATTTATAAACATTCTAATTTTCCTGATATTTATAATCCCTCAACCTATTTTATTTATTTTTTAATACTTTCTTGTGAGTGATGGATTTCATGCTTAAATTGTTAATGTTGATATGACAGCTATTAGAGACAAGGCATGAATTTATCATATGATAGTTACTTCTATTAATTAAATTGTCTCTTTCATCTCTAATTTAAATAGGATTTTCATCGGAACTTTATCGTAATTCTCGATCTATTTAAAGAGATTTAGGTAAGCCTTTTTTCCAAAGAGTAGTATTTCGTGTAGGATAGTTGTCAAATATAGAGAAGGTAATTTATTTCATTTATTTTTATATTTTTACTCTCCAAAAATTTTTAATGAGCTATTAATAGTTAAATAATTCATAATTTACATTTTATATTTGAATTCATTTTATGTATTGTAATTTTTAATATATATAAAATATTGATTAAAAAAATACCATTCTTGTTCCTAATTTTATAATTATACTTTGATTATTTTTTCAAAAATAAATTCTTATTTTAAAGGAAGTTCAAGCCGAAATTGTGACTAATTTGTACCATAGTTTCATTCTTTTTTATAGGTTTTAGAGAGATAAAAATATGGTTTTACTAATTATATATAAAAAGTTTCTTTTATTATTAATATCATATTGATTTTAAATGATATTACCATATATTCTATATTATATTTATCAATCATTTTTTAGACGAATTTTCAACAATATTTAATAGATGAGCATACTTTACTAAAGAATAACAACTTTTATTATATATAAATGATCATTTTTTATTAATAAATTCATTAAGGCAATCAGTAATTTAATTTAACTATTCTTAAGTTTTGACACTTAAATCAACTGTTCTTTCATCAAGAAATATTGAAAAGCATAACCATAATATATCTGATTTTGGTTTGTATAACCTAAATGTCTCTGTATTTGCTCCTTTTTCAATTTTAGTTATCTTATTAATTGAATATGTTTTTGTTATTTTATGTTCTAAATTTCGAAAAACTAATAACTTTAAATCCGGAGAAATTTACAACAATCTTCTCTTTTTACCGAATAAAGTTTTTCTACTATATTTAGTTACTTATAGTCCTTAAATTAATACTTCGATTTAATCTACTGACCATTAACTTATATTTGATTAATTTAAAGACTATTAATTAAATTATTAACTTATTTAGCCATTCGATAAAGAGTAATTCTGGTTTTCACTTTAATCAGCTTATATTGATTATTCACTCTATTAATCTACTTAAGACTTTTATAAACTAAAGATATTTTGATTCATTTTTTGAGAGTCAGCACTATTTTCAAATTGATTTTCTTATATTTGAGTATTATTTAAAATAGGTTCTGATTTCAAATCTGATATTTTTAAAGAATTTTCCTTTTAAATCAAAGTATTACATGGTTAATACTTTTATTTTTATTTAGTTTCTTTCCTTTCAAAATTACTTATAAGTTTAGGAATATTATTAAAACTTTCATCGCTCGATGCCATATCTTCTGAATAACCTTCATCTATTTTTAGCTATCCACTTTCATTAATATATTTTCCAAACTCTCTTCTAATAATATTATTTTATTTATAGAATTATGGAGTATTTTATATTCCCATATTAACTTCAGTTTTAATAGGCTATTAAAATTAAGTTTCTTAAATTGATTAATTAACTGGTGAATTTACAGTAAATTATGATGTTTTTATATATTTATTTTAGAGCTCATCAAATTAATTTGGAGTAAAATTAGTTGATAGATTTTTCGTTAAAGAAAGTGATTCTGTAATTGGTGTTTCAAATATTTTAGTTCTAGAAGTTCTATAACTTGAGTTATTATGAATCTACATCAATTTTATATGTTTTTTTCTTATTTGAATACTTTGAAGACTATTTGTTTAAATTAATTGAACTAAAATTTTAGCTTAAATTTTGTAATATAAAATCAATAAATTATTTGAATTTCATCTCCTGCAGTTCTTAAACAAGCACATCCAAAAAATTCTTTTCCTTCAAAAGCTGCTTCTATTTCAAGTGATATATTCTAAGTTATATTAATAAGAAGCAACTTTCCTTCTTCTAAATCTACACTTATCTCTATAATATCATTTGTATTGATTTAAAAATCACTTTCCTTTGAATTCTGATCATCTTTATGATTATTATACATAGTTCCATTTGAAGATACTAAATAAGATCCATGTCCTATATCTTAATACCTTTTTAAAGAATGTAATGTTGATAATTCTGTAATACCAACTGCATACCATGAACTTTTAACTTAAGAACATCTATTTAAAATAATAATTAATTTTTTTACTTAAATTTCCAATTTCTTCTTTATTCTGAAATTGGATTATTAAATAATACAAATCTGTCTTTCTTTTTACTTGCTGTTTGTTTAACAAATGCAATTGTCTTATCTAAATTTAGAAAGATATCTGGATCTTTAAAACGATTAGAAAACCTAAAATCCAATTTTTCTTTACTTTATAACTTTATTTTTGTTGGATAATTCATTTTCAAGGTTTTATTATTTTTGAATTAGATTTTAAATTTCTATATCATGTTATTATTTGATGTAAATCAAACAATCATTCAAACCATGTTGTTAAAATTATTCCCTTATAATCTTTTTATTACAATTTGGACATATTAATGGAAATTTAGGACATTTTGTTTAATGAATGTAATAGACACTCAGAGTGAATTGCTGTGAACAACCAACACAACAAACAGGTCTTAATGGACATTCATTTTAGTGTATTAATAATTGTTAGAATGAATAATCTCCACTACAATATATACATTATTGTATGTTCTAATCACATATTTAAAGATGCTTTTATTTATCCTTTTTTTTTATTTAAGTTTAACATTTTGGACATTTTGTCAAAGCCTCTTCACATTCGAGCTCATGGATTTATAATTTAAAGTTACTAAACTAATAGAATACTTAAATAATATTTACAAACTAAAGACAATGACAACACTCACACTATCGATAATTACATTCATAATTTCTATGTCTTTGCATATCTTTCTTAAATTTTATAACATTGCATTGCAATTTACCATCTACTAATCCGCATACTTCCTCTTTGAAATCACATTACTTTACATGTTTTTCATAGGCATCATAATCAGTTATTTCTTGACAGCCTAAAATTATTATGATACCTTTACCTTAACTTTAATTATGACATTTAATTTTTAACTAACTCAGTAATTATCTTAAAAGTGGAAATGCTTTTCTTGTTTCACTTTGACGGTTACACAAAGGGCATTTCATACTCTTTCTCATTATAACAATATACTTACTTACTTTAATTAGTGACATTTCTTGCAAAAATGATTCATACATGATTCACATGAAATTGGATCCAAATATACATTTAAACAAATTGGACATTTTATATCATAAGGATTGACATTCTCAAGCTAATAATTAACAAAATTTACATTGCTTTGAACCTATTCGATTTCTATATAATAATCTTCTATATCATTTTATCCTTCAAATTATTTATACATGTAATTATATTATAAAAATTAATTATCATTAAATTTCTTAATCTCATACAACACATAAAATAAGAATCAATTAAGAGTCATTAAATATTAAAATTCTTTTACATAAAAATTAAAAATATCCTTCAATCATAAAAATACAAACTTCAAATTTTATAAAAAATAATTTAATAATTGATTATTTTTAAATACTAATATAAAATATCACTTATACCAGGTCTTTTTCTCTACAATCTTTATTTTAAATAAAAAAAATTTCTTATTGATTTTTCTATTAATTACTTTTATAAGATTGGGTTAGATTTTTAATAAATTTAATAAAATCATTTTATATCATTAAAAATTTAATTACTAAATATATTTATATATTTTGTCTCATTTAGAATTTAGATTGATTGATTATAAATTATAAAGGTATTTTTTTTTAATAAAATTTTCCCGCTTAATTAAAATTTAAAAATAAACATATAGCTGCTCTAAAACTCCTAAAAAGAGGAGAAATCTGGTTTTAGCAAGAAAATGATGGCAAAATTTTGTTTATAAGTTTATCATAAATTCAACATTGGTCCAGGAATTATTTTATTGTTTGCTTCTTCAACTCTTTTGATTAAAGGCAAAATATCATAATCCCCAATAATTTTGATTTCATGATCTGACAAAATTTAGACCTAAGTTTATCCGTCAATAGTAACGATATTAAGCTATTATATTATTAATTTGATTACTTTTGCATTTAATGGTAATTTAAATATCATGATTGGAAATTGATAGATTTTAGTTTGTTGGCCTTGTAAGAAGTCCGATTCATCTTTTTAGAGTGGTCTAAAATGGATATTGTTTCATTATTATACTTATTTAGATCAATTAAAGCATTGATTCTTCGTGCCTAATCTGTCAATTTTTAAAATAATATTTTCTTTTTTTTCAATACCTCAAATTGTTCTTACTATTGATTATTTATTAATTTTACTCTTAACATTTCATATCTGTCTCTTGTTTCTCTAACAAATCTGCTTGTCATGTGATTCTATTGAAACATTGATCCTTTTGTAATGATCTTCTTTTGCTTTTCTAGTACTCCAAGAGCTACCATTACATTGATGGAATCATAAACTCTCCGTTTGAGGTTTTGACTTTCCGACTAGAAAATATAAAAATTTAATTAATATATTTACAGATAATTTTGATTCACTTATTTATGAAGCAAGCAAATCTGCCATCTGATTATATGTAGTTTATTTTAGTGACCCGACAAGATTGTGTACCTTACAACTTAAATATTTGAGGCTATTTTGTTTTTTTCTTTCTAAAGAAATAATAATAAAAATATGGCAAATTATTTACCTTTCTTTTTGTTATTACTCTATTATTAGAAATCGTTTTCTTATTAATCTAACTATAGCTATTAAAACGAATCCTGTATATTTGAATTTGACATTATAAATCCGATTGAAGAGGGCACTTCTTGGTCTGCAAGTCTTAACAAAGTTTTCTTAGAGCCGTCATCTTGTACAGATTGACTTTTTTGATCACTTCCACTTGCACAGTCTGGAATGATCAATTCTCTTATGTATTTTCTTTCTTGAGTCTAGAAAATTAAGGAATTTAATTTACTTGTTATAGCATTGATGGCGCTCTAATAAACAAAATTTTGTTAATAACATTAAATTTATTCAAAACTCATACTAGATATTAACACATAATTTTAAAAATCAAAGACATCTTTTAACATCAATTAGATGATCATTTTTATATAATATAACATAATAATTATTGTCAAACATGATTGATGGATCATTGATGATAATCATGAATTATCATTTTTTTATTTTTCATTAAAAAATTATAATTCCCTATATTTAAGGTTAGTACTCTATATGGGTGTTAATTTTTATTAAGCGAAACACAGCCCTCCCTATTGTTTTGATAATGAGATTTAAATTTTGAATAATTTTATAACAGATAAAAATTTATAAATTTTATTTTTTTTTCTAATTAATAAAAGAATAAAAATTTTTATTCTGAGTAATAAACTTTTATTTCTCTCTTGCTAAGTTCCTTTTCCCTTATAAAACAACATTAAATTAATTCCTTTTTTTCTCCTTCACAAACTCAAACCATTAAAATGAGATTTCTCTAAATTTTGATCAATCAATAATTATGCTTGATAAATTATCTAAAATATTAAAGAACTTTATACAATTTATTGTTGCATACCAAACAAAAATGCCTTACAAATATTATCAATTTTTTAATTTGCTTTTCACTTCTATTGAGAAGATATTTTATTGTATTTTTTTATTTTTTCCCTTCCTTATTTTATTAATCTTTAATTCTTATTTAAATAAATATTTAGTTTTAATAAATCAATCGGCATTTATATATTTACGATTAAAATCAATATTATTCTGTATCTTTTGTTTCAAGATGTTGATTTATTTAACTAATGTCATTTAATGATTTGAATAGAAACGGAATCATTACAGCAATCTAGAAAAAGTAATAACCTGACAATCTTATGAACACATTTCCAATCAGGTTAAACTTACAACCACCTTCATATTTAATATTATCATATTTTCTATAATAAAATAATTAATTGAGATTTAATACTTCTGCTTATTCAACATAAACCCTGTAATTTCAGCTATAAGAAGTAAAGCCCAAATAACTATTGGTTAATAATACTCCCTTGTAAAATTCCAAGTTTCATTATCAAATTTACAATTACTAATGAAAACTGTTTTTTTAGCCACGTATGGAACACTAGAATTTGTTAAATAGAAAAAATAATAAAAGACTATCCAAAATTGATGTTCCAAATAAGCTCCATGTTTACCCTTTAAATAATTAATTACATTACCTTTAATGATTTCTTTGTTTCACTCATTTTAGTTATGAATTAAAGATCAGGAATCAAGTAGAAAACCCATCTTCGCAAAAATACAGTAAGAAACATAGATGAATTATTAGCCCTCATTATTCCAAGCATCAATATGTTATACCAAAATTCAAATGTCCAAATATCAACTATGTTTAAAATCCTTATTATTTTACACAAATTTACCCTATTTTCATCCCAAGTATAATTAATTAAAGTTAATAAATATACAATTCAGCAAATTAAGTTTGATTATAAATGTAATCCATAAATATTTCCATTATCCAGTCAAACAAAGGATATAAATACAAAAAGCTTTACATTCCTGAGATCTTGCCCTCACGATCCTAAAGTGATTCTACAACATTAGGTACTGCATAATAAATGAAAACCATCAAAATTAATAAAGCAAAATCATATAAAAATATTCCTGCTCCTTTTTTAAATACAATATCCCAATCTTTTACTCTAAAAGTATTCAACAAGACTACAACACCAATACAATAAACTAATATCACATAAACATAATCTTAATTATTTTCTATCCAAACAACCAAAATAAAATCGAAAATAATTGTAAATAAAAATAAGAAAATATATTCTGTAACAGGTTCTTTATGTTTTAAATTACTCGAACCCATAGCCAATCTACAAAGGAACTGTTTTCTATATACTATTAAACCTAATTTCCACATCTAATTATATATTAATTAAATTACAATAAGCTGTCTTGCCCATGACCAAAGTTTAGCTCCAAAACCATTGCAACTACAATATTCTTCTGGCAAATAACAAAATTAATTGATTGCTCTCTATAAGAAACTCTAATTTAAAATAAAACTTACTAATTAATAACATATAGAATAAAAACTATCAGTAAAGGTAAAGCAGTTTAAAGAAGAACATAAGTTAAATAGTTATCAATCAAAGGCGGCATAATTTCACTAACTTAATTACCAATTCGATCATAATAAAAGGAACTAGCCTTACTCCTACTATTTGGTGTTATTCTCTATTTAGAAACATTAGTATAGACAGATATCCCATCAAATGATCTGTCAATTCTACTTTTAGAGGGTGATATTTATTATTATTAATATGGTTAAAAAGGTTAGAATACTTGTGATTAGGAACGTGATTATTAGATTTATTATAATTGTTATTTCATCGGACTTGGGGCTTTTTAAATAGGTTCTTGATCCTGAATAGTTTATAAATCAATCTATTGTTGATTGATAGGAGCTTAAAGACTGATATTTTAACTTTCTAGTCTCTAATTTTAATTTATTATCTAATCATAATTGAACATTTAAGATTCTTCATCATATTATGATCTATCATTTCTGGGATTCACTTCTTGTATTGAGGAAAGAGATTATTCAGAATTAATTGATTATTCATTTTCATTTTTTTCTTTTTAAATATTGAATAATACTAACTCTCTATTGGATATTGATATTTGAATGAGGATTAAAATTGAGACTTATTACTTGAGTACCCTTTAGATGCACTGTCTGAACTAACTTCTCGAAATTGGGGATTCCTTTATTGTAAGTCCATAACAATTTGAAAATTAACTAATATAAATTATTGTAAAGAAAACTAATATTTAAAATAATTAAACTCATAAGATTAAAGAATTCAATACTTTTTAAATCTCAATATGAGTCTACCTTTAAGTGCAAGAAATAAAAAATTTGTAATTCAATTAACACATTATTTTTTGATTTACACAATAGCTGTTTGTAAGTTTATAAAAAAGAAAAATTTTATGATTCTTCTAAAATTTTAATTAAAAAATTAGTTAATTACATAATTTGATATAATCCTAAAATAATGATTAATTATTTGATAATCTTCTTGAAATATAATAGTTTTTACTCATATTTAAATTAACATCAATTTATTGATTTAAACAGTTTTTAATTTATTTGTTGATAATATCCTTCAAATTTTATCATCAATTTAATGGAACCATCTTTCAGTTATAAAAATAATATCCAATTTAATTAGATTTCTCTAAGTCTAAGATAATGAGGAAGTAGGTGGTAGATATTCTGAAATTATATTTTATAAGACTTATTTTTTAATTTTGATTTATAAGTCCTATTTCTGAAGATATTTTAAGGAAGTAGTTGAAATTTATATTGTCCTTATATTAATTAGTGTTACCTTAAGTGCCAATTTTAATTCTTCATTCTAATAGAGAGATAGAATGAGAACCAAATGTATAGAATTTTTATCTATATATTTTAAATACATAGACAATAGTGTCATAATTAAATAATATAGCCAAGTCAAAAAAACATCAAATAGAAATAAAAAATATTGGAAAAGCAAAATATCTTATGATTTTAATTGATAAACTAAAAAGATATTTTGTGAAGGAATTCTTGAGTGCTGTTTAAATTATAATTTGGATATCCAGAATTATATTATTATGATGATTAAATAATAATATTAAGATCTGTTTTGTGCATTTTAAAATAAGTTTAAAAGAAAATGTATAGTTTTTGCTCATTTAAAACTTCAAAGAAATATATGAAATTTTAGATAAAATTAGGGATTGTTAAATAGAGTTATCTGAAAAACATGAATGCTTGATTAATTCTTAAATATATATATAATTTTTAACTGCATATGAAATCACAATTCGAAGTATACTTAAGATTGAAGCCATCAAATAAGTAATCATTGTAATTTAAATAGTCAATCATAAAATGCTATGCAATATTCATTATATCACAATAGGAGGTTATAAGTTTTGTTACCAAGACATGTGAAATTTGGAATGATTAATAATAGTAGAGATAATCTAGAATTTAATTTTACTCATGTATTTGATCAAAAGTCATCTTAAGAGTAAGTATTCAGTACTGTTACAGCTCCAGTTATAAACAGGTATGGAACTAATACAATAAATTTTATAGTTTCTTAGATGGTTATAATGCCACTATATTTGCTTATGGATAAACTGGATCAGGTAAAACATACACTATGAGTGGGGCAGAAACATGGTAATTAAGAGGAATAATTCCAAGAGCACTTTCTTATATTTTTGATGAAATTGACAAACGTAGTAAGTTTGAATATAAAATCTACATTTCCTTTATGGAAATTTATAATGAAAATGCTTATGATTTATTAGAAAAAAGGCATCTTGAAACTCCTTTAGAATAATGGAATAAAGTATAAATATTTTTATTAATTTATTAGATAGCATTATATGAAGATGATCAAAACAATATTCACTTAAAAAATTTATCTATTCATTAATGTAACAATGAACAAGAAGGGATAGATTTACTTATGATGGGAAACTTTATTCGATAAGTAAGTTCTACTCCAATGAATCAATCAAGTTCAAGATCTCATTGTATATTTACTGTGACGCTTGAGGGCTGTGATACAACCACTGAAACTTGTTTTGTTAGTAAACTACACTTAGTGGATTTGGCTGGATCTGAAAGAATTAGTAAATCTTAAGTTGAAGGAAATCTATTAAACGAAGCTAAATATATAAATCTTTCATTAACATATTTAGAATAAGTCATAATAGCTTTAAATGAAAAAATGAAGGGAACAAATAGATAACATATTCCATATAGGAATTCATTAATGACTACTCTTCTCAAGGATTCTCTTGGAGGAAATTGTAAGACTGTAATGATTGCAACTATAAGTTCTGAAAATGATAACATTGAAGAATCTTTGTCTACTTTAAGATTTAGCTAAAGAGTAGGATAGTTAGAAAACGAAGTATCATAAATTTTATTCTTTTAAGATAAGAAGAAATGAAAAAGTAGATTTAGAGGCAGTAGTAAAAAGATTAGAATAAGAAAAGTTAGTTCTTATTAGAGAATTAGAATAATATTAAAAAGGTGTTACCAACAACACTTCTAACTCAAATAATAAGAAATTTTAATCTTAATAGTCGATGTTACCAAACTCAAATGGAAATGCTTTGAATTAAAAGGAAGTTTAAGAAAAAGTAGAACTTTTTTTGAATGAACGGATTGCTAAATTGGATGTTAAAAGTGTTGAAGAAGCTTAAATGTGCTTTGAAGCTATGAAAGATTTATATAACACAAGAATGAAAGAGTATGTTACTGAACTTACATTTATCTCTGAAAAACTATAGAAATACGATGAAATTTTAACCAGAAAGTACTTTTTTTATTCTTATTTGATAGGAAAGAGCAAAGTTCTTTCTTAGAACAAAAAGAAAATAGTTCTCCTGAAGTTGATGTTTAGAGAAGGAATGAATCTCCTTAAATCAATTTCAAAAAGAAACCTAATTAGTGATAGAAATATTTATATCTTTTTGATAATGCAATTAATTAACCATATCAAATGTTTAATGATGCTATTTTATCTTTCAAGTCTGCTCCTTCCTCCTTAGTTACATTACTTTATTTTGCTTGAATTGAAGCACTAACTTGTGGACCTAATTAATTAATTATAAAGCTCAATCCTTTTTGGTTGATTTCAGTTGAGTTCAAATTTAATTATAGATTAACTAAAATAGGTAAACCATTCAAGAACTATAACAATTATATCAAAATTTACTTTTCCTAATTTTCTTGCTCCCTCTTCTGTTATTTTATTATAATGTAAACTTAAATTAACACTCTTTAAAGCATTCCATTTGACAGACTAAAACGACTTATTCAAAGTTGCTAAAGAACTATCAGTTAATTAATTTCTTCCAACATTAATACTTAATTCAATTAAAGTGGATGAGAAATTTGGAATATGTTAAATTAAACCATTGAATCCATCGTCCTTTATATTATTTGAATTCAAAGAAAATCCAGAAAAATTTAAGGATAATTTCTTAACTCCTTTGTATACACTTAATGCATCGCCAAGCTATTAAGCAGATTTATTATCTACTTAAGATTAACTATAAATTTAATTAGTATTTATTAAATACCTGAAATTTAATGAAACTCTTAACACTTATGCCCCACCGACTGATTTTAATGCTTTTGCAATATGTTATACTGCTGAATTTACATTTGATTATTCGGCAACAACGTTAACTTCTTCTAGATTTGGTAACTTCACTTCTTTAAATTCTGCAAAGAATTCTTTTGCTTAATTTACTTAAACATTGGAAGAAAATTCAAAAGTCAACACTTTCAATTGTTCAGCTTGTCCGATTGCTATATTATCATTATATCTATTGTTACCTTAAGCAATATGTGATAAGCCTTAAGCTTTGTTTGAAACATTCCATTTTATTGATAAATTAACTATACTGGTCAATCTTGATATTGATTCAGCAATTGATTTTGAATCAGCTAAGCTAAAATCACCTATATGTAACACTACTCTAGTTTCTGGAGTTATCATTGTGTTTAATAGTAATGCAAATGCTTCAGCTGTTTCAATATTTAGACTAACAAAGCTTTATTGTTATAATGAAGAATCTTCAGATAAAATGTTTAAGAATTAATCCCCTAGTCTTTATATTTATTATGTCCAAAATTTCAAAGCCAACTCTGATCTATCTTTTAGTTCTTAATTAAGAGTTGATTCTAAATTATTTCTATAAAATTGCTCTTTTGTTTTGTTCCAAACGCATAATTCATTTGGAGCATCTCTCCAAGCTCTCAACTTTTTTGTTGTTGTAAATAAATATTCAGGTAATTCTGGAGCTGCCCTTAGTTCAGATATCTATTTAAAATATTGGAATAATAATACTTTATTAACAATTTCTGATGGCTTTGGGATTGAAGCTTCTTATTCAGGATCACTTTATAGAACATTTTTTAAAGCTTCATAAGCTTTGTCCACATTTTAAGTCTCCCCTTTGACACCCTCTACCAATTATGAAACTACATTATTGCAAGCATTATCATATCCTTATTATAACTTATGATTAAGTTATTTAAATTAATCCACCTACTATTAAACCTTATTTTAGTAAGCTTTATGTTGAGAGTTAAAATTTTCGACAAGTTATTCTGATTCAGCATCTGGCTTATAAGCTAATGGTGACTTTTTTGTTAAATCTCTAATATGATAAATAGGATTATTACTATAGAAAGTCTTTGATTACTACTAGTTCTGATTTTCCAGAAGCTTCATGAGCTCTTTAGCTAACATGACGAGCTGTCAATAATTTACTATTCAAAACGTCCTTCTACTCAGAAACTAGAATATAAGGTTCGTTATCAGTTGGGTTTAACAATTAAGGAAATTCAAAGTCCATTTATTAATAATTTTCTTCATCCCGCCCTCCCCTAAATTGAATTACTATATATATTCTAATTCAAATATATTCATCCAATGAAAATTTAATATTAATATTTATTATTTATATTAATGTATTAAATCAATAATACTTCATTTTCTAAAAGTATTAGTACAAATTTATATTGTTACGAAGTTTCTTTGTTATCTAATTCAGATGCTAGATTTGATGATCTAATGTCAATGATTTGAAATTTCTCCTAATCATCAAGTTCAGCATTTCAGTAGCAGAAATTCTAAGAAATTTAGCTTTTTTTATTTTAAATCAATCAATTCTATATTAATTTAAAAGATAAAAATTCGAAAATAATAACTAGAGTTGAACGTAACTTAAATATATCTCTTAAATTTAAATTTAGTAAAAAATACTATAATAATATTGATTTATTATTAATTTCTATTATTTTTATTTATCAAAACTCACCATTTATGATAAAATCTACTTAGAATGATAATTAGAAAAAGATAATTTATATTTAATGTATAAATTTATGATGTACAATAAATGATAAATTAAAATTATAATTGAAACATCAAAAATTGTAATTAGACAAAGCTCCAATAGGATTTCAAAAAATTTAATTACATATATTGCAAGATTCTAAATTCTGTTAGATTTTTATTAATATTCTTGGAGTTTCTAAACAAAATATTTTTCTGCAGCTTCTTGGCTAATTGTTAAAATGATTTATCTATTATTTTTTTAAATAGAGAAATTTTAAGTTTGCTGAATTATTATAATTAGATTCAAAAGTTATAAGATTAATTCAACAAATATTTTGAAAATCTAAAAAATGAAATTTTATTGGTTGAAGATGGAGTTAACAAAACCTCCCAAATCATAAAAGTATGACCTCAAACAAAATATTGATTTATGTTAAATACTAAATAAATATTGAATTCCTATAAATTAAATAATATAAAGGTACAATAAAAAAAATTTTTCCATAGACATTGATATATAAAAGTGATTGATTATAGTCACTTAAAGTACCTATAATCAATCTCCCATACTCTATTAAGGTTCACTAATAAATTATTGAACAGAATCTTTTGTAGTTATAAATTTATAGATAATATTAACAAAAAGATGTGTATAATCTGAATCAAGAAGGATACTTATAGTTTTATTTGAAAATAAAATTCTCATATCTAAGTAGTAAATCATTATAATGACCCTAAATTGACATACTCATAGAAGATGTATAATTTTTGTATTAGTATTTCTTAACAAAGTCAAAAAAAGTATAATATGTAAGTTAATTTAACATTTTTTGATGGACAATATAGGCTTTAAAATGATTAGTTGATGAGAATATTCCCTTAAGATGAAAATATTTAGATTTATAAAATAAAAGTGAATAAAACTCTATTATAAAATATGAACATCTCAAAATTAAGGCTTGCAACTTGGATTCAAATCAGAATATTGCTTAGTTCTAGTTTTTTAGTCAGGAGTTTGAGAAGTACTTTTGACTCTTCTTTAAACTATTGGATTTTTTTGAACATCATATCTAATATCTTCTTTTACCTCAAATGGAGGAGCTCTTTCGTAAATTTCATATTTAAATTGTGCTTTTTTCTAACTATTTTTTTCTGAAATGCATCCCATTTTAATTTATTTATTGTTTATTTATTAATTAGTAATGATATATTGATAAAAAACTTTTTCAGTTTATTTAGGTTTGATGAGGAATTAGAATATTTTTTCAGTATTTCCAAAGACTCAAAAAGATAAAAAATAGAAGAATAAAATGATTAAGAAAACTAAGCATATAAGACATTTATAGATATTATCAATTCAATAATCAAAAAAGACTAATATTCCATTTTTTATGCAATTAAGTAATAATAATTGAAATAATTGTAAATAGGTTGTTCAATCTAATAAATATTTATTTTATATTTTAGATAGATTAATTTGGTTCTATCCTGTGGAAATATATTATAATGAACCAAATAATTGTTTTTGATTTTTAACAAAATTACAAAGTCTAAAATATTACTTTTTACTATTTACACTTCATTTAAAACTATTTCTAACAAGCTAAGTGATATTAGATGAATATTTATTTTATTTGAAAAGCCCAATCTCGATTCCTTATAATTTTCATGTTTTTGAAAGTCTCTTTAGTTTTGAATAAGTGATATATTTTTATAATTATCCAAGGCATGTTCCTATATGTTAGAGTCCTTAAAAGTTAAGAATTCCGACTCTTTATTTTACAAATTAAGTCTATGTATAGTTGTTTTTTTTAATAGCTGATTATGATAAGAAATTTTAATTTTGAGACAAATAAACTTCTATTATAATTATTTTATATTTTAATTGTTGTTTTTAAAAAATAATGTATCTTCATTTTACAGTAAAATATTATAATTGGAAATTTTAAATCAAAGTCTCCAGTTAGCAATTCTAATATTGAATACTCATCTCAAATGATTGTTCAAATAATATTATATAAAAAGTACAATTTATAAATTAGTATGGAAGGAATAGTAGTTTATATTGAATCTACTAGATGTAATTGCACTTATATTATTGGAGTATTAATTCTCTTATTGTATGCTTAAAAAATCTTAAGAAATAATGTTAGTAAATCGATTTATATTATCAATATTCAACACAAAATAAGATCATAAATATTCATAATTTTTAGAATTCTAGTTGTTTCTTTCTAAATAAGAGTAAGTTTGTTTAGTAATAGAATTCTCTTTTTTGTGAGATAGTCTCCTTTGAAATATTGGATTCTTAGAAATTTAATATATTTTGTTTTTTTCTGAAATCTTAATATCCTCAGTTTTGTTTCTTTCAATAATATTCATAAAATAATCTAGATCTTTTAGCTATTTCTTATTTTTGGTAACACTACAACCCATGTTGAAAAAAATAATGATTTTTAGAATCTGAATGAATAAATTTATGATTCAGTTTATTTGCATTTATTACATTCAAAAATTTAATAAAACCTCTATAAATTAAAAGTAAAAAATGAATAAATCCTGGGAGTATGGAGATAAAAATGAAGAAGCAATTGGAGTATGGATTATTATATAGGGTAATACTAATCAAATATCAAATTTAATTCAATAATTATAAATCTATAGCTTTTCTACTCTTATTATACTTTCCCATATAGTTCATAAGAGTGAATTCGAAGTAAGGACCTCCGTTTTTTGTAAATTTCACATATTAAGGATTATTCCTAATGTTAAGATAATATATATACTAATGAACAATCTTATATTACTTCATTTTATCCATGGTGATTCCAGCTGCTTAAAGATCGTCATAGTGAACAAATACATCTGTGCCATCTTCGTCAAGAACTAGGAATCCATATTTCTTTGCATCATCATAAAACTTCATTCTTCCTTTTTATCTTAAGTATAAATATGGTGTGATTACCTTTGAAGACTATCGTCTAAGACATAAGGTAATTTAGATGGAGTTTCGATTTTTGGTGTTCCGATGTTTAGCTTAAGACTCACACCAGGAGGGTTTTATTTTAATAGCTAAAAATCATCACTATAATCTTAGTCAGAAATAGTTAATGGTTTTTATATATTAACTGGATATTCAAACTAAAATTCCTCTTATGTTATTGTGTCTTCCTTATTGAAGGAAGAGGTTCGTTCAATTTTTCTGTCAATAAATTTTATCATTATTATAAAAATAAATAATGTTTTAACGAGAATAAAGAAATACAACTAATTCTGGATATAGAAATTCATCAAATGCATACGTTATGGCTATGAAAGCACTTTAAGAAAAAATTAAGGTAATGGAAACATAAAGATGTGATACATAATTGCCGAATAAAACAAAATCTAACGATGATGAATATTTGTTAACATAAATAAATGAGTTGAGAAATTAAAATGAAACATTATCTATGTAATTGTAAAGATAACAAAATGAAAAAGAAAACATTAATAATTACATTCATTAAATAGATTAATTATAATAAGAAAGGTTAGTTCACTTAAAAGAATATTAGGATAGAGTAACAGATTTAATAAAAAAGATTGAAGATGGGAAAAAGGATAGATAGGATTAATAAAATTAGATTGAACATTTACAAAGATAATTATAAGCGTATAAAGCAAATGAAAGAGGCATAATGTAAAAGGTTGATTAATAAAAATAGGAAGAAAATTCAAAACAATAAGAACAAATTCTTGAATTAAGATAAAGAGTTGAATCAGGAGAATAATACGCTAAAAAGTTAGAAAAAAAATATGAAAAATTATAAACAGAAAAACATTAATTAGAAGCAGATATCTTAGATTACAAAGAAAGATGTCCAATATTTAAATTATAGGAATATGAAAAACAAATTCATATTTATAGATCATAAATTGAAGAAAAAGAAAAAGCGTATTTAAGAATGATGGAAGAATTATAAATGTAGCGTTAATAAACTGAAGATTAATTAACAAAAAGAATTTAAGAGTTATTAAATAAAAGTAATGAATATTAGTCCACTATTCATCAATTAACTATTGAGATAAAGGATATTACTTTAAAATATTAATAAATCAAATTAAGATTAGAATATGAAGAAAAAAATAATTAGTAAAATAAAAAAAGATTGAGAAATATCTCATAATCAGAAGATCCTGAATTTGACATGCTTATCAACAATTAGCATCAAGGAATTAATTAACAATAAATGAATAATAATAATAAGGTATCTAAGCTCAATTTAGATTTTTTATCACCTTAAATAACAAGTCCTAGATTTGAATAAAGTTTTGTCAAATCTTGTGTTTTAAAATAAGCCATAAAAGACTGTTTAGAAGATATGAAACAAACTACTCCTTATAAATAGGATTAATAATACCTTATTCCCTAAGAATAGCATTAATAATAATAATAATAGTCTAAAAAGAAGTTATTATCTCCTCCTTTAACTGTTCGTAATAGTGAAATCGAAAATAAATTAAAATAATTAAATGATAAATATGAATAATTAATTAGACAAGCTTAAAAAGAATCGGATTTTAAATAAAAAGCTTAAATTAGAAAGGAATTATTAGATATAGCTGAATAAATTAAAGAAGTTAACAGGAAATAATGAATAATATATTTTTTCAATATTTATTTAAATTCAAAAAAAAATAATTTTGTTAATATTTAATTAACATTTTAATAAAAAAAAGGTATTTGCAGATATTATTAACAATTTTTATAATAAATAAACATTTCTCTTAAATCAATTATGAAACAGATATATTGAATTTTGTCTATTTTATTAATCAGGCTAGTCTTAATTTTTTTTACTAATTCAATTAAAATTTAGTTGACTTGATTGTCATGATTGAGTAATATTTACTATCAAAGTTATATCAATCACATATTTTCATAATTTCTAATCTATCCTTTATTTAATTTATCCAAAGGTTTTAATAAAGGTTGTCATTTATATCTTGGTTATTCATAAGTTGTTGAATTTATGTGTAAAAGCTTAAAAATACAGCATCAATCGCTTTAATTATTGATTACAATCTGATTTTTTACATATTTTAGTTGCTTTTTAAAAAATAGATGCCATAAATAAATCATAAAAACCAATTATCGAAGAATTAAGTTTTTAACTTATAATTAGTGAAACAAATTCTAAAGGTCATAAATAAATTAAAATGAAGTCCTTAATTTTGAATTCTCAATTTTAGATGAATAATGTTCTTTATGTTTGCCTTTGAGACTTAAAGAAATTGTTTAATTGTATATGATTAGTTAATAACAAAAAATAAAGATAAAAAACATTCATGTTATTTTTATCTGTGGATCTCTAAATCCTACTGCTGGAATATTGATGAAATTCTTTCAACTTAAAAATATAGAAAATGATGAATAATGTTTGTTTTTTTTAATTTTTCTTAACGAAGAACTTATTATATGTATCTCTTCTTTGATTTAAGTGTTTTAATAGAGAAATTGTGATGTTTTGCTTTACTTCATTAATGATGAATTTGTCAGATAAGAATTTCTTAGATTTCCTCCCTGTCTAACTAAAATTTTTAAGTGCGTATAAAATTAGAAAGCTTTAAGTTAGAAGCAGATATTAAACTAATGGAATAGTGAACCTAAGAAAAAATAAAAAATTTTATTGTCATAAATACAGGAAAAAGGCTAAATTCTGAAATTTTAAACTTAGCTTAAATCTGGAAAGTCAACCTAAAATAAAGAAAATCGCTATTATAAGCAATTAATCTTGTTTTCCTAATATTATTTAGGCAGGATACAGTTTAATTTTTATAGTATGTGACAATTAAAACTGAGTTTAATCAAGATATTAAGGGGTATAAAAGGGCTCTAGAATTTTGTAGAAGATCATTATTTTTTATAAAACATTTTCATGTTAATCATAACTTTTACAAGCATGTTACTTATGCTACTTAATAACAATGTTGAAGGTAACGAAATCTAATAATATTGTAGCCATGACAATGGATGCTTCAATGGATTCAACTTCTGATGCAGTTTTGATTTTAGCTGCATCTACAATTTTGGGACAAGAAAACTCAGGCCTTTAAGGTTCTGTGATTGGTGGTACAACAATTTACATGAAAGTAAGATAAAAAATATTCTTTAGGTTCAAGGATTAGACCAGACTGCTAGCAATAATGCAGTATACATTGGTAAATACCCATGTGTAATATCTGACAAAGGAGTTAATGGATTGTTCATGAACTGCAAAACAACAAAACCAGATTCAGATGACAATAACTTATCTGGCTTATAAATAGTTGTCAAGGTATCAGGTAAACCAGACTCAGTCTGTGCTTCCATTTCCTCAAAATGTCTTTTTAGTTACTCATAATATCTAACACCAAAATTATTTTATGTGAGTCCAAGATCAAATTATCCAAGAACTCTAAGCTATTGGAGAGCTAAATGGGCTGTTTCAAGCACCCTTGTTTAATATCTAGAGGGATAATTTATGGGAGCAAACAGATGTGACAGATTCACAGTTTAAGATTTGTATCCAGATGAAATTAGTTTCTGGGATGATTAAGTTGTATGTTAAGTTTCAGCTGAAGTCAAAGCAGGATATTATGATTACACTATTAAATCACAAAGCGGATATCAAACTAATGATGTTGGGGTAAAATAAAAAAAAGTTTATTCTGACAGAACTTATGATTCAAAGTATAAATAATTTATTTATTTTTAGAATCCTTCCTATAATAACAGGAATTAATACAAACTTTGCATCACCATAAGGATAAATTTTATAAATTTAAGGATTTGGATTTAGTCCTATAGCATCTGAGAATACAGTTAAAATTTCTGGCTAATCTGAAGTTATCGAAGTTTTATCATCAACACCTAATACTATTAACGCTAAGATACCAAAATTAACTAATTTACCTTCTATTGCTGATGCTACTGACAGTTCAGTCTTTATTTAAGGAAGTGGATTACATTATACAAGATGGGATGTCTCAGGTTTGAACTTGAATTGTGCTTCATTCAGAAATTAAATCATTACTAATTAAGCCTAATTGAACAGTAGAATTCAATTCAATGGAATTTATCCAGAACCTGACGTCTAAAATTCATTTGGTGAATATTATGGATAATATTTCAGAGGATTCTTTAAGGCTCCATTTACTGGAAATTATAAATTCTATGTTGCTTCTGATGATTGCGCACAATTCTATATCTAAACCTCTGAAACTAAAAAACCTCTTAGACCTGATACAGCTGCAGCAGCCAGTGGTTGGAATCCATATAGAAACTATTGGTATGAACTATTGAACTACTAATACACCATCAAAACAGTTTCTGAACCTGTATCTTTGTAAGAGGGAGAATATTATTATGTGGAAGCTTATCATCTTAATGGTGGATCAGGTGGATATTTTACATTATCAATGGAAGTAGAAAGTGCAACTAGAAAATCAAATTCTTTAAATAGTATTTATTAAATTTCAACATCTTATACTGCAGTCAAAGAAATTATTGAATTTACATTATATAACACTAATGGAAACACCTTATTAGCAGGTAAGTATTAACTTTAATTTACTTTTGGTACTAAGACAACACCATAAACTACAGTATATTACTCTTATACTACTGGAGATATAGCACCTAATGCCAATGCAAATACAATTAAAAATGCTATTTAAAATTGTGGTGGATCTTATTTAGTAACTGTTACAGCAACAAAATTAGATAATGCAGGCGAACCTTTAGAAGACAGCGCAACAACATTCGCAGGATATAAATACACTATAACATTTGATTCCCATAGAGGTACAACATAATATAGAGCACTTCCAAAGATAGTTTCATCTACTCTTAATGGAGGAACAATCTATTAAAAGATTGAAAGAACTTAAGAACCTTTGGATCCAATTAGTGGAACTTTCTAATTATAAGTGACTATAGATGGATTAGACCATTTATTCTAAGTATCAGAAAATTAATATGATTTACCTTTTGATGCAACAACTTCATTAATTGCTGATAACATAGAGAGACTTACTGGATAAAGACCATTTGTTTGGACTGTTGGAAGAGCTGCAGATGGATGGTCATGGTTTATAGTATTGAGATCAGATGATGTTGTAATTTCTGACTTTTAAGTTTCAAGCAATAATCTTATTTCAGGAAATGGTGATGTAACTCCATCAATATCCAAACCAATACCAGATAGTAATAATTTATTATTTGAACCTATTCCAAATGAATTATTGTTCACTTATAGTTAACATCCATAAGTTCAAGTTTAAGTTAAGTATGAACTATCCGAAAATAATGCTGTTGTTGAAACAGAACAAATTTTAGCTGGTTGTGAATAATTAACAGCTTGTGATTTCACTTTAAGTGATGAGAAAACTCCAACCTTAACTGCTTATTCAGTTTCAGGATCTCAATTATCATTAACTTTAACATAAGGTGTTGATTTACCAGCAACTAAGTAAGATTTGGTAATATCATATGCTGGAGCTGATTGTACAAATATTTAATTTGTCGTTTAAACATCTCCATATTCTATAACTTGTAGTTTAGAATAATTGAATGCTTAGAACATTAAAGAAGCAGGCGATAATTAAGTGCCAGCTGTACATCATTAAGCTATTGGGTATTCTAAAGTTGATTCTGGAGTGACAGGAGAAAATGTTAATTTGGTTATAACTTCAGTTTTACCATCTGCTGGTTCCCCTGATGGAGGCACAACTATAACTATCACAGGAACTGGATTCCCTAAAAATTTAAACAGAGAATTTACATTCTAAATTGATGGACATGATGTTGAACCATTATCAATTACAAATACTTAGATTGTATTTGTTACTCCTAGTAAAGTATCTGGGGGAACCGGAGCCATTTCTCTGTCTTTCAATTAAAAAACAGTTACTAGTAGTTTGTTTACATATGATGACAACTTAAGAATTTAAATATAATCATTAGAATTCAATTCATAAACACCAATATTCAAAGGAGAATTGACTATTACAGGAACTAATTTCGGAACTGTTGTAGATGATGTGAAAGTAACACTAGTTGGAACTAAATCTTATAATGCAAAAGTGATTTCAGTCACAAATACTTCAATCAAAGTTTATTTAAGAGGAGGAATGCCTGGAAATTATTAAGTTACTGTTACAAGAAAAGATTATGGTAATTCATATGCTGAAGCTAATGCTAATTTATTCAAATATATAATTCCAATCACAAGTGTAACATTAGAAGATGGTACTAGTTAAGCAAAAGGTTCTGAAGCAGGAGGAACTGTTATTAAAATTACAGGATCTAACTTTGTTCAAGGAGAAACTATTGTATTTATTGGTATAGCAGTTAATTGGATCTGTGAAATTGATGAAAGTAGATTCACAAGTGAAGTTATTTACTGCACAGTTCCACCAAAATTTGAATTTTATAGTTAAGCAAATTAATTAGTTGTAGTGACATTACAAGTGACTCTTGAATCAACATGTCTTGATAGCACAAATAATTGCTTCTTTACATATGATAGTACATTGACTCCACAAATTGATGCATATCCAGAATCTACTACTTTATTCACTGGATCAAGAATTTTAACAGAAAGCGATCATTAGAAACCAGATTATTAAAAACTAGTCTAAAGAAAGAGATTTTTATGGACAGAAGAATCAAAGAAATAAGGAAATGATCACATTTTGAATCTTGGAAAGTCACCAAGAAGAGATATGTTGTCATCTGCTGATTTAGTATTAAGTAAACAAAAGAGTTATGCTCCAGGAGATACTGAAACATTGTCAGGAACAGGATTAACAACCTCAGTTTCAGTTGTGTTCAAAGGACCAGTTACATAAACTGTACCAGCAGATCTGTCTGGCAATTCCTTTACTTACACAATTCCAAATTTACCTCAAGGACAATATTCAACATATATATTGACTTAAAATGGTTATGCAAATAAGATTTGGGTTACTGTTATTGGATTAAGTATTGCATCTATTGACAATGCTGCAATTGGTGGATAAATTTTAACTATCAATGGAGTAGGATTCAATGCTAATTAATCACCAAGTGTGAAAGTTGGAACAACACTTTGTACTGAATTATAAGTAGTTTCAAGTGTCCAAATTACATGTAGAATGGCAAGATAAACAGCAACTTCTGCTGCTGTAACACTATCATAATTACCTTCTGAAAATAACTCAGCAGTTCCTTTAACCGCTACTTCCACTTTAACAATCACTCCCTAATCTGGTTCTCCAACATTCACAGCACTAACTGGAGCTACTTATGATTCTACATAAAAAGCTTATTTAGCTACTTCAGGAAAAGTAGTTCTTGTATTTACAGGTGTTAGACTTACTGGTACTACAATTGTTGTCACATTGGAACATATGGGTCATAAAATAGTAGGAACCGTTTCTGGATTGTCTGATACTTCAGTCACAGCTACTTTTACAAGTTTACCAGTAGGAGTTTATTCTATCAATTTATTAGTTGATACTAAATATGCCTTTATTAGTGATGTTACTAAATAAATATTAATTGTAAGTGCAACTGCACCAACTTCAAATAATCCAACAATTTCATATGCTGGTGGTGCTACTGTCACATTTACTGGTACTGGATTTGATGCTGTCAAAGGTTAGAACTCAGTAAAACTATGTGGATTTAAATGTCCTATTACAAGCGCAACTTACACAAGTCTTTCATGTGAAGCTCCAAAATTATTGACAACTTCAGTCTTAAATTAATATTCTGCTTTATAAGAACCTGCTAGATATATTTTACCATCAGAAGTTACTTTATCTGCTGATACTGCAAGTTTAGCTTCATCATTCTTTGATTTAGCGTAATCAACTTATTATGCTTCAAGTGCAGCTTCAAATTGTTATATATAGGTGGACTTTGGTTCAACTAGAGTATTGAAATTACATTAATTGAGATACATCCCAAGAATAGATAAAGCAGCAATTCTTTTGAAAGATGCAGTATTCTAATATACAACAGATGGTACAACTTGGTAGACTTTATTAACAGTTGATTAAACTGTTCATACAGGTTGGAATATTTATGTTCCTCAAACAGATATTACAGGAATTAAAGCAATCAGATTATTTGATTCAAGAGGAAAAACTGGTTCATCATGTTAATTAGCAGAAATTGAATTGAAAGGTTGGATATTATCAAATAGTAATAATGCATATTCAGTTCCAACATCATGTAATGCAGAAATTTCAGTGAATGGATAAGCATTAAATGCAGTAACCAATGCTGTCAGCTATTCATCTAATAGTGTTCCTATTGTTAATACAGTTACTCCATCTTCAGGTAGATTTACAGAAGAAGCTCAAATTACTATTACTGGTACAGGATTTGTTAATTCACAAACTACTGTTACAATTGATGGTGTGACTTGTGCTATCTAAAGTGTTACTTCAACTTAAATTAAATGTAAAACTGGAGTCAAAGATCTTGAGTAAACATAATTGAATGGAGTATTTGAAGTGAGAGTTAATGGAAATTTAGCAGTTAACAATTAACAATTCATTTATGCTACTAAATGGTCAGATATTAATACTTGGGGTGGATACGAATATCCAGGAGATGGAGATTCAGTTATTGTTAATGCTGGACAAACTTTAATTGTTGATGTTAAAACACCTAAATTGATGTAAGTTTTGGTTGAGGGAACCTTAACATTCTCTGACGAATTAGATACTTCTTTGGATGCTCATTATATTGTTATAAGAGAAGGTAAATTCAATATTGGTACAGAATTGGTTGCACATTAACACAAAGTATAGATTACTTTATATGGTGTTGAAGAAGATGTCTAAATGCCTGCTATGGGTAATAAAGTTTTGGGATGTCATTAATGTTAATTAACTATTCATGGAAAGGAGAGAACTCCCACTTGGACATTATTATCAAGTACTGCTGATGCTGGAGCAAATCAAATTACTGTTGATGATGCAGTAGATTGGTAAGTAGGAGAATAAATTGTAATTACTTCCAGCGAAGTTGAACATATGCAAAGTGAAAAGAGATACATTACTGCTGTTAGTGCTGACAAAAAGACATTGACACTTGATTAACCACTTACTCATAAACATTATTCAGCTGTAGAAACTTATGGATCCGAGTAATTCCCAATGAAAGTAGAAGTTGGTTTATTGACAAGAAATATTGTTATTTAAGGTGAAGAGTCAGATCTTAAATATGGTTATCATTTAATGATTCATGGAAGAGCTGAAAAAGGAGCTATTGGTAAAATATCATATGCAGAATTCAGATATGGTGGTTAACCAAGAATTATTGGTAGATATCCTGTTCATTTCCATTTGAATGGAGAAGTTGATGAATCATATGTAGTTGGTAATGCTATTCACGATTGCTATGCTCGTTGTTTGACTATTCATGGTGTTCATTATTTGAAGGTGTAAAAGAATGTTTGTTACAACACATTTGGACATGCTATATTCTTTGAGGATGGTATTGAAACTAACAATGTTGTTGAAGATAATCTTGTTGCAAGTACCAAATAGAGTTGGATTATGTTATAAACTGATATAACAGTTGCTACTTTTTGGGTTACAAATCCATAAAATATTTTAAGAAGAAATAGATCAGGTGGTTCAGAATGGTATGGATTTTGGTATGAAATTAAAACTAATCCTGATGGTCCATCTGCAACTTCAGATATTTGTCCTCCAGGTTTAAATATACTTGAATTTAAAGATAATTGGGCACATTCAAATGGTAGATTTGGTCTTCGTATTTTCTAAATGGCACCAAGAAAATTCCCTTGCATAGATCCAACTGATTGGTCCAATGATCAACCATTTGTTGATAATCCAAGTCTATAAGCTGTTTTCGAAAATTTCCGTACTTGGAAAAATAATGAATGTGGTATTTTAGGAGAAGAATTGGGTAACATTTATTTCAAAGATATTATGATTGCAGATTCCAAATTTGCAGGTTTCTAAGCTCATAAAGGTAATTTCTCAGCTGAAGGAGCAGTTTTAGATAATGCATTAATTATTGGTAAATCAAATAATAATGCTAATCCTGATGATACCTACTATGATGGATCAAGAGCTCTTGTTGTTCCAAGAACAAATGGATTTTTGGCTAAAAATATTAGAATTTATAATTATGGTAGTAATTCTGCTTTAATTGAATCATGTTCTGTATGTTGGAATATGAAATTATGGGTATAAGGAGGTAAAAACACATAATTCTTAAATGTTAAAAAGTTTAACTCAGATTCAGCTAATATTATTTTCTGGCAGAAACATAGAAGAGAAATCTTCTGGGATCAAGATGGTTCAATATCTAATGTTCCTGGAGGAGCTTATATAATTCCATATAAAAAACATATTGATGGTATTCCAGGATGTGTTAATCATCCAGAAGCTATTTGGGATAATTCTATTGTTTGTGCAATGAATTAAGTTACAATTAGAGATGTTTTAGTGAATAATCCTACTCCAGAATAAGATTTTACAGGAACTGATATGAAACTTTATAGATTAGACAGTACTAATGTAGCATTAAAAATGGATCCATTAATTGATGAGAGTAAATACATAGAAGCTGAAACCATGAAAATTATTAAAAAGAGTAAGGATGTAAAATAATCATTTGCAAGTGTCTTTGCTACTGGTTTCACATATAATGTTCACTTCAAATTTGGAGCAAGTGATCCATTAAGTATGGGTTTGTTTGCATCACCATATTTTAATTAAGCAGATAATGCTGTTATTTTCAGATTTAATTATTCTGCTAACAGAGAGACTTTTGATATCATGAGAAACATAGGAGGAAATTTCCCAGTTAATTACACAGAATTACAATAACTCCCAGATACCAAAACTTGCAATTAAGGTGATTGGTTTAATGATAAAACAAACAAATTATTCTACATCTGTTTATCTGGTAAGAACAAAAAGTAATATGAATATGTTGAAGTGAGAGGAGTAATTTGTAGAGAAACATGTGATAGCTTAGGAGATGTACCTTTGGAAGATGGATATAGATATTGGAGTGATGCTGCTACTTGGATAGATAATAAAGTACCTGTGGAAGGTGATAGTCCAATAATACAAGGAGCTTATTAAGTAATTTTAGATGTTGATCCACCTAAACTTGTTAATTTAACTATATTGGGATCTTTGATTTTTGATGAAAGAAGAGCATCTACAAAATTAGAAGCAGAAAGAATCTGGGTTAGATCAGGAAAATTATTAGCTGGTAATTCAACTCATCCATTCCCTGGAAAAATCAATATTGTGTTGAATGGTGAGTTTGGAGATAATCCTTTAGTAATAGATGGTAATTTAGATGTGGGAAATAAGGTATTAGCTGTAACAAGAGGAATGGAATTATACTCAACTCCACCAGGAACAATATGGACAAGATTAGCTGCTTATGCAGATGCTGGTGCAACAAGTGTTACTGTAGCTGAATGTGCTGGTTGGGCTGTTGGCGATGAAATTGTATTTGGTCCTTCAGGTAGCGATCCAGAATAAAGAGAAAAAAGAACTATTGCATCTATTACTGGATGTGTCATCACTTTAAATTAAGCTCTTGAATTTGATCACTATGGAGCTCCAGCAGTAACTATAGATAAACCAGGAATAGGATAGTTAGATATGAGATCTGTTGTTGGACATTTAACCAGAAAAATTAAGATTGAAGGAGGACCAAGTGTTCATGGATTGGGATGCAGAGTCTTAATTTACTAATTTGAAGAACCTGAAGCTAATTTAGGATTCCCAAGAAGAGGTTATACAGTTTTACAAGGAGTTGAATTTAATAATTGCGGTTAATATGATACTCAAAGAAGTGGATTAGACTTTAGAAATCTTAACAGTGAAATCATTAAGACTCCAAGTGAAGTTGTTGGATGTTCATTCCATGATACAACAGGTATGTTGATGACAATATAAAACTCATAATACATAACAATAAAGAATAATATATTCTTTAATGGTATAAAGGCTTTGGTCTAGATCAATAATAGTTAGTATGTTAAATTCTAAAATAATGCATTGATCTATGTGAAAAAGAGAGTATTATCAGAGGGAGGTATTGCAAACTGGGCTGTATTTGGTAACTTTGTTTATATGGATGAATTAACACCTACATAAATGACAAGAGATATTGTTGATGTGTCTGGAAACGTAGGATAAGGATCATAAGATACAGGATTCTTTGTAATGGCTAGTAAATGTTCAGACGCATATTAATCATCATTTTATAATAACCACTGTTCAGGATCAGTTTTGGCATGCTTTGGTATAAGAGAAGACCCAGAAGGATAATGCTCATATATATCTGGATTATATGCACATCATAGTGAAGTTGGTATCATGTATGCAGTACACAGTGAGTAGATTTAACTAGAAAAATCAATAGTAGTTGAGAATGATAGAGGAATAGCATTAAAACCTGCTCCAAATAGTATATAAGACAATTAGATGAAACTTAATAATATTTTCATTTCAGCTCTTGCTAGACCAGATTGTGTGAAATGTTATTCTGCATCACTAAATCCAAATTGTAGAGGTTAAATGGGCATATAAATGGGTAGTTTATCTTCATCAGCATTCCCTCCAATATCATCCAAGCCATCTTCTGCATTTGATACTATATGCACAATATAAAGAGTTGATTTGAGAGTTTATTTAACAAATGTTGAATTCCACAACTTTAGATTGACATATGATAATTTACCAAGATGTAAGGAAAATGCTGCTTTCAGATAACATCATGGAGCACACGATATGACAGGATAACATTATTTAATAAATTCTCCATGCAACAATTGTGAATTCGATGCTTTGTTGTATAAGTCTAGGAATCCAGATTATAGTAGAATAGGATGGTTTGGCGGATGTGGTTCATTCGATTGCACAGGAAAAATAAACTTTTTGATTGAAGATCAAACAGGTCATTTCTTTGGAGAAATAGGATAAGGTATTGGTAATAATACTTACTTTGGACCAAATGTTACTTATTGTTCAAGATAAGAATCTTGGAATGGATATTGGTGTCCAGGAAGAAAAGCAACAGTTTTGATGTTTATGAGTACAGCTGCTGATTTCAACAAGAGATTGTATTCACCAATTAAACTAACTGATGGATTATTCTTTAATGAAATTAACAGTTATATTGAGTGGATGTGGGATGGACCTGAACCATTAAACTTGAGAGAATCAAAATTCATTGGTTTAATATCTGTAAATACAGTTATTAATATGTCAAATGCAGGTATGAACCCAACTTCATCTGAATATTGGTTATCGAAGAGATCAGAAGCAGGTAGTCCAGAAGATTGGGTCATATTGAAATGGTAATTTTCAGTACCTTAAATTATATAAGTAATGGTAAATAATAAAGTTGTTTAACCTGGGCTTACAACTCATAATAAACATCATGATCTAATGACTATGACTAATCAATGTGGTGCTAATAATTATTTCTTTGAAAATCGAACAATTCACTTTGTTTTAACTGGAAAATTAGATTGTAAAATAAAAATAGCATTAAAAAATACATTATAAGTATCAACAAGACTTGAAATAACAACTTCAGAATTCTTTGGAGACAAATTCTTGTAATATGCCAGAGCTTAATTAGGAGGAGATCCTTATAATTATTTCATAATTGGAACCAAGAAATATAGAAGAAGATTCTTATCTGAAGATTAAACTTCATCTGTTATTGTTGATTGGGGTATCGCAGATTCTGCTGAAGTTGGAACATCAGAAGGTAAATAATCCTAATCAAGACTTGCTGAATTAGCTTCAAAATTAGAATCCTTAACAGTTACAGATGATTTATAATAATTAGGAGTCGTAGGTCTAAAGCATGAATCAACCACTATTTCTTCAATTTCAGAGCTTAATTTCAAGAGTACTGAATAAACATCAGGTATTATTATATTTTTATATTTTTAGAAATTATTTTAGTTCCAGGTGGCAACACAGGAAACAATGGATCAGGAAATAATGATAACAGCAATAATGGAAATAACAATAATAACAACAATAATGGAAATGGTAATGGCAATGGTAATGGTAATTCAAATAATGATGATGATTTGGTTCTAGTAACTGACGAGGGAGTCAATTAATAAGACAATGGAAATAATGGAAATAATAATTCTACCAATCCAGGAACCATTTAGAAATCTATTAAGAAATCTGAAAATAGTTCAACTACAGTAACCATAGTTGTTGCTGTGGTTTGCTCTGTAGTCGGAGTATCCTTGATTATTGCTGCTCTTCTTTACTATAAGAAGCTCAAATTGGCTAAGCTTATGGCTGCCAGAAATCAAAAAGTAGACAACGAGTTCTTCAAAGCAAATATAACAGATTAGTAACCTATAGAGGCTCCACAAGATTGATTAAATTTAGAGATTACAATATTAAATTTAAAATTTCCAACCCTTATTATTAATTAAAGGAAGAAATATGTTTTTTCTTCTAAAAATTTCCCTTTTCAAACATTTTCTAGATTCATTTACAAAATTTTAGACATTCTAAAATATTCTTAACAACAATCTTATTTAAATACATATTTGATATATTTTTTTATTTAATGAAGGTTTACTCTCTATCCTTTTTTAGGATTCTAACATATAGGAATGAATTGTAGGAATTTATAACTTTTTTAAGAAATTCTTGTAAAAAAATTGAGATAAGAATTAAATAAAGGATATCTATTGATTAAATCTTGATATTTTCTTAAATTTAACACAATAATAATATCTGATAAAGGAAAAAATGATAACGTTATCGTTTAAAGAGGTTATACTTAAATTTGTGATGTTTTTTATAATAAAAATTAAATTTTTGTCATGAAAGGAATTTAGTTATAGAACTAACTAAAAAAAGAGAAGAAAATGAATATCAAGAGTTTCTACATAGTTGGTCTAATTGGTGAAGGTAAATTTTAGATTAGAAATGATAGGTGCTTATTCAGAAGTTTATGAGGCGATATACTTAAAAAATAATAGAAAAGTAGCTATCAAAAAGGTTTATAAGGAATCTATTACATTATTGAACAAATAGTCTGAGATTTATATTGAGAGACATATGATGAAATAATATTCATAAAAGCATCCAAGTAGAAATTTAATTAATAATTTAGGTATGGTGGAATTTATTGGAAGTTTTTAAGATAAATAATACTTATACTTTGTAAGTGAACATTGTCCTTTTGGTGATTTAGGAAATATCATTTATGACATTTATTAGTTTTACAGAAATACTGGATCTGAAGAACTTGAATACTTTATTAAAGTTTACATATACCAAATAACTTAAGCCATAATTTATTTGCATACTGAAGGCATTGCTCATTTGGATATTAAACCAAAAAATATTTTAATTGATAAAAATTACAACTTAAAATTAACAGATTTTGCAACATGTTTTTTTTATGAAGAAAATAAATAACCTCAAGAATTAATTGAATAAATTAAGAAATTTTAGAGTCATGTTAGATCCATTAAAAAGATTGAGAGTGAACAAACTTAATATAGATCAAACTTTGTTGGGACACCAGAGTATATCTCACCAGAAATGCTTAATAATAGTAGAGCATCTAAAGAAGCAGATCTATGGGCTTTAGGGTGTATAGTTTATGAAGTATTACTTATTAATTAATTACTTAGTTTTATCATGGAAAATAACCTTTCACTGATATTAGTGAAAATGCCATTTTTACTAATATTTTAAATCTTAACTATTAATTGGATAAAACAATACCAAAAGTTGCTTAAGATTTGATTCAATCTTTATTGGTATTGAATCCATAAGAGAGACTTGGATAAGATGATTCTTAATTGATAATTATGCATCCATATTTCTAGGATATAAAATAAGATTATATACCTTGGTAAACAGATATTGACATCCCATTTGCTTATAAGGGTTTTTTCTAAGAAATTATTCCAAGTCAAAGTAAATCAAGTATTTTATGGGAGTTTACGCCTTCAAATAATTAAATGAAATAAGAACTAGTTAAAAAACAGTAAGATAGATTAAAGACTATTATGGAGGAACTTGATGAAGCTGTAACTCCAATCCCTAATGGATTGATTAGGCCATAAAAAATTCATTGTTCTCCAAATTAACCAATCATCAAGCCTGAACGTATAATAACTTAATCTCCAAGTAATTAGGATACAGAATCTCATTGTAATTCTGTATTTAAACATTTCGACAAATGTGTTGGCTTTATATATTTAAATACAAACAGATGGTTTTGTATACCATAAATAGCAATTCTTTTTGGGTACTTAAAGCCTCCATGTTTATTGATAGATTTTATCAAAGGAGAAAAAAAATATCTACCAATTGACGATACCATAAAGATATCGAATGATGGTGTTCATTATGTACCAAGTTTAGAAATTATAAGATTTTAGAATCTTCATCGTTTTTCTATAAATTTAAGGATGCTGAAGCTCGACCTATAAACTGGATCCAGGTTGTTCAATCAATTAAAAATGAATATCTTAATAAATGATTATAATATATATTATTTTCACTATTCTTAACTTATCAATAAATATATCATACAACTAAAATTAGATAAGATTCTTCAATTAGACTAACATCCTTAAAACTTAAGTTACTCGTATCTTTGAAAACAAAAAATTATTTAAATATAAACTACTATAAATTAAAGGAAAATCAATAAGATCCTCTCTTTAACTAATGTTTTATTCATTCTCTCTATAAACTATTTAAGGTAATTAATTGTTGATTCATTAATTAATCAAGATAACCCTATTAATTTTTGAAAGGATTTAAGAATTTTAAGTTATTATAATAATCAAATCTAATTCAAATTAATGTATGATATAAGTTATTTTCAAGCATCAACTGTTTTCCTATTTCTGCCATTTACAAGTTCTTGTTAACTTTCATTCAATTAAAAGTCTTGTGATTAATCTGTAATTTATGTATTTTTCAATCCTTATAGATATTAAGTGGTTTGTCCTTAAACTATTTTATTATTTTCTTTTGATAATTCTATCCAAGGATATGAGTTTTGAATTTAAACTCTTCGAAAATCTCTTCGACAAAAAGGACAATTTCGTTATTTACTTAACCAAGAACTTAAGCAATACTAATGAAAAATATGAAAGCATGGAGTGATTGAACAATATCTCAGTTATAAGTCTGCGCTATCTTTTAATGATTCTAAACAAATAACACAATCTTCAAATTATAATAAACCAGGATAATATTCTATTACTTGTTGATGAATAAAAGGACCAAAATACTCTTTTATGAATTGCTTTGAAAACCCTTAATAAAAAATCTTTTATACCTGTAGGAGATTTCTGTGGATTTAATTATAATTCCTAATTTTAGTTGATATTTTCCCTATTCTCTGTGTTTTATTGCTATCTGTAATTTTTTAAAATACTTAAACAGAATGAACATAATAATAAAAAACCTACAATTGATCCAATAATTATGAGGATCAATTTATTTCTTTCAGCTTAATCATAATCATCCGAACTAAGTGATACAATACTTAAATTTAATTTGACTTGATAGCTATTGCTATTAAAGATTCCAATATATAAAATATTTGACGAGCTCTCCTCATTTACCATCCAATATAATATATCGGATAATTATGAGCAATTTTTCAAAAGATAACTTTAGTTCTGATTTGGGATATTTTACCAAGGCGATTATCTTAAAGATAAACTGTAAACTATTTTAATAAACTTAATATTACATATTGTGTTATCGTCATAATTTAAGTTTGAATGAATTTCAATATCTGTATTACTTATATAATAATAGAAATATTTCCATTTATAAGAATCTAAACTGACCTTAACCCAATTGTTATCTAATACATAAGATGAACTTAGTTAACAAAATTATCCTAGTCTATCGAGTTAACAGTCACAATAATTATTTATACAGCGAGAATTAACCCCATTGTTTATATTATCATACCCTTTACAATTATTTATACAAAATGGATTTAAATATTCCTCTAAGTAAGTCAGCTGATAATCAATTTAAATACTCTAGCCAGATTAACAAGACAAATAAATCAATGGATTATAAGTAAATTCAACTAATTATGTATCGCTATTAGATTCTATGCTATGAATATCAAAAGAAATATTAGCTTATGTAGTTAATTCAACTTATAATAAGTTAACAGTAGATAATAATATATCTGAAACTGATACAAAGCAAGCTATATAATATTGATTTTATCTAGCTATTGGCAGAGTAAACTTAATCTTGATACTGGGTGCTTAATCAGTAAAATTTAAAGTTAAATTCAAAACTTAATTTGTTTGTATTGTTCCTTAATGATGATATGCAGCACAAGTGAGGAATAGAATAACTAAAAGCATTATTAATAATTATTTTTATACAATAAATTAGAAAACTCGAATAAATTTTTCAATAAATTATGATTTTAGATAACAAGTAAAAATAAATCTTAATTAAAGTGATACTAAGATAAAACCAAAGTCTCATATATATATATTAATGGAATATCAATTATAACAAAAATTCTAATCATTTCTTTTATGGAATAAACATAAAATTACTTTATTAAATGTAAATAATTAATGATATTTTGTTGAGTATGATATCTTTAAAAAGGAAATTTTAAATTTTAAATTATCTTCGTTATCAAATAACTAAAGAGATTTAAATAAAAATTTATTTTAACTTAAATTTGAAATAAAAGTATTTAATTCAAATCTAATTTATATTAAAAATCTAAAAAAAAGTAAGAGTTTTTATTTAAAATGTTTTTAATTAATAAAATAGCTAAGTCTTTTTTACTTTACCAAATAATGATAGTATGAAAAGAATACTAAGTAAACTTACGAACGATATAAGAATTACATAATATAACACATTTAGTAAATTTAAGTTATTATAAAAAATTAAAATAAATAATTTATAAACGAGTTAGGTAATTGTACGAAATGTATCTAAATGAATTTATCAAAAATATTAAGGATAATTTTTTTGTAAGTAAAATAAAGTACTATTTATTATGAAAAATTTAATATAAAATAATTTATAAAATTCATAATTAAAATAAATATTTTAATGAGAAGAACTATGGAAGTAGAAGAATAAAATTTTGAAGCAGAAGAATGGGGTATTGCTCAATAAATGTAAAGAATTTTGGGAGAAATTCATTATTTAATGTCAGAACAAATGAAATACATTTTATATTATTCAGACAATCCAAAAAATTATTATTAAGTGAAAAATTAATTGGAGTTAAAGTAGGATAGTGTATTTAGTCGTTTAGATATGTATAATAAGTTATATTAATAATATATTGGCGTAAAGTAAGTTTATAATTAAATATTTCTTTTGACTAAAGATAACAAATTACTAAATTCTAGAATCTAAAAGTTATTATGTAAGGAGCATTTATCAATTTGTTTAATTGATAATCCATAATATTATGAGATTGAAGAAGTTAAAGATGTAAAATATTAGAAGGAAAAAGAAAATCAAATAGTTTATTTCAGAAAAACAAATGGATATGAATGGTTTTTTATTCGAATAATTAAGAATTATGATTAGGTAAGAACCTAAATAGCAACTTAAATACTTGATATTGAAGTTTTTTTATGTGATAGTTCTTAAAAAATGGAAAAACAAGACAAATAACATGAACTTGAAATAATGAAGCAAGTAAATTAATGGTTCAAATAATTAATATTCAATGTCTAAAATAAAAAAATATCTAGAAAATATTTGATCGAAATAATTTAATACATTGAAGAAACAATGAAATTATTATTTAAAGGACTTAAATGTTAAACTTGTAATTAAATATTCACTTAGACAAATGATTTCAAATTTGTTTAACCTTGTGTAAAATCGAACGAAAATGATTAATTACATCATTATTCTTGTTTATTCAATTGATATATAATAATAATATTAAAATATTGATTTATTAATAATTAGATTCAAATATATAATCATAGTTTCTTGATATAAATAATAA
The DNA here is from genome assembly GCA_000733375.1 of Paramecium sexaurelia. Classification (NCBI taxonomy): domain Eukaryota; phylum Ciliophora; class Oligohymenophorea; order Peniculida; family Parameciidae; genus Paramecium; species Paramecium sexaurelia. Next base: position 162,725 of record JPFM01000071.1, read on the forward strand.
TATAGATGTTTTTTCGATGACTAGAAAACAAATATATAAAAGTAGGTAAGCATTTATTAAATTAAACAAATTTATATATTTTTGTATTGTTAAAATTATTTCATTATCTAAGCCATGGGTGCAAAAAAATGATTTAAGATGATGGCCTTTCAAGAGGATCCCACTTTAAGGCGAATAGAATAAACTCCTCTAAATTTTTAGCTTCATTTTCTTCAAAATTATAATCTTCTTTTAATGTATTACTTAAATGTACTTTTTGTATATCCTTATCAAATATACTATAATTACTTTAATTCTTTTCAAATCTCCATTACATTCAAAATAATAAGAACTTCTTTTACCTTTACTCAAAAAGGTTTGTTTTGGAGGTCCAATCAATTCTATCATCATTGCCAATAAGTCATCCATTTCGTCTTCTTCAGTTTCTCCTTCAGGTTAAAATAAGTAATTATTAGTTAAGATTTCAAAAATAACGCATGCCAAAGACCAAATATCTGTATTAGTTTAATATGTTGCTTAAATAATTGATTCAGGAGATTTATATTCCTTAGTTTGTATTTCTTCAAATTATTAATTAGTTTGACAAGCATTTCCAAAATCAACTAATTTAAATTTAAGGTCAGTGTTTACATTAATTATTACATTTTCTTTCCAAATAAAAGTATCACCATTATTTATGTTATTGCATTTAACTCTCTAAATATTTTCTCTTATTACTTTTTTTTCTTATCTTCAGCCTCATCTTCATTAATTAACTACTTTAATTATTGCTCATTTAATTCAATCATAATGTTTTCTGGTTTAATGTCAGTATGAATAATTTAACATACTTCATGAGCATATATTAATCCAATTAATACTTATTTTGTAATCTCCTTTCCTAATTAAATACTCATAGTTGAATGCTTTATTATTATAAATATTTAATATACCTTTTTTTCATAAAATCTAATTAAATCTAATAAAGTAGGTCCTAAAATTTCCATTACAACACAATGATGTATTGTGTCGTCTATAATATGAACAAAAGAATCAATCATTTTTACACAATGAGTTTACTATTATATGCCAATTATATTTTTTTAAATGTTGAGCCATTAAGGTGAATTTTCATTTTAATTCAAAATTCTATGTTAAAATTCAATAATACTTTAAAATATCTATCTCTTCTATGGCAGCATCTGAATATTATGAGCTCTATATTTTGAGAGCATAATGATATGAACTAATTAAATCTTTCACTAACCAAACTTTAGAAAATGTTCCATCGCCTAACCATTTTATAATTTGATATTGATTGTTTTTCAATTTCTCACCTATTTTAGCCTCATACTAGCCTTCATCTATACTATCATAATATGAAGATTAATCACTCATATAAATCCAATTATGATTAATAATAATTAATCTTACAATTATAATTATTTGGTTGATTTTTAATTGTAAAAAATTTATAGACTAATTATATATGTTTAATATATAATTCAATCAAATTAAAAAAATATATAAACTCATTTTTAGTAATTTAAGAATCACTTTTAAAATTAATATAAAGTGCTTTAGGCCAATGATGAATTAGCATCATCAGATTATTCTTAAATTTCTAAAGAAATATTAAATGATTATTGTTACCACTCATATTTAAATTTGGATGTTATTCTGCATAAGTAGAAGCTTCCTTAAATTGTAATGACATTGATGAAAAAAGTTATTAAAGATCATTTCTTCCAGAAGTCATAGTAAAGTCAGTAAAACATTTTGGCTGACTTGTTTAAAACTATGATTAAGATTAGCAATAATTTAATTATTTTGTATTAAAAGCTTATTTCTATTTATTAGTTTATGCTTATAACGTTTGTTTTGGTTATGATACTACAATATGAGATTATGTCTATTAGATAATTGGCTAAGTCGGTCTCTTTAATTCAAATTGTTATTATTAAAATTACTTCTTAGGTATTTATTTTAATTTCTCGTGTGATATTTGCCTTCTTTTCTTGCTATATTAAAATATTTACATTTTCAAAATCTGATTATGTCACTATTAATTCTATCTAATTGCTCCATGTGAACTATTTGTCATTTTATTCTGGACTTGTTAAAACACCTGGTTTTTCAATGGATTTTTAAATTACTTTTTTCTCTCCTGTCGATATTTGATTAGGAATTTAGGAACTTTTTATTGATATTTAAGATGATGCATTCTATTTAGGTATAATAAGTTTCCTATCATATTATAATGGAGGCTTATTATTTTTAAGTGGACATACCTATAATATTTGATAAAAAAATATTCTTACAATTCCTGGTAATTATGATTGAGTAACTGATGGTGTCAATTGTTACTTCTACTAACTATTACTTGTTTTTATTATACGATGTTATTGATTAACATTTTCTTAAGGTGGAATAATATTTCTTAACTTCCCAGAATAAACAGGCTTTCTGGGAGGTAGAGGAGAAGTTATTGTTGATTATGGTTAACCTGATCCTGGTCTCTTCTTATCCTATTACTCTAAAAGATTCTTATAATAATCAGCATCAAATTTAAGTTTTGAACCTGACAATTATCTTTTTCCCAATGACATTATTTATTTTTAATTATTAAAATAAATGCAGAATAAGTAAGTGAAACTCCAAGACTTTGAAATACTTTAAACTCTTGGTACAGGTTCATTTGGCAGAGTAAGATTGGCAAAATAGAAATCAACTAATAAATCTGTTGCACTCAAAATGTTGAAGAAATGTGAAATTCTTAGATTAAAATAAGTAGATCATATTTGTTCTGAATTTAAAATACTTCATAAGATTTAACACCCTTTTATTGTATATCTATAAAACATAATTTAGATTGAATTACTAGGATATACTTAAGATGAAAGATATTTATATTTTGTACTAGAGTATATTCAAGGTGGAGAGTTATTCACTTATTTAAGAAATGCAGGTACAATAGAAAACGATGAAGCATTGTATATTATTAGTTATAATAATATAGATTTTATTCTGCTTAAATTGTATTGATATTTGAGTATTTACATTCTAAATCAATTGTGTATAGAGATCTAAAACCTGAAAATTTACTTATTCAATAGAATGGTTATTTGAAATTAACAGATTTTGGATTTGCTAAAGTTGTTGATGATCATACATATACAATTTGTGGAACACCTGAATATATTGCTCCTGAAATTCTTCTTAATAAAGGACATGGCACACCTGTAGATTGGTGGTGCTTAGGAATCATTATTTATGAAATGTTAGCTGGTAATTACATCTTTCTTAATTTTAGGTATTGATCCTTTTAATGATGAAGACCCAATGGCAATTTATAAAAAAATTTTAAAAGGAAAAGTCAAATTTCCTAAAAATTTTGATAATGATGCTAAAGATCTTATTAAAAATCTTTTAGTCTCAGATGTTTCAAAAAGATTAGGAAATCTAAAAAATGGAGCAAATGACATTAAACAACATAAATGGTATGAAACATTAAATTGGGATCACTTAATTAAGAAATAAATTAGACCCAAATACTTACCTTCAGTTAGGTAATGTCCCTTTTTATACTTAGATCTGATGATGATACTTCTAACTTTGCTGTTTATCCAGATAGTACAGAATTGCCAGATCCAATCAAATCTAATGACGATCCATTTAAAGATTGGTGATTGTATAAGTGAGAAATCACTTTGATTGTTTATGCTTTTGCAAAACAGCAAAAATTATTTATGATTATTTTAATCTCTATTATAATATACTATATCCTCTATTTGTTTAAATTATCTTTAATTATTGATCATCAATTACTTTTTTAAATTAAAAATATTTATTGTTACAATCAAATTTATAAAAATCTAATTTTAAAGTTAATTAATATAAGTATCAATAGTTAAATAATTTTAATTACTTAAACTATTACATATATTAATTGGATTGAATTTATAATACATATTCAATTTAACTTAATTATTAATCTAGAATTAAAATGTTGTTTTTTTTTACTTAAATTTCTCGTATTCGTACATGATCTTAATTAGCCATAACTTTAAAGTAATTATTATTATTGAAAAATAAATAAAAAATGAATATTTTATTCAATAAATCATAATTTATAATTTTAGTATTATTTTTCTACATAATTAAGATGAGTTGATGATCTAAGGTTCAGACATAATTAATAGTTGTTGTGATGTTAAAAATAGCTATATTAAATAGATTAAAATGAAGTTTGATGTATAATGGATCAAACGTCGGTTTATTCATAAATTTTTCAATATTATATAAATTATTACTTGGATAGAGATTAGTAATAAAATTAAAAACTTTGCTATTTTACTAATAATGTAAAACAAACCTTGTGATTGGATTTGTGCTGAATGCAGAAACTTGAATTATTCATTTCGTAAAATTTGTAACAGATGTCAATAATGTACAAGAGATGCACCTGGAACTAGATTTATTCCAAATAAACCTGATTAAACATTCTAAATCCTTGAAACTATAAAACTTAAAGAAAAAGATTTAGGCGGAAGCAGTCATAGCTCAGTGGAAAGTAATGAAGATGAAGAAGTTGTTTTTTCTTAAGCATTATTTCTTGAGGACTTATCAAAAAAAACTGAAAGCTTGAATAAAAATTTCTCCTTTTTAAAGAAATGCTCGGTTTGCCAATGTTCGAATTACTTTTATTAATAAAAATGTGGCCAATGCGGATTCTCTTAATTTATTTGATGCTTTGATTTTTAAACTTAATTTAAATATTTTTATATATTGATGTTTATTTTAACTTCTTCCAAACTGTATTCAATCATAATATAGATTTTTTTTTCGTTAAAATGCCTCTGAAATATTTATAAAAAATGTAAATAAACCGAAATCCCTTTTTAATTAATTTAATCATATAGAATAGTTAAAGTATTACAAGTATTTTATATTAATAATCAATCAAAACTTTGCTAGATAGAGTTTATATCCAGAGTTTTATTAAAAGTTAATTCGAAAAATGAAAATATTTGACCTTTGCCCAAATCAGGATTATATCATAAGAACATATAAATTTATACAATTACAATATTTTTATTTTTTCATATTTAAATAAACTAACGACATTTTATCGAGTGTTTAGGGTTTTATGTAAAAAATGAAAATATTTTAATCCTAAAAAGGCTAATGAATTATATACTCTGGACAGATGCAAATCAAATTAATTCTAACTTCAATGATAGCTATATGATTTCCTACATATTTCTGACCTTTTGAATTATATTTAATCTTTTTTATTTTAAGTATTGTTTAAATTTTATCAATGTTCTTAACCCTTTATCATTATCTTTGACCAAATTATAATTTTCAAGAACATTTATATTATTATAAACATAAAAAATAGAGAATCTATAAAATAGTTTTTTTTTTTCTTCACTCTTTAATTTTATTCTTCAGCTACATTTCCAAAAAAAGTCATAAAATTTTATATATTATTTATTTAAAACTTATTCATACAAAAAAAGGAATAATCCTTATAATTATATTACATAAGATTTTTAGTTTGATTCCTCACAGATTCTAACTTTAAGGATCTTGTTTTTCCTTATAAATTATTTTAGTTTATATTCGCTATTCAAATTTATTATAAATCCAATTCTTCTAATTTTTATCATTTAATCATATAACATTTTATATTTTTCTTCAAGTTTGATCTTGATTCCTAATTTGCGGAATAATAATATGATAAGTTAAGTATGAATTTGGCTGTGGTCATATAATTTAATTTAAAAAACTTGATTATCTTTGATGGTTAGTTATTATAGTCAATCTTTCAATAAGATTCGTATAATAATATCTATCTAGCTATTTGATAGTATTAACTTTATATTATGAATTATAAACTGTTAGTTTAATTCAAATTATAAATATAGAGGGTAAGTTAAATTCATTATTGCATAGTACGAAAATTTTATTATTAATTATGAATTTTCCAATAAAATATGATGGTTATAGAGAATTTGATGTTAATCGTTAACTTTAGGATTAAGCAAGAGATTTTAGAATGGTTTAATAGGAACTTCTTAAATAATAACTCTATAATCAATAGTTGGATATGGAGAGAAGAAAGAGATCTCTAACTACAAAAAAATAGAGAGAAGAGCAATTATATTTAGAGAATCTTAGGAGAGAGAAAGAAATGCATTACTAAATGGAAGGAGAAAATAAATAGTTTGTAAAGAAAGATTTATCAAAATGGTATGAAAATTCACTAACTAATTAAAGAATTGTCCAACAATAGCTAGTAATGTTATCTATATTGATAGAGATAAGAAAAATAATAGATTGAATAATAGATAGTTGATATTGCTATGCAAGGTTAAACTATGGCTGAATTTTATGAAAAATAAAAAAAAGATTATTATAAACATGTTTAAGATTAGTAATATGGTCAAGCTTAGATTAAAAAGCTTAATGAACAGAATTATAAAAAGTTTGATTAAGCAGTTTATTAAGAATAAGTTCATTAAGAAAATACTAAAATATAAAGGAAGTTAGATAATTATAAATAAGTAATACATAATTTTTGATATATTTAAAGTATTATTAGAACGTTTAAAATAGGTAGCAATAATTATAGGCTATGTATTTATAGAATTACAGGGATCCAAAATAGGGATTAGATGACATCATCTTAAGGAATGTTTAGGAAAAGCAAGAGTAGGATGAGAAATATTACAGAGACTAGAAAAAATTAGAAGGTATTTCAAAAGAAAAGTACAATTCAATTCTTTCAATTCAAATGCAAGAACAATTATAGAAAAGAAGAGAGAAAATTAATGATTCAAAATTAAATGGATATAAACATGCTAATTCTGTATATTGGCATAATTCGGATAGACAAAATAATGTATAAAAAAATTAGAGATTTCTTAGATATCAACACCTGCTAAAAGCATAGCTTCAGAATAATATTAATACTACAATCCTCTTACTAATCCAAATCCAAATCAAACGCAGAATCCTTACATTTTAAAATAATTAGGAATGAATCTTAATGATTTACCTACTCCAGAGTATACTAAATCGAAGTTAGCTTCAATGGGAAAGTTTTGCATAAATTGATATAAATTAAATGCGTTATTATATTTTATTAAATGAATTAAGGTTGCTCTTATAAATATTGTATCAATACTGCTAATAGTGATGCATCATACTCTTGCACTTATTGTCAAAATATGAAATATTGTTCTCAGAAATGCAGAGATACAGATTGGTAAATTGACATTTAATTAATGGATAGGACTTTAAGTCATAAGAATAATTGTCGTTCATTAAAAGGGAAAAGTCAAACAGAATTGAATGATTCTGCATCAACTTTAAAATCTATTCGTAGATCACCTGAAGACTTTGAAATAATTATAAAAGATAATAAAATGGAATTGGGAAAAGGTAGTTATGGTTGTGTGAAATTGGTTAAAGATAAATAAAATGGTTAAATGTATGCAATGAAAGTGGTAACTATTATTAAGTAAAAGTAGATGAATAAAAAATAAATATTTGAGTATTGTTCTGTTGAAAATCTAAAGAGAGAAATTAAAATTTAAAGAAGATTGCAGCATCCACATATAACCAAACTATTTCATTATTTTGAAGATAAAGAAAATGTATTTCTTATATTAGAATTAGCAGGTATAATAAATTTCTTAATATTTAAGAGAATGGCAGTCTATTCAGTTATATAAGGAAAAGAAGAAGACTTCCAGAAAATGAAGCTTTTGTCTATTTCTTCTAAACATGTTTAGGAATTGATTACTTACATAAAAAAAATATAATCCATAGAGATCTCAAACCAGAAAATTTATTATTAGACAAATAAGGGAATGTAAAAGTTTGTGATTTTGGTTGGTCAGCTGAAACCACTTAAAATGGAGTTAGAAGAACATTTTGTGGTACCCTAGATTATATGGCTCCAGAAATGCTAACAAATCAACCATATAGTTTCACTTTGGATATTTGGTGTTTAGGTATTCTCTTGTTCGAATTAATCCATGGCTTTGCTCCTTTCAAAGGAAGAACTGAAAATGAAAAGTGTAATAATATTGTTAAAATGATTCCTATTGATTATGATCCTTAGATATCACTTGAAGCTAAACAATTGATCTAAGGAATACTAAAATATAATCCAAATGAAAGATTAACTATGAATCAGATTTTTGAACATAATTGGATGAAGAAATTCTATAAAAGTTATGGAATTGATCTCAAATCTTTCATGTGTAAAGAAGATAAACATAATGATTCAAATAGATCTATTTCTCCTTAAAATGATGATATAATTACAAGATCATTTGTAAAAGGACCTTCTTAGAATAGTAATTCTGATTTGAAGCCTTTATCTAAATCTTCTAATTATGTCTCTCAATATAATAATAATAATGGAAAATCTACTGCTTCTTCTAATTACAACTAAGAAGAAGATTTTAAAGCCAGAGTAAGTAGACTTTCTTAAAGATAATAAATGGTTTAAGGACTAAGAGAAATTTAAGGATAATAACCAAGATAAGAAGAATTAGGATTTATGGATAAAGTATTTTCTGCATTTGGATGTTTAAGTAGAGATAAACAACAACCTCAGTCTCATAATTATTGAATTTATGTAAAGTTATATTATTATTATTATTATTATTATTATTATTATTCATACAGTATTTAATTTGGAATAGGTTACTATTAAATACTATTATTTTAGTTACTCGATTAAGTAAAATAAAAAATAAAATTCTTCTCTTTTCTTGTTTAAAGAAATTTCTATTTTTTAAAATTCATATTTAATTCTTCAACGTTAAATAGTATTTCCTAACTTTTATAAGATTGATATATTAATACAAGTTAAGCAATATTATTCAAAAAAAATCTAAAAAATTGTATTATTGATTAATACATTTATTTTATAAGGTCATTATATAAATTTAACAGATTTAGTTGATGAATTTTGGTGATCGTAAGAAATTGTCTGTTTAGTTGGATATGTCTACTCTTAGATAGATCCTATAAAGTGCTCGTCCTCTTTCGACAAAACGTAAGATTGAGACTACCCCTACAAGTCCTCATAGCACAGGACTTTATTCTGAAAACAAATTCAAGCCTGTTAAGCCTCTTCATTAAAATAGCAATAATAACATCAATACTATATAAAATATCATTTCGAATTTCAAAAGCAGAGTAAAAAAAGAAAAAGAGAATACATCTTCATAAATAATGTCTAAATTCCCTCTTTTCGTAGATTAATTTATTAAGTTATATGATCTAACTCAGACTGAAATACAAGAATTATCATCACTAAAATAAGTTTACTATTATAAGTAAACCAAAATTATAGATGATGGAGCAAATGGACAATATCTATGTTATGCATAAGACCATGTCAAATATTAGTATGAAATTATTAGTCTGATTGGATAAGGTAGTTTCGGCTAAGTCTTTTAAGTTTACGATCATAAAACTAAAAGAATCTTAGCATTAAAAATTATAAGAAATCAAGAGAGATTAAAGAAGTAAGCAAAAATAGAAGCAGATCTTTTGTAAATTATAAAAGATAGGGATCCCTTAAGTTAATCACATATCGTCAGAATAGAAGAATAATTTGTATTTCGTGGTCATCAATGTATAGTGTTAGAAAAGATGGAGAAAAATCTTTTTGAAATGTTGAAAGAATAGAAATTTAGAGGATTTGATTACGATACTCTAAGATAATATGCTTAATAAATATTAATTGCTTTAAATCAACTATAAGATTTAAATATTATTCATTGCGATTTGAAACCTGAGAATGTGATGATTTAAGATATGAAATAGAAGATTATTAAATTAGTTGATTTTGGTTCTGGATGTATTCATGGAAATTAAATATATACATATATATAAAGCAGGTATATATATTTTATTCAATCATAGATATTATAGAGCACCTGAAGTAATTTTTGGATAAAAATATGGTATCGAAATTGATATGTGGAGTTTCGGTTGTTTATTAGCAGAAATTCACTCAGGATCACCAATATTTCCAGGTGATAACGAAATAGAATAATTTCATTTAATAATGGAACTTATAGGTACACCTTCTGTTGAATTTGCTTAAAATTGTCCTAGAAAATAACATTTTTTCGATGAGAATGGAATTCCTAAGAAAACTATAAAATATTATAGAAATCCAAAATCTGTAAATTTATATGATCTATTAAAAACCACTGATGATGACTTTGTCGATTTTTTAACTAAATGTTTTACTTGGGATGCAAAATCTAGATTAAAACCTTAAGATGCTTTGAATCATCCATGGTTATAAGGTGTTTCATAGAGAAATTGTAATAAAATGTAGACAGAGTGCAATTTTTTTAAGAAATCTAAGACTTAATCTAATACTATTTTAAAAGAATTCGAAAAGAAGCTATCAAAAGAGAATATATTTCTAAAACTCGAATAGACAAGAACATTAGCGAAAAATAATTTTAAGGAAAATAAACCTAGTATTATAGTAAAATTTTATACTAGATTTCAATTAAAAATATGGAAACGAAAAATCTATATTAACTGATAGATTAAGATCAAATATTCCTAATTCGGTTCATTAAATTTTATCAAGTAGATTAAATAATAATAATAATTTTCAGTTCATTAGAAAACCATCTTTAGGATGATTAAAATATATATAAATGAAATGATCTCAATATAAATATTGATTGCTTTCTGACATAAATTTACTATTTTTTTTCGAATATTTGTTTGCTATTATTTATGGTTTAATTTCAAAAGTCTACTAAATTTATTTTAACAACAATGTATTATGTTATGCATATGGTCTAAATGTTAAAGTTTTTGATTTTTTAGATCTTTTTTTAAAATCTTAGAAAATAGCTAAAGTACTTGATTTAATAGTTGTTAACACTTTTGGAGATGACGCAAATGAACTTAATTATCCATTAGGTAGAGATGCACAAGATTATGTTTTACAATGATATCTAACTTTACTACTTGGTTCTGGTAATTATTTTTTATTTTGTTATATTCTTCCTGTAAGAAAGTGCCCCATCTTAAAATCTTGTTCTTTTAAATATTTTTCCTTTTTGAATTAAATTTTTGATTTTAACTGAGGTTTGGGTGTCAAATTAAGTTTAGGTGGAGTAATACAAGATGGAGGTCTTTCCATATTGTCAAATTCTATTATACTATATAGTGTATTACCAATAATTGATTCTTATTTTGACAGTTTTTTGGAAAGTTTTCTTGTTGTTTTTTTTCTTTATCTTCTTTCTAACATTAATGCAAAGCTAGTTAATGCCAATTCCTTTTTATTAAATTGTTTATGCTATTCAATGACTGTAGGAAGATTGCACATTTCTTTTTTAGATAATTCACCAAATAATTATCCATAAGTTGACTTACGCCTATGTTGTTCTTCTTATCTCTTCTCTGTAATTTTAGCAACTGCATTTCTTAATGGTTAGAGATAACTCTTAATATTTTTTTCACTCTAGTCTTAATAACAACAATATTCTTATTCGAGAGTTGGAATTCTTAGTTGATGAGGTAGAGACAAATTTAATTATCTTTGTCTATGATAATTGATTTTCATATTTTAGGAATAGAGTTTATTGGAACTACTATATTGTCTTGGATATATTCTCCTAATTATAGGTGAGAAGATTGAGAAATCTCTAAGTTCTATATAAACGAATAATTTACATAATTAAGGGAATTTTTACATGTAAATTGTTTTAATTAATGTGGATGCGATATTAAATTGAAACTATAATGAACACATTATTATGTAAAATGTAATTTATATACTCAAGTCTATCTATGCATACCTATAGATGTAAAAACAATTAGTATGACTGATAATGATCCGAATCCCAAAGGAACTTAATGATATCCTAATTGAACAATCAAGGATAGGATAGTAACACAACCAGATAAAGCCCAAACATACATTGATGATAACTACTAGTTGATTAATTCATTGATTGTCAAATAAGCAAGCATTTAGAGAATACACATAAGGAGGATTTCACTATATTAATTAATACATTATTACATAAAAAAAGTCATATCGAAAACATTCTACACACCTCCACTAAATAAACTTAATAATATATAGATTGGTAATCCAATAAGATTAGTGTATAATAACAAAGAAAACTACTGCATTTATTTTGTCATCAAATATTTAAGAGTCTAAATCAATGCTAAACTCAAAGGTTATAAGAGACATAGTAGAACATATAAAAGGTTTCCACTGAATAATATTGTTGAAATGGTTTGAATTAGTGATAACAATAAATTTATATTATTTCCTGGTTGAATAAGAAAATGTTATAAAACTAGAATATATCCTGCAGTTAATTAATGGAATGTGCAGACTTCTGAAAAGACAAATTATTACATGGCAAGTAATCCCATAAGAGATGCCAATACTTAAGCTGCACTCATAACACTAAAAACTTATATGTAGCTTTGATCAAATTGAAATTAGGAATTATCAAAAAATTAGATATAAAGTAATGTTAATATGATTATTATTATGCATCTTTAAGTTGCTATTGTGATTATATCTATTTGTTAAACTAAAGAATATCCAATCATTAATTAAAGCAATTAACTCACTACATAAATCACAAAAATTAGATTCTAATTAACTCTCTAAAGAATCTATGGTCTCACTCCTTCTTAAGTTTATTGAGCATGAAAACTTAAAGTAGATTCTTACCTCAAGAACTTCTCTGAATACTCTCTTAACATATAATTTGAATTATAATTAATATAATTAAATCACACATTTGCCACTAAATATGAAAAATCTTTTGACATTCTAATTAAGCATTTTATCATTTTCTAATCCATTTCCATTTATTATAATTATTAACAATGTTATTTTGGGATCTTCAATAAATGAAGAAGATAATAACTTACTAAACAATACAAAGAGTTTTAATCCTAAAATTAAGATTAAAATTCTTACTCTTGGAGTATATAATATGTATTCTGATTTAACTGTCTTAACTTCTTTATCTTGTGTTAAAGCTTTCACGATACAATCACTATAATAATGAAATTGAGGTTCAGAAATGTATTATTCTAATTTTTGTTGGATTATTAAATTTCTATATACAATATTTTAATTTACTTAATTTATTCGTTTTATTTCTGCACATGATTAGCATTTTAAGAATCATTCTAATTTTATGGATTATTTTAGTTGGCTTATTCCTTAAATTTTGATTATTCTGCCTCTTAATGTCCTATACTTTCTAATCCAATTAAACTAACCTCTATAGATTTCAAGGTGTTTATATTGATTTCATTGTTTTCTTTACTATACTTTTATTTTTCATATTTCACACATTTTAAGATGACATTAATGAAAACAGTAAATAATAACTATATAGAATATTTAAATTTTACTTCATAATCACTAACTATTTTCTCAGTCAAACCATCTGAGAGATATTAAGGTTTTAAATTATTTTCTGAAAAATCAATTAGTTTGGTTAAGAAGAGCTTTTTATCATTTATAATTTTTCTATTAATTAAATTTACATCTAAAATGTTGCAAAATAATTCCAAGAGATCACATTGTCTTATAAATTCTGCCTTTTCTTTACTAAATTTTTCAACATTAGTAGGAGCTCTTACTGGTTCTCTTGATCTACTCTTAATTTAATTTTTAAGAAAGAAAACATCTTCCATAGTAACACTTTTAAGTCCGATAGATTTTTCATGTTTATTAGAATTAATATCATATGGCTTATTTGCATAAAAGATATCAATTTCTATTATTTTTTATTGAAAGTGCTCTTTCATCATTCTATTAACATTTACAAGATGATCCTAAAATTCTCTTACAAAAGTAGGAATAAATGACTTCAAAAATAATTCTTCAGCTTTTTAATGAGCATCACTCATTTTTTTTATTAATTTAGATAGTACAGTTTCTGATGTCTTACTCTTTTACTGAATTTCATAATCTGGAGTGCCAGATTATTGTCTATTACTATTATAACTACTTTTTCCCAGGGTTTGAATTTACTAATAAGAAATTGTTTAAGCCAAACTATATTATGATCTAGTATCATCAACATAGAATTATTTACTAGAACAATTTTTAAATTGTGTTTACTATTCATCATTATCTCCAACTTGCGAAAAATCTGAATTAATAACGATCATATAAATTACGCTTTTTCATGATATTTTTTCTTTCCTCTTTACTCAAGATTCTTTCTATCTATTTTGATGTCTATCTTTCGACAGACTCTGTTTGAGTATTAATCATTTCCGATTATTACACTTAATCATATAATCAATTTAATACCTCTATATTCTGGTTATTAAATAAACTCTTGATTCCTCTCAAAAGCGCTAAAATTTATTTATTTCTATGGTGGTCTAACAATAATTTCTTTCTCCTTCTACTTTTTATGAAAAATATCATAAACAGTCACCACAATCACAATTGTCAAAAGCAGCTTCAATAATGAGTTATAAATTTAGCTTTATATACATAATTCTTACTTGCTAGACACTGCTATTCCAAATAATGAGAAAACGATGAAACCTCCTAAAGTTATAATTGTAAAAGAGGAAGGAGCGCTCATTTTTTTTATATTTAATTAATTAGACCTAAAATCACTTAGTTCAAATCTAATATATATATATATTATTATTCAAATTCACTATACTTTCTTAGTTACTTCTTCATTTCTATTAAAGCAAATAAATAATGTAGTATGATAATTAATGTTAATCAAAATATCAATTTAAATATTATATTTAAGAATTTAAATTATTCAAAAAACAATGAAATTTTTAGAAATTGCAGATTCAATTTCAGGATCACTTAAAATTGAAAATGAATTCTTTAATCTTATTAATCATGTTCCATTATAAACTAGATCATAGACCTTAAATTCAATATGAAAGAATTCAAATTACAAATTTTATAATTTTGATATCTCATTGACATCAAAAATAGTCCTATCAATTTCAATTAGAAGATTGTTGATAACTAAATTTACAAAAGATATCTAGATTAAGTATGGGTTAATAACCAAACTTGTTTAATTAGAATATTTTAATTACATATTTCTTTACTGTAGTAATTACAAAAACCTTCAGCTCTATTATAAAACGATAATAAAACATTTTTTCTTTAATTTTAATAAATTTGTATTTAAAAGCTTAATACTCCTGTATATGTTTTATAATAATTCGCTTAAATTATAGAAGTTTAAACGTATGGTTATATTATGTTTTAAATACAATTAGATGACTGTATTAACAAGAGCAAATGAGATTTAGAGGAATGTATTGTGGTAGAATTTACATATACCAAAATAATACAAGTAAATATTGTTAAAATTTTCATCTGTGAGAAATAAAAAAGATGTTATCTTTATAGCTATATAAATATTCATTAAATCATTTATTAGAAATAAAAAATGCATACAAGGCTTATGAATAAAATATGATAAAGATAAAGAAATCTCATAATATTAATTAAAACAAAGAGATTTTATTAATCATTAATCTGTAAATTAAATCATCGAAAATAATTATTCAAATTCAATATATATAAGAATGAATCAAAAGTAAATGAAGTAATCAAAATTCATTTATAAAAATTTATAATGTATAAACAAACTCATTAAATTAAGAAATTGTAAAATCACTCATAAAAAAGCAAAAAGAAAACTAACATGAAGTTGTAAAGATTGCATTTTTGAACAAAATTAAATTGTTAAATTATATTATCAAATAAATAATTGAAGGTTTTTTGTTGGTTTTTAAGAAAATAACCAAAAAAAAATGACTATCACATTGATTGATACATAAGTCGAAATATCTGAAAATCTTATAAATCCAAGATCAGTAGTAATTTCTTTTTATATAAATGTACAAATTTATTAAATAAATATTCAATATAAATTTGTATTCCTTCTCAATATGACTGATGATATCGAATAGACTCTTTATAACGAATTTAAATTCCAAGGTTTTATTTATTTTTCAAATTAGGTTCTTCTAGAATTTCGGATACATTCAGACCATAATTAATTTAGATGGACATGTAAGACATACCATTCAAAGAAAACTCTGATTATGACTCTATACCATAAATGGATTCTCTTTAAAATATTAGATTTAGAAACATCAGCAATTCAAACAATTAAGGTAAAGATGTTATAACTTCGAAAACCTTTCAAAATCATAATGTTGAAAAGAATGAGAAATGCAAATAATTAAAAAATTAAGGAATGTTGAGGATGCTTATTGTGAACAATCATGTAAACTCATTTATAGAGAAATTAAAAAAAAAAGCATATATATTACCTCAAAACAAAATCAAATAAATCACAGACCATTTGCCAGAATTTTTTGCTAAATTAAAAAAAAATTGGAGAAACTCAAAATAAATATAATAATCAGATGACAATTCAGAAAATTAAATATCAAAAAGATTACCAGTCTTTAATCCAGCAAGTAAATTAATGATTCTATGGGAATTTTGTAGAGCCATACAATTAATGATTTTATTATGGTGGCTCCCATATAAGATAGCATTTAGTCCATCATCAAATTCAAATATTGATGCATTTGAAAGCTCATTAACATATTTATTCGGAGCAGACTTAGCAATCAAATTTAATAGAGGTATTTTTGATTAAGGTAAATTAATCAAAAAAAGAATTCAAATAATAAAATATTACATAAAAAATGAACTGTATGAAGATTTCATTTATTTTATAACATTAGTGTTTGTTATTAGTGACATTGGAATTTAGACATACTCGTTTTAAGTAATAATAGTTTTAGTATAATTTGTATTAAATTTTAAGAAGTTAAAGAATTATATTATAAAATACGAAGAAACTTTTGTGGAATCCTCATCATTAACTGAAGTATTAAATTTAATATAATTAATAATAATTACATTTTATTTTGCTCACTTTATGGCTTGTGTTTGGCATTATGTAGGTGTTAAGAGTGTTGAATCAAATTAATATTCATGGACTTAAGATTCATAATTTGACAATTCTGATAAATTGTAAATGTATGTTTACTCTTTTTATTGGGCTACTACAACTATGGTAACAGTTGGATATGGAGATATTTCTGGTAAGAATATTTATGAAGTAATCTGTGCTATAATTCTAATGATATTTTCTAGTGGAATATTTGCATTTTCTATGAATTAAATAGGATCGATATTTACTAATATGGATGCTTAAAAATAATAATATAAAAGAACTCTTTTATTAATTAATTAATATATGAATAACAATTAGGTAGAAGAATAATTATAAGGAAGAATTCGAAATTATTTAAAATATCATTTTCATAAATAAGATAAACTTTATAAAAATGAAATTAATGACATAATCTACAAATTACCTTCAAATTTAAAACAAGAATTAATTTAGGATGTTTAATTCAGAGTTATGTAATGCATTCCCTTCTTCAATAAAAACTTTTCAGAAGAGATCTTGCCTTAAATTGCGTGTGAACTGAATCTTTAATCATATACTCCTAGAGAAATTATATATTAATAAAATTAACTAGATGAATGTTCAATATATATTGTTTGGAAAGGAGAAGTTAATTTAATTGATGATAATTCAGGTAAAATCTTAAAGAGATTCACAACTGGATAATGTTTTGGAGAAATCGAATTCCTTACAAATAAAAGAAGATAAGGAACAGCAATAAGTTGTGATTTTAGTCAAATTTACAATTTATCTAGAATGCAATTCTTAAAAATATTAAATTCTTACAATAACGATTTTTAACAATTTCATTAATTGAAAGATTCCATTCTTTTTTAACTATAATCTTCTCCTTTATAATGTTATTGTTGTTAAGAACCTCATTGTATATGGAAATGTCCTTATATACACTATAAACCAGATTTAGAGAGAGTAATAAAAAAAGAATTTTTTAAAGATACTTATTAGGATAGATCTTCTTTTAGAAGGAAAGGTGATCGATTAAGAGTATTCAGATAAGAAAGTATCTATCAAAGTACTAGACAAATTAAGACATCTAATGAAATTGATATTACTTAACCTGCTGCCAGTGGTATATAATAAGTAGGTTCTATTTCAGAATCTAATGAATCAGGTGAAGAAAGTATCAAATATGAAAAGAAAAGTGATTAAGTTCTTACTTTGTCATATTGTTATCCAAATGACACTAAAAGAAAAACCATTAAATTAAAAGCTCTTGCTTTATCTCCAAATTAACCCCCTGAATCTCCTAGGACTCGTCCTGCCGAAATATTAAGATATGGATAAAAATAAAAAAAAAGCTATTTCTTTCCTGATACTGCTATGATTAATAATAATTAAGGAACTAAAAGGAGAGAATCTATTAAAAGAAATTCATCAATTGTTTAAACATAAAATTTTAATAAATCATCTTCTGGTTATGAATTAGATATAAATCAAGAACCATTTTAAATTTTAGATGGAATTGATAAAATAATTATATATGGAAGTTATTTCCCAGAAGGAAATTATGATAAAATATTAGAATCCTATCTTAAATACTAAAAAAAGTCTAGAATCATGAGAAAAAATTTGATTCCAAGTAAATATGCATTTTTTAGATTTCAAAAATTTGAAAGAATGAAAACGCATTGTAAAAAAGATTAACTGATGATCAAAGTTATATGAAGTAGTATCGATTATAAACACAAAATAATTATTATTATAATTTAATGACAACTCTAAGAATTGTTATTAAAATAACAATTTAGTAAAAATTGATCCAAAAATTGATTAATATATTTAATATATGAGTCTTTATTAAATATTCTTTTTTTATGAAGAATTGTAAATAAATTCATATATATATTATATTCCATCTTATTTGAAGTGATGTGTTCCGAAATACAATTGATTATATGATCATTACTTACAAAAAAATAAGATTAATCATTTAGTATGTAATAAATTATCTATATAATTAAATTATTTTACATTATAAATGCAACAATATAAAAAAACTCAAAATAAATTGATTTTGGTATTGGTTGGATTGCCAGCAAGAGGAAAAACACATATTTCTTACAAATTAAATAGATATTTGAATTGGATTGGATATAAAAGTGAAATCTTCTCTATAAAAGGGGCATAATAGAAAGATGCTTAATTAGATCAAAATATAGATTATGAATTAGAAATTGATCCAACTAATTAGTAAGTAAGATTGGTCTTAAAATTAGTATGTAGAAGTTAGATAATAACTTTCTTTTTCAGCTGCTCAGCAATTAGTGACTTTTTTATAAAATGAAGGCGATATAGCCTTATATAATGGGTTGACTAGCACTAAAGCTGATAGATAGAAACTTAAAACTTTATTTAAAGAAAGACTTTAATTGGAATACTAATTATTTTGGATAGAATCAATATGTGATGATCCTTAAGTAATTCTCAATAATATTAATGAATCGAAATTAAGTAGATTTAAAGAAAAAACAATTGATGAATTTACAAATCATATAAATGTTTTAGGAAAAGATTACTAAAGTCTTGAAAATACTGAAAATATGTCATATATTAAATTAATCAATATTGGTAAATTAGTGAAAGTACACATGCTGGAAGGTTATTTATGTTCAAAAATAGTATCCTTTCTTTTGAATTTACATGCAAATAATAGATAAATATATTTAGTGAGATCATGCGAGACAGAATATCATTTGCTTGATAAAATAGGAGGAGATCCAGAATTATCTGCAACTGGAAAATAACATAGTCAATCATTAGGAGATTACTTTATTGAAGAACTAAAGGGAAATAAAAATGTAATTAAATCTGAATACAATTTTAGATAACATTTTTTACATCTTAAATGAAAAGAGGAATTCAGACAGCTGAGATAGTTGGAGAAAAATTAGGAATTAAAGCATTAAAAACTAAAAATTTAGATGAGATAGATTATGGAATATGTGATGGTTTAACAGTAAAAGAAATAGCAGCAAAATATCCAAAATAAATAAAGGAAAGGAAAGCTAATCCGCTTGAATTTAAATATCCAAGAGGTGAATCATTTTTAGATGTAATTCATAGAGTAGAACCAATAATATATGAAATTGAGAGATCAAGAGATCCTGTTTTGGTAATAGCACATGTTGCTGTTTTAAAGTAAATTAATTTATTACATTTTATAGATGTCTTTATGCTTATTATCATTGCAATCAAATAAGTGAAATACCAAATATTGATATTCCTATTAATTGCGTTATCAAGTTAGTACCAATACCATATCATTGTCTTGAAAGTAGGGTAATTATTAAATGAAAAATTATCATTTAAAATGTATTATATATATATAAAAGTATTCAATTTTATAATTATTAATAATCTATTTATATTTTTAAATTAATCTAAGTTAAATTCAAGCATTTTAAAGAATATTATTTATCCATACTTCCCATTCGTTTTCTGGAATTTATTATCTTATACTTTAATTAAACATTTCAGATATTAAAATGTTTTAAGCAGGTTGATTAACTGGAAATTTATCTTTGCATTTACATGCTTAAAGAAAAAACTTTTTATAATTTATTCATTCTCTTTTGATAACTTATTGTTTTGTTAAAAAATAATTCAAACTTTAAATTTGATTAATTTAAACCTTTAGTCTACAATATATAAAATTTTTTAATAAACAATCCTTAAGATAATTGAGCTTTATTTAGATACTATTCATAGAAAATTAGTTAAAGCGAGTAAAAAAATATAAATTTCTATAATTCACCCTTGCTTGTTACAGATTTGAAAAGAAAATATATGAGGTTTGAATTTTTTGTTTAAAGTATAAAATTTACTAGATTTAAAAAATTTGTTCATCAAAAATTACCATTATCATTTATAAATCCATTTGATTATTTTGAGAAACAAGTATGAATTACCAACTTTAAATTAAAGTTTACTGATAATAATATGATATCCAAAACAGTAATAAATAGCTTTAGTAAACTTAGAAAATACTCTCCTTAAAAAGTGTTTTCTCAATTATTTAAAAATTTAAAATTATAATTTATATATTTAAGTAATACCTTTCACATTAGAAATATATGATTAAATCTTATAAATAACAGTTGGTTCAATTTCTCTATCATTTTCTTGATGGTTTTATTCATAATTATTTCCAAACTCAATTCCATTTTTATAATTTATTACTCTTGTTTTACTTGTGATTTATTCTAAAGTTAAACTTACGAAATAGGCTTTGAATTTATATTTGAGATTTTGACCAATTACTTAGGCATATTTTAAGACGAAGGTGACTCAAATAATCTTTTTCTTTCAGTAGTATTAGTGGCATAGCTTATTACTGTTTAACGTCTATAAAATATTACATAATTAGATACTCAATTTATTATTCTTATTATTGGAAATTTATTTTATTTTAATGTGATATTATTGATGGTTCTCTGACTTCTTATTATTGTTATTGTTTTAAAATCATAATTTGCATCTTTCTATTAGCAATTTCCTATATTTTTTATGCAACTGTTAACACATGATAGGCTTTAGCTAGACTTAGTATATTATTCATAATTACTATTCTAATTTAGCTGAGTTTTTAAAATGCATAAATCTTCAATAGTTTAAGAAAGCTAATATTAATCTGATATTGTGAAAACATAATTAATAATATTAACATCTTTTTTAAATACCCGATACATCAAGGATTTATATTAAGTACATTTATTTAATAGTTCTATTAGACTTTTGACTTCTTCATCAGTACTTGCTTCAAATCTTAAACTTAATAATTTTTTTATAGTTTTCTAATTTCAATTTTAACATTTGCTCTTCAGAACCACTTGAAGAAATTTACTAACAATCTACCATATGAAAATTAACTATGTCAATAGGAATAAATTCTTCACAAATTAAGCAAAATACATCTTTGACAGGTTGGAAAGGTAATTATGATTATTAAGTTTTAAGTCATGAATATTAAGATTGAGTTTCACACTTCAGATTTGATTTCGCTTTAGATCTATAAGAGCATTAAGATTCAGCCCATTTACCTTTATTTGGACCATACTTAGATTATTGCCTTAATTAAATTTATTTAGATTTCTTTTTATTTACTCTATACTCTTCATCAGAAGAAGAAGAAGAAGAGGATGATGAAGATGA
The DNA here is from genome assembly GCA_000733375.1 of Paramecium sexaurelia. Taxonomy (NCBI): domain Eukaryota; phylum Ciliophora; class Oligohymenophorea; order Peniculida; family Parameciidae; genus Paramecium; species Paramecium sexaurelia. The sequence continues at coordinate 184,924 of JPFM01000071.1, forward strand.
ATTCTTTTGGGCCACAATTGTTACTTTCTTTTTTTAAGAATTCTTTTATTTTGGAATCGAAGAGCAGAATTTCTTTGCAATTTCATATGGTTATTCATTCCCAAAAACAAATCGACCTGTTTATCTTAATTAATCTTTAAAGGAATTATCACTTTTTTTTGACTTTCATTTTGATTTCTCATTCTATTAATAAGGTCATCTATCTCTTTTAATAGAATTTTGACACTTCTATCATCATAATTCTGAGACATTAACGGTGTTAAAAATAAATATTAATGTTTCTAAGTATTATATATAGATAATGTTATTTATGTATTTAGATATTTTCATAATATATTGAAATGGTATAATATTCAATGTTTATGATTAAGTTTCTTTTATCAATTTCTATATAAATTAATTGTTCATGAAATTTATTAATTTATATTTATACAAGTGTGATGAAGTTATACATTCTTATTCTCATAACATTTTTAGTGATTAGTTATGCATAAGAGGACATCAAATAAGGTGAAGCTACTCAATAAGAATCTGAAAATTCAAAAGATGAAACTATGACAAATACCTAGGGTGAAGGAAAATTAAAATCAAGAACAAAGGAGGAAATCATAAAAGAAAGGGATACACTGTAAACTTTATTAAAAACTCTGAATTATTCATGTATAGTTCTAGCCAGAATGTAATTATCAAGATATAAATCTGAGTTAATGAAAGTTATTGAAAGGTAATCAACATCTATTAATCTAGTCATTAGAGTAAGTAGGAGCAAAGCATTGTTTGGAAAAAAATATATACATCATATGTGAATTAATGTCAAAAGAGCATTACATATGATGACAGTGTTAAAGTAAATATTCTTATAAATTTTCAGATCTTTTCATAAATTTAATCTAAAGATTTCAAATTTGATGATTATAGATATATTTATGAAAATATGACATTAGAAGATTATAGTAATGATAAAGTTGATATGCATATTACATAAGCAGAAGAAAGAATCTGGTAATACATTCAGGATTTCGAAAAAGCTATGGATTAAAAAGAAGATGATGACGATGATTCATAATTCAAAAGAAATTTTGATTTAGAACCTAAAGTATTTGGATTTTCCTTAAAATCTGTAAAATCTTTGCAATACATAATGTTCTTTATCTTTATATCTTTTATTTTTTTCTTAGGATATATAGCATTTAAAAAATTACCAAAACAATATGAAGATTAAAAAAAGAAGAGAAGAAACTGATATCAATTAATATTGTGTTATATTATATTTAATGATTAAATATTAATATCAAAATTAATTAAAAAATATGATTTTCTACTACTATTATTTCTCTAAATTAATCTTTTCTTTTTCTGTTATTTTAGTTCCTTTATTCATCATATTCATCATTTCTCATTATATTTCACATCTTATAAAAACAATGAGTGATTCCTTTTATAGTAAAGACTTATTAGTTGTGTTTGTTTACGATGATATTTATTTGCACTGATTATTCAGAATTTCACCTGAAATATCTCTTAAAGTCTTCAAAATTTCTCTATTATTTAATAGTTTGTTTTTCAAATAATCAAACTTCAAATATTAAAAAAAGTAATATTTAAATTCTTATATAAGAATAATCAATGATAAGAGCAATGATTTAAAAAAAAATTATCTAATATATTGAATTTAAGTGATTATTAAGTATATTACATAGATTGATATAAAACCTATAAAATATGATGATTATTATGGAATATTCAATAAAATGTTTCTTTATATATGAAAAAACAAAATTATTAAGATCCATATAAAATGTTTTAGTTTTCATTCTTGGAAATTATATTGTACATAGTTCTTTTTGTAGCACTATTAATATTGAAACCATTGTTCTCAATGTTGCTAATGAAGATTAAATATGGAAAAAAAATGCATCTAATGTATTTTCCTCTGTTGGGAAGGATTATTGAATTTAGCAGAGGAATAAAAAAACATAATGATTTATTATATTTTGAGAAGATGATTCCATAAAATCATTCAGAAGTTGAATTAGTTGTGAGTAATACATTTCTTGGATTAACACATGTATTTTTTAAACCAGAACATATAAAATTTATCCTTTAGAATTAAGATCTTTATAAAAAGACATCAAAAGTGTTATTTGGTGAAAGAATGTTGTATAAAGGTATGATTATTTGAAATAATTTAGGTTTGGCTTTTCAAGATGGAGAAGATTGGAAATTAGCAAGAAATGTGCTTTCAAAATCTTTTGAATTTGAATAATTGAGAGCAAGAATACCATTAATAAAAAGATTATGTGAAGAGAAGTTCGATTAGGTAAAAGAAAATGAAGCCATTGATATAATAAATATATCTGGTAATATTGTTGGAGAAGTGATAACACAATCATTTTTTAGTTAAAGTTTTAAGGATCTTAATGGAAAAACATTTTTAAGTGAATTAGTGGATGTAATGGTGAGTATCATATCTCAATATAGAGAAGCACCAATTAGATGTATGTCAAGAACTTTTATATTTGGAACAAGAGATTATCCTAATTGGACTATTTCAAAGGTTGAACATTAGCTTTTAGGAAGACTTTAAAAGATCAAAGACAATTTGAGTATTTCAATAAAAGAGAGATAATAGATGTAAAATAAGCCAGCAGACTTTTTAACAGCATATATAAATACAATTTGTATAAATTGAATTAATAATTTAGAACAAAATCCAAAATTAACTGAGGAACATGCAATTTAACAATATATTATGTTAATTTTTGCAGGCATAGATACAACTAGTAATCTATTTGGAGCAATTTGTTATGCCTTATCTATTCATACTGAACATTAATAAAAATTAAGAGATGAAATATAAAAGCAATATGGAACTTATGAATAATTGAATAGCGACAATATTAATGTATCAAGTTAAATAAACAATTTTATAAATGAATGTATGAGAATGTATACTCCAGTGCCATATTTTATTGAAAGAGAGGTTAAATAAGATCATAAAGTTGGTGATTATTTTTTGAAAAAGAATTCAGAGGTTTCTGTTTGTTTATTCCCAAATCATTATGATTCCAAAAATTTTAAAGATCCCTTTACTTTCAATCCTGATAGATGGAATCAATAAATTATTGACCCATTTATATTTTTACCATTTTCAATTGGAAAGAGAAATTGTATTGGTTAACATATGGCTTTAATGGAAATCAAATGTCTATTGATATATTTGTTACTTAATTTTGAAGTGAATTTAGCTTCTGAAAAATAGGTTTGGACCTTTAAATTTGTTTATACGATATAAGACGAGAAATTTATATATTTGAAAAGAATAAACAAATGAGTTATGATATGTTAAATTAAGATCATTATTATTCTAAATGATTTTTTTTAGATATTTCTAGTTTTTCTCTTACTTTAGGAAATCTTCTTAATTATTGTTCATATGTATCTTATACATATTTGTCCAGTGGGATTTCTCTCCCATGATGCAATTTATGCATTCTTAATATTTATTAACTTGTTTTTTTGACGGTTTCATCATCATCTTCTTTAGTAAATAAATATTTTATGCCCTTTTTTGAAACTTTAATTTGTAATTCTTCAATAGGTTATGGAGGTTCAAAATTATAAGTCTTTTTTAAATATTCATAGAATTATTTTTCATCTTTCTATTAATATACATAGAATTTACATGCCCAACTTTTTAAACTAAGAGAAAATGAAGGAAGTTTCTTTTACTCATATCACTAAGTTGTCTTTTTATTTTAGGATCAACTTTAATTAAATTTGGTTAAAACATTGATGTAGTTTAATTTGCTTAAGTTTTAGGTGAATTTATCTTAGGAATACCATTAATTGTTCCAAAAAAATGTTTTTCTTATCGTGCTGATTATTAAGCATTTTATTTTCTTATTTACCTTGCTATTTCTCTTGATTATATTTGTCTCTCTAAAGATTGACTCCATGAGTGTAAAGTACCTCTAGTATTATGAATTATATTATGTTCTGATGCTTATTAAGAAAATTAAGTAAGAGTATTTCCGAAAGGAGATTATAAATCATTCGAGGGTTGAGGAGTGAAATATCCCATTTAAGTACGATTATTTATTTGATTCATTAAAGTGAAAGTTGCTCTTTATTATTGATTCTTTTTATGAATATCCTGCAAACTTTTTTTCATTTATTTTATTATTAATGAGTGAAACTAAATCAAAGGATAGCTATTAAAAATAGAATCTAATCATTATTGGATAAAATTATGTATTAAAAACTTGCATTTACAGAGGTAAAAAGCATAACTGGTATTTGGGTAAAACTTAAATATTTAATTCTTTTATATCCATAGCCATCAATCATTCATAGCCAGGTAATTATTTCATCGTCAGACTGGTAATGTAAATAATACTTTAAATTTTATTGTTAGTTCATTTACCTGATAGGCAAACACAAACTTAGATATTTTATAAGAAGAAGAAAAAATACTTAAAAAGTTGACTAATGGTAAGTATTTAAACTTACCAATTTTTCAGTTCCTTATATGCCAATTCTCTAGATTTCAGGAGATGTTCGACTTTAAAATATTAATTATTATTACTAAGTATTTGACAAATATGGCCCAAGTCTTAAACTATGTTTCTAATTTCTTAATTATGAATTTACTTTACCAACCATTTGTATGATTGCAATATAAATTGTAAATAATTCATTATTTTATTTAGTTAAACATTCTAGAAAAACTTCATAATTAATCAATCGTTCATCGAAATTTAAGACCCAAAAAAATATTAACATAATTAGGTAAAAATGATTTAATTCTCATTGATTTTTAACATTCTACTAAGTACAAACATAAAAATGGAAAATATATAGGTTACCCTTCTAAATTTTCGAATCTCAATAAATTAACTAAATATTCTAGTCTAAATCATCATTTAGGTTTAAGTATAAATCTAATTTTTATATTTAGCTGCTTCACCTAAAGATGATCTAGAATCTTTAGGATTCTTACTTATGTATTTTTTAAAAAAAGGAGATTTATTTAAAGTCAAAGAAAATGGATCTAAAATTAAAAAAATGGAAGAATAAAAGTTGAAAATGATTCCTGAAAAATATTGTAAAGATATGCCTATTGAAATTTTATAATATTTTTAATTTATCAGAATGACGAATGTTTAATAATATCCTTTGGGTGATTACGAATTCCTCAAAAAACCTTTTAGAAATTTACTCCAGTAATTAAATTAAAATGAAAAGGAATTTTAATATGATTGGGTATCTAAATTAAATTCATATTATTTTAGATCAGAAAAATCAATTTTTAATAATAAAATTAATAAAAAATCTAATAATAACCTGCAGATGAATCAATTAATCAAAATCCAACATAAACTAAAATAATAATACACTAACCTCAGAATTTAGAAGGTATACAAGAAGTTCAGACTGAATTAGAAAGATCCTCTATAAAGAAAGAATTTTATAGATAAATTTCATCCTTATGTATTTCTGATGAGGAGGATAAACAATTTGAAAGTGTTAGCAATAAAATGTCACATCTACCAAATATGTTTGATTTAATAAAATTAAAAAACTGAATATTTTCAAAATTTTGTATCTATATATATAATTTTTATTCTTCTATTCAAATATATATTTTGTATTTAGAAGTTTTATCTTAACGTCTTTTTGAATTTATATCTAAAAGTCATTCCTATAAGATGTGTATATGATTAAAAATATGATTAATCTTAAACCTATCATTTTTATTTATATCTATTTAGCTATTTTTTAAAATTAATGCTTGTCAACATATATATATATATGCCTTTTTATAATTAGAAAATAATTAAACTGTTTATATGACAATCAATGGCTTTCTTAAACTCATATACTGGTAAACATCTATATCAACTTTAGATTCAGACATTTCAGAATCATTACAATATTGCTAATCATTTCCTTTGATCCAAAATTAAGTATAAATTTTATAAAATATGCAGAAATTTTACTTACTAGGATTACTAAAAATGAAGCTTTTTGTTTTAAGATATCAAAAACATTAGATTTATTAAGTAATCCATTATAATCTTGCTTATAAGAAATTCAGAAATTAAAATATATTTCGCTAAACTTCATTATCAAGAATAATAAATGGATTAATGATCTAGTTTTATTTATCGATAAGTAATTTGGAATTAAGTCAAACTCAATCGCTTTTATTAGTTAACCTATTTCTACAATCTATTTTTATAAATAGAGAATTAAATTAAATTGTTCAATATGGTAAATTAGTGTAGTATTTATATATTATTTATTATTTGATATTATTTGTATAGCATCTTAATAGAATACTTATTTGTTTAATTCTCTAAAAAATGAATTTATTTGATTGTTAAATTTCATTAATTTAATATAAGAATATTAAGGATTATAATAGGAATAATAAGAAGATTAAGAAGAATTAAGTTTTTCATTTCTTGAAATAAAACTACCAAATGAAATATTAAGTCAAAGCGAAGGAATAATCATAGCTTAATATGGTCCTGCATCTATATTCATTGATTAACATCTTTAGAAATCATAAGAGGTAGGATAAGTTATTCAAACAACATCAAATCCTATAAAATTAGCAAGCATCAAATAGATTGTTTAATTGTTGGTGATATCTTTTCAAAAGGATATACTTTAGTACTACTTTAAAGAATATAATTTACTTAAAGAATTGGAGAATCTTGGTTTAAAGGAATAACAAATTTATATATTAATGAATATTCCATCATCTAGTTTAGAAAGATAGTTAATTAAGATAATTGAATCATAAAATTGAGAGCAGAGTGAAAATATTAGAAGATCCAGAAGAATTAGAAGGATATTTTGGAGATTTGTTCTATTCTCTCAAAAATATAAAATCAATTGCATATATTTTAGTACAAACTAATTATGATATCTCTATTGAATTAATTTAAAAATATGATGAAATAAGATGGCATTTACCACAAATTCCAAATAATATAAATAAAGAATTCATAAGAGAAGAATTGAAAAAGTATTCAAAGAGTTAAAATAGAGATAATGTACACATTTGAAATAAATTAAAATTATTGGAAATAATTCATTTTTTTTTCTTTTTACTTTTTAATATATCTTCTTTAATTTTAATTTTAATATAAAAACTATAATATATAATCATGCATTTTAAGAGAGAGTTGTTTACATATTTGGACTTTATTATTTATTTTACTATTAATTATTTGATCTTTATTCCATAATATAAGGATCTGGGATGACTCTTGGCTTTCGTATTTTGTCACTTTAAAATATGTGTTAAAATGGTCGAATAGGAGCAGTTTGTATTATATTTTATTTTAAAAATTATTTATATTTTGGATTTAAATAAGGTAATTTATTCTAATCTTAAACTTATTAAATTTTATACTTAAATACGAGACTGTATTATACAGTGTAAGTGAAGATATGACATTATGATAATCATGATCTTTTTCTGGTTTTTTATTTTTATCAATTTTAGGCATACTAATCTTTGGGGATTGATCTAATTTGAAATACACAAATAAATCACAAAACTACTCAAATTCTATATCTTTTTGTTTCATTTAATAATACAAATAAGTTAATAATGTTTCTAATTTGATATGCAATGGTAATAATTATCTTTATAATAAAGTGTAATTATCAGCTGCATCAGTGATAGGAGCAGCGCTTATTCTCTCTGCTATTCTTGCTAAAGCTTCAACGAATTCAATAAATGTCATCCTTATATTTCTGTCTAATGCTAATTCATCTACTTAAGTCATCATCGAGAAATTATATATGATAACTTATTGTTTTTCTGATAAATATTCATGAAGATAGAATTATCGACAGAATTCTTTAAATTCTCTAATTGAAATCCATTTTAATTTAAAATACCATTTTCTATTAGCTATATCAGTAACATAATCATATAATTTCTTAACAAATGGCATTTTAATTTGCAACAAATGATCACATTCTCTTGTCCATAATCTCTATGATCTCCATTCTTAAATTGTGTCAAAGTATTCATATTATTCTTTAAACTCTTTTAACAATCTAAAGAGAGCATCAGCATAGCTTTTATGAATATCATTTCTAACGTATTTATCATTTGCTATTCTAAAGAACATTTCTAAAAATTGATATCTTACTAATGCCTTCTCAGGATTATAAATAAATTTAGGATCAACATTATTTTTTAATGAAACTATATCAATTTCAACATCTTATTATTTTAATAAATCTCCGTCAATTATAGCTAATTTATTAATTAATTTCATATATTATGGAATCTATATACAAAATACATCAAAGTTTGGAGGTTGATAACCCAAACTGGAATAAAATTTATAAACATCTTTTAATAGTTAATAATTAATTCTGAAATATTCTTTTAATTTAAGTCTTTCATAATCACTTTTTACAAATCTACTAATTTTACTACTATTCCAATCATATTCAAAACATTCATTTAACAAGTCTTCTGTATCACCACTAAATGGTCTAAAAATCGAATCTTCCTTATTCCATTTAATAAGATGAGCTTATTTTCTTACTAAGAAATTAGCAAATCTTCTTAATACATATTTTTTTTAAGATGATCTTGGAAATACTTTTATTAAAGGTTTATAATTATCTTTATCGTCAATAATATATTCTTATCTAGAATAAATATAATTAACGTATTAGATTTTTTTAAAAGCTAATTTAGTTCCATCTTAAAATATATGTATTGAATGTTTCGGATCTTTTCCTTAAAGTATTAAATTATCTAAAGGAGCTGGCATGCTCATAACTCTCGGATCAATAAAATATTCTTCTCTTATAGGATTAGAAAAGAAATATAATATTTTCTTTTTTGGAGGACACATTTAATATGTAGTATAGTAAAACTTACTTAATTCTTATATCATTTATTTAGTAATCTCTTCACTCTTCTTACTTGTTTCCTCTGTGTAAGCTTCTGTTATTGCCGCTAAAGTTATTCTTTTTTCTGAATTTACTAATTATTTTAATTAATGTATAATTTCACCAGTAGTTAGATCTAAATAACTACTTTTTCTTTTAGACGCTTCAATTAGTTATTATCTTAATTCATAACTACTTGTCATAGGAATTGGCTAATAACTAATAGTTAATTATAATATTACTCTAAAAAATCAAGATGAATAAATATTGGATCTTAATTATTATCATTCTCTGGATTGAATTGAAATCGATACTCCATCCACCCTTAGCAAATCCAACAACAATCATTTCCAAATAAACTATCCCCTTACATTGGTATGTAGTTTACTCCATCTATAACATTTTTTTTTTATTATACTACTTTAAATTCTTCACTATCATTCGTAAATTGTATGAATCCATAAGGATCCACCTTTGCAGAACACTTATTGCCTTCAATATGTAAACCATATAAACTGTTATTTTTTAACAAAGCTTAACTAAATTACCTTAGTTATTTTTCACTCAATTAATTATATGAAATATCTAAATGGACTAGCGAGAATTGTGTATTTGTAATTGCTTCACACCAACATTGGATACAATTACTTCTTTCATTTTATCCTAAATGATTGTAACTAAGATCTAAAACTTTTACTGATCTATTTTATTATAAACCTTTTGCTATCATAGTTCCAGTAGTTGGACCTAGTTAATTCCAATTTAAAACTAAAATTTCAATAAAATTATTCTATAATAAAAATTAATAAAAAATAGTAGAACATGAATCAGTAATCTAATTTTCTGATAAATTTAATTTTATGATTGTCATATTTCTTTGTATATTTATTAACAGTAAAGTTGCTCCTTTATCTCCTAATAGATTATTTTGTAAATTTATTGATTTTAAATTAAGAAATTTGGATATATGGCTGGCAATGATGCTTGCACCTCTTTTACCCAAAACATTGTTCCCTAAATTAATTTCTTTTAATGCAGTAGGAAAACCTTCTATTAAATATAATAATGATTTGTCATCTAATTGATTATTACAAAGAAACAATTATTTGACTGCTCTACTCTATACTGACTATAATAAATTCTTTATTAACGGAAAATATTTCTCAGTCAAACCAAGATCTGAAAAATGCATTTCTTTGTTATTTATTAAACAGTTAGAAAGATCTATTCTCTTAGGAAATATATTATCATTTAGACAATAAAAATTTATAGGATCCACATTTTTTTTATTGAAATTAATTGCCAAATCTCTTAATCTATCTTGTCGTTTAATAAAGTAAAAATATGATTAATCAATTTCTTGATCTTTATTTAGATATATATATATACGTAATTTGTGTTAAATTTTTTTAATTTCTTATTGTAATTCCACTCCGTCAAATCTTTTTGGTTCATCACTGCTACTTTCTTCACTTAAAATACCATGATCTTCATCCTCGTTTTGGCTTATTTCCTTTTAAAATGATTATTATTCCATTTAATTCAAATCTTAGGATTCATCAACTTTAACTTATTCAACTTCAGTTTCTGTTTTTATTTATTTAAAAGGAGAAAAACTTTGTTTTAACAACCCTAAGGGAAAATTCTTCTTTTTCGTTTCTCCTTAATCTGATTTTACTGAAGTGCTGTTAATTATTTATCTCATTTCAATCAATTTTTCACTGCTTTTCATATAATATGCCATCACATTCTGATCATCGGAAAATTCATTATTATACAGCATTTTCGATGTTTTGACTTTACTTTAAATAATCTTATTTTCCGAAATACTTCTATTGGATCGAAAAAAAGATTTAAGTTTTTCAGCCTTCTCTTTTGAATAATCTTTTATTCGAGGGAGCGAGCATTTAGATCTCTCAACACTATTTTTCATTTGTTTATAAAAAATTAATTAACATTTGAAAAAAATGATAATCACAGTAATTATAATGTAGCCTTCAGTTTTAAGAGTTTTTGTTTTTAAGTCATTTATCTTTCAATTAAACTTCTTTTTTATTTTTAAATTTACACCAATTAGAAAGGTATTTCCATAAATTATTTATAATTTGGATGTAAATATGGAGTTTTATAGAGTTCTATTTTTAAAATTGAAATTTTACTTAAATAAGAAAGAGTGTTATAAATTCTTAATTCTTAGGTGGTACATTCATATTAATCTGGTTAAAATTAAATAGATTTTGGCAACAATTGATTCGAATTAAAGCAAAAGTATATACTAAAGCACTCGAAGTTATTCACTCTTTATATTTAAATAAAAATACTTAAGAAACTTTAAAGTAATATAAATATGAGTTAAAAGATTCTCTAACTTAATATGTAATGGTAATATAAATCTTTAAGTGGAATCAATATCAATATCATTCCCATTAGGACTAATATATTCAGCTATTCTAGCTAAAGCTTCAGTAAATTCCACAGTCGACATTCTTAAATGTCTATCTTAAGTCAATTCATCTTAATGTGTTTACATAGAAAAATTATAGATAATTTTCAACTAAGTTTCACTCAAGAATTTTTAGAAACCCATTAAATTGCAAAATTCTATAAATTCTATTAGTGCTATCCATTTTAATTTGAATGTCCATTTTTTATTTTTAATACATGCTACATAATCGTGTAATCTTTAAATAAAACCTTATTTAATATAAATTAAGTTTCCACATTCTTTTGTCCATAAACGTTCCTCTCTCCATTATTATTAATTATCAAAAGCAGCAAATCTTTCAGTTAATAATTGAAATGTTCTATAAACCTCGTCTACAATTAGTTTAAGTTTCTATTTTTGTTTTGTTACTAATAAAGCTATTCTAAATATAAATTCAATAAATTAATATCTAACAAATCCTTTCTCTGGATTATATATATATTTTGAATCGCAATTATATTTAATTTATTTAACTTAAGATTCAACCTCTTCAAATGATATACCTTATGGCAATAACTCTTAAGTTAATTCATATATAAGAGTAATAGGAATATAAAATGTTTCAACTTAATAACCATTTAATTATTTATTAGCATTATATCCAAAACTAGAATAATATTTGTAAATATCTTTTATTTTTGAATAATGAAATCTCATTATTTAATTAATTTTTTCAATTTCTTATTCATTTTTTAAGAAATGTTAAATTCCCATACAATTCCAATCAAATTGAAAACATTCATCTAAAACATCTTCATTGTCTCCTTAATATGATTTAAAGGCTGATTATTCTTTTTACCAATAAATTAAATTTGATTTTTGTTTAGAAGCATCAACTGCAAATCTCTTTAAAAAATACTTATTTTCTAAACATCTAGGAATTACTTTTACTAAAGGTTTATATTAATTTTTCTAATCTATCACAAACATCTATTTAGTTTGAAAATAATTAACTTAATCAACTTATGATAATGAAATTTGTGATCCATCAGGATAAAAAAATACTTTTTCTTTATCCATAATCAATTCAATATTTTCAGCAGATTATAATGATATAATGGGAAATCTTTAATTAATAAATATCCCTTTTCCTGTTGGATTAGAAAAAAAATAAAGTATTTTTTAATTTGGTGGACACATTTGATAAGAAGTGAAAAAAAACTTTGAATTTAATTCAGATAATATTGATTTCATATCATCTTTTATTTTATTATCTTCTAAATAAGCATCATTTATTGCTGTCATTGTAATCATCTTACCTGCACTAAATGCATGTTTTAATTGATGAATTATTTCTCCTGTGGTTAAATCTTCTAAAACTGCAGTGTTATTTATTTTCTAACTTATTTGTTTCCATAATTCTTTACTAGTTGTCATAGAAATTGGTTTAAAACTAAAATACATATTTGTTTTACTCTAAAAAATCTAAATGCAAATATATAGAATCTGTTAATGATTCTTCAGGCTCAGGTTCATAAATAAAATGATATTCCATCCAACCTTAACAAATCCAACAACAGTCTGATCCATTTTCATTTTCATTTAACATTGGTATAAAATTTACACCATCAATATTTTGATGCTTTTACTACATACTTGATTTCCCTTTTATTTATTATGGAAATTATATAAATCCTAATGGATCTACAAAAGCTAAAGATTTATTTCCTTCCACATGTAAACCATACAAACGAGAATTCTTTAAAATAGAATAATTTATTAATTAGAGTTATTTTTCATTAAATTAATTATAAGAGATATCTAGATGAATTAATTCTGTGTAAGTATTACTCAATAATGTACACCATTCCTTGATGCATTCATATTTATTATCCTACTATCCAATTTTATTATAGCTTAAATCTACCACTCTAATTGATTTATTAGAATTTAATCCTTTTGCAATAAATAAACCAGCTATTGGACCTAATTGATTCCAATTCAAACTTAAAACTTATAAAGATTAATTTTTAATGATAAATTCTTTTAAATTGTTACATATTGCATCAGAGATTGAATTATCTGATAAATTTAATTTTTTGATTTTAAAACTAAATTTCAATGCCTCTAAAACTGTTGCAGTTCCTAAATCCCCTATTTGATTTCCTTTTAAATTCAAGAACCTCAGACTGAGTAATAATTGTATTATACTTTTCAAAGTTTTTCAAATGTTCGGATAGAAGTATTGCTCCACGACGGTTTAATTAATTAAGTGATAAATTAATTGTTTTGACTTTTTATGGAAAAACATCAATTAATAACTTTAATGACCATTCATTAATTTTATTTTGACTGATATCAATTGATTTAATATTTTTATCTCGCTTTTAGCTTAATAAATTACGAATCAATGGAATATATTTCGGAGTTAATCCTAAATCTGATAAATTAATTTCTTTAACATCTTGTTTATTTAGTTCTATTCTTTTTGGAAATATACTATCATTCAAACAATAATAATGAATTGGACTTAAATTATCTTTTTGTTAGAAATTAAGAATCAAATCTTTCATTTTTTCTGACTTTTTTATAAAATGATAAAATGAATTATTTAATTCTTGATCTTAAAATAATGTAAATAAAGTTTACTTATTTTATGACTTATCTATTTCAAAGCTTTTCCCGTCTCTCCTTCAAGTTTTAAATCAATTTTATTTTCATTTTTCTCCTCATTTTCATCGTCAGACTAACTTATAGATGATTCTTTCTCTTTAAAATATGGAGTTTCTGTTTCGATTTAAGTATCTGCTAACAAAGGTTTGTTATTTATTGTAGGTTGATTTAAGATTTTATTTCCTTAATTTAATCTTGATTTTCTTTAAATTCGAGCAGATCTGCTAACTTCATCTTCAAAAGAATAAATTTATGAATTTCTTTCAGAATCAATTTGTTTTAGTAGATCTCTCTATGTCTTGATAATATGATTTTTAGGGCTAATTGATGTACATTTCTCTTCGCGAAAATATGTCTTTAATTTTTATTTTTTTCTTGCACTATAATCATAGTAAAGACTTGGAAGTAGACATTATTGTTTAGGAGATATCAATTGTCTTTCTAATTTAGGATTGCTTTAATTCATCAGGTTATCGATACTTTTTTTAGAGAATTTTATTAAAATTTGTAATTAATTCATTAAAGCATCTCTAATTACTGTAAAAGTTGGATAATTATTTAAGAAAAACACTTTGGAACTGATTTACTGTATATATGAAAATAAAGTTGTAAAATTTAATTTTTATTTTCATCATCATGAAACAAAACTTGAATTGAATTATGTTTGTTAATTCTAAAATTTTAATTACTTTACTGATCTAGTATATTGTAAGATAAAACTTATATTAGATATAAATTTAATGAACTTTAAGGACGATGAAAATAATTATATTACATACAAATATATGATATTTAGAACTGATAATATGTAATCAACAATTATATCAAATTATTTATAATAAAAACTGATATAAAGTTTTTAAGATATCTATCTTTAAATATTAAATTAGTATTATTTTGTAGATTAGTCTGAAATAATGAATTTCGAAGAAAATAAAACTAAAATGAAAAAATTTATGATGATCATTAAATTTCAAATTATAAATCATAAACAGTTTCACTGTGAAATCTATTGGAATGGAAAGACATCAATGATTAAAATTGCACTTCATTGTCATTTGGATTAAGTTTACTCTTTGCCAAGATTCTTTCAATTTATTAAGTTTAATAAATTAATTCTTTTTTCCATTATATTGCAAAATCATTGATGTCATATAACAATTAACATCTATATAGAGAAAGTAATTTTTACCTCATGTATAAATTTCCAATTATATCATCTTTCTCCTTTAGCCTTATGATTTTCTCATTTATTATCTACTCTTTGAGTTCTTCAAAAGTGAATGTCATACTATGACCAACTGATTTAGTTTCTTATTTTCCTTTACTATTTTGTTATTTTATCTGAAGTTTGAACTGATTGTTTAAATCTGGGTTATCTAAATTAAATATGATGATTTCATTCCATTCCATTAATAGAGAACTCTTTTAAACAGTTGTTGTTTATTCTTATACATTATCATTTCCTACTTAAATTACAACATAATAAGAGGTGTCATTTCGTTAGATTTTAAAATTGGCTGTTTAAATATCTACTATAAGACATGTTTTAAAGTCTATATTAAATTCTTTAGGAATGTTTTAAATTGTCCTGATCAAAATTTTTAATATTTAACAATACCTCTTAATTATCGATAATAGCATCCATCAATTAAATATATTATGAAAATTTCTTTTTATGATCCTCTAGTTCTTTTTCATATTGTTACCATTCTGTAACTTTTAAATGAATAATTTCTCCTAATTTTTTTGTCAACGTAGAATAATTTGGATAACCTTATATTCTATAAATTAAGTACCTAAGAATTTCGATTCATTTTTCAAATTAAATGCATTTGAATCTAATTTTATTGAGACATCTGAACTAATCTCACTTTCTTAATTCACCAATTATTTTTTACCAAATAAACAACCCATTAAAAAATATTAATTAATATATTTATTTCTGTATATACAATATAAAATTTAAATCACAAACAAAATCTGCATAGTAGCCAAAAATGAGTAAATTATTTAATCAAAAATCTTAAACTCTTTATTTATAATTCTCAAAACTTTCCTCTGTCACATGTACATTGTAATCTAACACTTCTAAAAAATAGGCCTCTAATTGTATAAGTTATTCTTTTTTTAGACCACTTGCTATTTTATATTTATCAATATTTCTAGGTTCATCATTAAGAACCTTATCAGCGATAATAATAGCCCCAATTAATAATCCAGTACAATTTTCTTAGTTCAGAAAAATTCTTAACTTTTTAGTTATCTAATCAACAAAGTAAAATGCTAATATTAATGTTTCATCAGCAAAATTCATTTAATAAAGGTTCCTTAATGTTTTACTTAATTTCTAAAAATAAATATAAAGTTTTCTTACTTAATTTGACTTGTGGATTTGAACTGTATTTTCTATTTTTAACTTATCATATAATAAAAATATTCTGGTCATTATTTTAGTAATTTTATTCAAAGCTGAATGAGCTGCAAAATTGGGAGGAGTGAACATTTTATTTTCAAATTATTAATAATTCTTTCATTTTCTTTATTTTTTTTTAACATTTAAAGTCTAGTATAATACATAATTGTTTATAATAAAAAAGCTATATATAAATTTCTATTTTTAAATATAAAATAAATAAAAAATTAAATCATATTTAAACTTAATTCTGTTTATTTCTAATTAGAATGATTGATTAAATAATATTAATAATAAAAAATGGCTTAAGATTATAGATTTAATTTATTGCAATATTTATTCTAAGATTTCATATATTTAAATATAATAATAATTTAAATTCATTCTTTTGATCAGAAATTTACTCCAAAGTCATTTTTAGGTTTTTTGATTTAATGACATTTTATCAACCTTCGTGTTATTGGTGCAGATATCATTCTCATTTATGATGCTAACTTGGCTATTTTATAATAAAATGTATATTTTAAAGATTTATTAATGTATTTCGAATATATTGGTATAAATTTAAGTTTTTATTTATTGTAATTTAGAATTACATTTTAAAGATTATTCTAAGGTAAATAATTTTAAAATTCATAGCCAATATCAATATCGAGACTTTAATATTTTATCTATTTAGTATGATCTTCATATTCTAAGATAGCAGTATTAGAAATATTTTTAATTGATCTTAATTAAATAATTTATTAACTTGGATATTCTGAATTTAAAGGTTATTCTTTGGGTATGGCAATTGATATTTTTCTTTAAGCATCTTTATTATCCATAGTCTATAAGTTTTAAATATTGAATTTTCCAGTAAAATTAGTTGAGGGTTTTCGATAAGTCATTTTATCTAATTGAATATCCGGGGATTATTCACTTATTGATGAAGGTTCTGGTTAATCTATTTTATTATCGCTTTATCTATGAGTAGAGTACTGCTTAATTCTCTTGGTACCACTCATAATTGTTTAGGAATCATTCTAATTTGAGATGATTTCACATTATTAGAATTATAAGATGGTACTCTGGATCCCCTTTATATATAAAAAATAGTACTTAAATTGAATTAACAACTTTAAGTTTTTATCGTTCGTTTCGATTTATTTAGGTTCTTGGTTAAAATAAAAATTCCTATATCTTAATTAGTTTTTCTAAATTAGGTTTATATGAAATAACAAAGCAATCACTATTTTAATGATCAAATTTATTGCAAATGTTACATTTCTTATTTATTAGACTATAATCAGAAAGATAAAGCAATTAATCTTATAAAGAATAGAATATTTCTTTATCTTTCTGATTGTTTTAAAGAAGTTTCAAAAGATCTTATCTAGATATCCGATATAATTAACAGTAACTTGTACTAATTAATTTGAATTTTTGTGTTAAACCACTAATGAATGAATGTTCTCCTAGAGTATCACCTTCCTTATATTCTTATATGATTTTGGATGTTCTCATTTCTACTAGAGTGGCTGTTCCTTGGTCTAAATAGTAGCTATGTACTCAGATATATGTCTTACAGATACTAATCTATATTTAATCCTTCAGGGTCATAAATAATATCATTTGGTATAAAATTAACCTATTCAAGTTTATGAATTATTTATGATTGAGTCTATTTTGAAAAGTGATTCACTAAAAGTTTCATATTTTATAATATTCTTGTCTTTATGTTAATGTTTACATCATCTCTTAAACCATGTGGTAAATTATCAATTATCTATTAAGCCTATTATTGCTAGTTGATTTGATACTTCAACTTAATTATTTTTAGATTCATGATCAACTTAATTTTTTAAATAATTCCTGACTCTATTGGATATAGAATCATCAACTAAATTATTCTTCATGTAAGCATTAATTAAAATTAATTACCTTCTTGAAATTATAGAATTAATTTACTTGCATAAATTTCTTACATCATAAAGATTTTTAATAATAATTCCAATCGAATTCATTGAGTAAGCAAACACAAAGCTACTGATAAACATAGTAAAGTTTGAAAAAACAATCTCTATTGGATTTGAAGCAGTAATATCACCATAACCAACAGTAACCATTGTCATTGTTGCCCAATATACAGCATAATCATATTTAATTAAATATGATGAGTCTTCAAGGGAATGTTTTTGAATCCATGAAATTTCATTTAACTATTCCCCTATTATTGCTAAATAGTGCCATAGGCAACCTATAATATGAACAAAATAATATAAAGAGATTATTAAAAATATTAAGTCTAATACTTCACTCAATTTACCATTCAAATATAAATAGTCAACAAAACTATTGATTTTCTTATAAACTGTGTTAATTATTATGATTATCTGAAGAATAGATAATAATTCAACTATTTAGAATTATTGTATTCCATTATACATCAAAACCCATATAATAAAATTTAAGAAATCACTCAACACTTAATTTCTTAAATAATTGTTTATTATCTATTTTCTACTTATGACTAACTAATTTTATCATTAAATTAATATACTTCTCCTTAATTAAGATACGCTTTATTACATGTCATTAATCCATCAATCAATAAAAATATGAAAATAAATACTATTGTTTATTACACATTCGAACTATCTAATAATTAAAATGATATAATGAAAGGTGAAAACCAAAGAATAAAAAAACTGAAAAGAATGCTAAATAAATTCCAATATTTCACAAATTTATCTTGTGGTAAAAATACTTAAAAGAATAGAAGTTTCTCTATACTATTTGCAATTTTATTTTTTTTTAATTATCTATTATCTTGTATTACATAATCCAAAAATAAGTAATTTAACAAAGGTTTTTTCTCTTCTAACATATTATGAGATAAAATATGAGCATTTTATAGTAAATTATCTTTAAATTTCTTAAGCATCTATTTATTCAAAACTTACTTTAATTTTCCGTCTTGACAATTTTCAACTTTAAACAGACTATGTTAGATTTACTTTTTGCTATTTACAAGTGCTGGTTGCTTAAGTTAAAAACATCGTTACTTAAAATTTGAGTGAGAAGATTTAAGAATTTTTCTAAATGAGTTTATTTTTTTTTTTGGTCTCTTGATTTATCGATCTCATGCTTTCCATATTACTAATTTCGCTTTAAAATTATATATCTGAATTGGATAGAATCTTAGGTTCGACTTAAGGTGTTGCACCTTCAATTATAATTTTAGAAGAAAGAATTTCATCAATATTAGAGTTGTTAAATCTTGACATGGATGTTATATATTAATATTTGAAATAATGAAATCCTAATAATCTAATATTAAGAATTAAATAATTTTTATCCATTTTTATAAAGTGATTAATCTGAATATACTATTATTATTAAAATATTTAAAGTAAAATATATCATTATTTATCTTTTACTTATATATTCTTTATAACATATCTTTTTTTTTTTAGATTATTTTAACTAACCAGTTTCTCTAATTTACAAAATCTTGCTATTTTATAAAATAAAGTATATTTATAATTATATGATTACGTATAAGATTTATTTTTCCTTTGATTGTTTTAAGCTAGCACAACTGAAATATGATTTTATGGTAAATAAATTTATGTCCTTAAAGCAACATCAATGTCGCAATTTTAAATTTATAATTAATCATCAACTAAATCTGTTGTTTGAAATCCCTATTTTGTTATGAAATTCCAATTCTATATCACATTCCCATGAGCTACAATATTTTCTAAATCAAAATTATTTGATGAAGATTTTCTTTTTTCAGGGTTTTAATTTCCTATCGATTTTTGATAAAAAAATTATTTTGATTATTATTTCTACGCCTATGATCCCAAGGAATATTATGTATGCAGACCCTCTAATATAAATTATTTTAAATACATTATTGTTTATCATTTACAGGATTTAACTAAGATTAACTCTACTAATTTGGTTAATAATTTTTATTATTATTTTAATTTAGTTAACTCTCACTTTAATCTTATGATATTTTTTCATTATTGTATTAGGATTATTAATGAAATTCTGATTACTAATATTAAAGTACTGATGTCACAATGTTTTCGTATTCATTTAGAGAATTGATTTTTTATCTTTCCATACGAGTTATTTTTCTTCTATCTTATTTAATAAAATATTCAGATTTAATTAATCTCTCTAAATCTGGTCTATAACTAATTCTAGGACAAAATATATTTAAGTGGTTATATTTAGAGCAAATATTGCATTTCTAATTGATTGTATGGAATTCTTAATTTATGAGCAATTTATCCTTAATATTATGATATGTCTCAAAATCAATTTAACTAGTATTTAATACTTACAAAAAATCATTTCTTGATATCTTGTAAATCTATGTAAAGGTTTAACTCACTGCTCTAATTGGTAATGAACAATTCGTAAAGAATTAATATTGACCAAAATAAGTTCCAGATTTAAATGTCTCCAATTGTTTCTTTGTCATACCATCTTCTATAATTACTTCTCCTTTTTCTATAAAATAACTATATACTATATTATATATATATATTACAGAGAATTGTCTTTATTATTCTAATTATCAAATAATACATCATAAGGTATAAACTAAAGATACTATAACTTATTTGCAGCAGCATACTTAATCTTCTCTGAAAATATATCAAACAGTTTTATTTACTTTAAGATTCTTAATTTAATATCTTATTTTAATTCATCCTACAACAAAGGAGGAAAATCATCAATTATATTATGAATCTATCTATAGGAGATAAGATATATACATCAAGTTCGTTTGTTTATTAATTATTATCCGATTAATATTTTAAAAAGTTTCTTACTCTATTCTAAATAGAATCTGAAACCAAATTATTTTTCATATAACTATTCATTAAGATAAGATTCTTCCTTAAAATTGATATAAATAATAAATTACTTGTAGAAACTCGAAGAAACTTGTATATTCTTAATAATTATTCCAATAGAATTCATTGAATAAGCAAATACTAAGCTACTTATGAACATTGCAAAATTAGAATATAAAATTTCGTATTGGTTACCTGCTGTTACATCACCATATCCTACAGTTACCATTGTCATAGTAGCCCAATATATTGCCATATTGTATTGGATCCAATGTCCTTTATTTTCAATTTAATTCTTTATCAACCAATTGATACCTTAATTCTCTGTTGCAAATCCGATGTAAGTGAAATAGCAGGCAAATATATGAATACAAAAGAATATGCAATTAATCAAAATAATCAGATCAATCAATTCACTCAAACCACCACTCATATATAAACAATCAATATAATTATTCAATCTACTATATAATCTTATTATTATAAACACTGTTTGCATTAAGGAAAGAATTTATCTCGCATGAATATCATCAATATGAGATAATTAAATAATCCAAATTAAACAATTGATAATATCACCGTAAACATGGCTTCTTAAATATTATTAGATTATTATTTTTTTATTTAGTACTAATTCTCCTTATAAGATTATTGCCTTATGACAAATAACAAAAGCGTCGACAAAGAAGAATATTATAAATAAATAAATTATTATCTTGTATATGTCCTTCCTAAATAAATCGAATGTAGCTACAAATGATGAAAACCATAATGTTATAGCTGTTATTATTATTGCTATTAAATCCCAAAATCTTACAAAGAGTTAAGAAGGCAGTAAAACTTCTATTTTTAGACTTAAAATTCTTTAATGAGAATTTGTCAAATTGCTATTACTTTATTCTTTTGAATCATATGAAAATAAATTTTATAAAACTTCTGTATTATAGCTAAATATATCTTTTCTCCATATATATGCCTATTCTAATAAGTTGTTCCAAAATCTCCCTTGTATTATTTTTATGCTTTCTTGATCATTTCTAACAACTTTACGAAAATTAGAAATTTTATTGGCTATTTATTACTCCGCTTTGATATTTTTTGAAGAAGTCTAAATTTCATTCAAAACATATTTACATTAAATTTTAATTATCTTCCTGAGTTTTCTTTTTTTATTTATGAAATCGGTCTTATTAAACTTGATTATTATACTGGTCTATTACTATCAATAACACTAATATCAGAATAAAATTAGATTTCACTATTCGATCCTTATTTTGGATTGACTATGATTGAAGTCTTATCAGGGCCTAATTTATCTTTCTCATAATCGTGAGTGTTTTATTTTATTTCAAAATTTAAGAATGACATTAAAATAATAATTAGAAATAATATATTCTAAATTTATCTTAGTATATTCGCTTATATCTATATAAGGAATAATATATATTTATTTAGTTTGAGAATTTAATTTTTTTAATCATTGACTCAATTTTTACTTTTTTAATCTTCAATGTTTTATTGCAATTTAAATCTTAATATTAGTGACGCCAACAAGAAATTAGACATCATTTAAAAAAGTAAAAATTAACGTATTCGAATGTACTTTTAGAATTCAAATATTTCCTACCCAATTAAATATTATTAGTTTTTTATAGAATTCTTTAGAAATAATTATTAATTATTACATATAATTAACTTACCACCTAAAGTTGTTAATTTGTCTGTTACAGTTGTAATTTTAACATAATACAATTAGAGGATTGTCTAGCGTCAGAATTACATGATTTTTTTATTTACTAATATATTGTGACTCAACTCAAATTAAGAATAATCTTGATTTTTTATTAACTTTTATATGCTAAAAAGAATTGAAATTAAAAAAAAAAATAATTTTTATAAACAAATTTTAAAATGGTATTCTGTCTTATATTTAACACTATAAATAAATATCTCCTCCTTAAGCAATATAAAAAGTGTTAAACTAAAGTATTAAACAACTTGTTTTTATAATATCTATTTTTAAAGATTAACATTCCAAAAAATCTTTCCAAAGAGTTTACTTAATAAGTAAAAATAGAAAATTTTGAAATCAATATTTTAAAGATCTTTTGATAAGATTTGTTTCAAAATATTATTTATCATACCTCAAAGTCTTTTAATTAATATTATTTAAAAAAAAAATAATAATTTAATTATTGAATTTGTATAATAAATCACAAATAATTCATAATCTTATTTACTATTTGAAAATTTGATTCATCTTCATCATTTACACATTCATTTTACGAATTATTTAAAGATTATTGTTGAATTTCTTAGTCTTCTTGACACTCATAACATTTCTGACTTTTATTATCTTGGATGATATTAGAGTATTTTAGATCTTAAAGTTCTTATTAATCTACATCATTCAATTTATTTATATAGATGATGTCTACACTATTATTTAATGCTTCTAAAATTGTATCTCCTTTTAGTTCACAAATATTGTCAAAATATATTATTTTGAAAGTTATTTATTTGAGCTTTTCAACAATTTCTAATTTTTATGATTCATTATTGATCGCTATTTGTTCAATATTAGTACTTTACATAGTTACATCAATATTATTATTTTCTTATTTAATTTTCTATTTTAATTTATTCACAATCTTCTTGTTTAATTTCTTTCTTTTCCATTTTTAGGAAATTTATGAAGTCAGTTCATTATGTGAAGCTTAAGGATTACGCTTTTTATTCTTATTCAATTCTTTTTTATAAAAATCCTTCCAAAGCTATTAATTTTCCTGAGAATTCTTTCTGAAAGTGCTAGATTAAGTAGCTTTTAAATTGATTAGTGAAATAATATCTTCATTTTCGGTTTTCTTTATTGTCTAAAAATCATCTTTCTCTCTTAAATTAGGAACTAACTTTTTATTATTCATATTATATTTGATTTATTTGTTAAGATTTGCTTTCATATTTAATCTAAATTCTAAAAGGATTATTTTGAAATCATTTAGTTAATAAAATAATTATTCAAATTTATTATAAAATACCAATATAAAAACCCTAAAAGAATTTTATATGAATATCCCATAATTCAAATGAGAATTCAAAAACTGTGTATTTTCAAATAATTTATATATATATCAAAGTGATTCAAACTTCATTTCAATAATAGTATAAATATTAGTACTAAGTTTTTGCCATTCCCATATACAAGTTTCAAGGAAATTAGTATTCTATAAAGTAATATGTTTAAATGTAATAAGATTTTGGTAAATAGAATTAAATTCATAGCAATAATAAAACACAATTTTCTTGGTTTAGTTTTCTAACTAATGTTTAAGAATAAAGTTTTGAATAAAATAAATTAGTATATTTTCTTATAAAAATATATACATTAATAATAATGAATATGATATACGTTAATTAGGCACAAAAACCAAAATAATCAATAATCAAAAGATCTTCAA
This sequence comes from Paramecium sexaurelia, assembly GCA_000733375.1. Classification (NCBI taxonomy): domain Eukaryota; phylum Ciliophora; class Oligohymenophorea; order Peniculida; family Parameciidae; genus Paramecium; species Paramecium sexaurelia. Next base: position 209,695 of record JPFM01000071.1, read on the forward strand.
GTAGCACAAATAGATCTCCATTTGTTAAAACAAATCAATAATAAAATTAATAGGAGCCGATTCCTACAAGATAAGAATAAATCTATAAAAAGACTTGTGAAGATCTAAGATAGAAAATAAAAACATATAATTAATTATAAAGATGTAATATTATACTTTTTGGTCCAAGCGGGTCTGGAAAGTCGTCTTTGATAAGAACGTTTAATAGTAGTTTAAATTAAACATAAACTTTACCAGAATTGTTGTGTATAAAAGACTTATTACACAATGAAGGGACTAAGCAATTTTAAAGCATAAATTTATTGCAATCAAAAACAAATTAGATAAGTTCAAAAATGAATTCTTTTTCAATTTAAAATTGCTAAATCAATATTCTAGATACTAGAGGATAGATTCACTTAAGTTCTAAGGAAAACAAATAAGTCGAGCTTATGTTAGAAGGGAAAGTAAAAAATATGAGTCTTGTTGAATAAAGAACATATAGATATGCTTATAAATTATGGGAATTCTGGAAATAAGATTGTGAATTATTTCCTTAAGAAATCATAAGTTGTGGAACTTATATTCCCAATTAGGTTCTAATAGTTTTTGATGGTAGTTTAGATAAGGTACCTAATGGGAAAGAAGAAATCGAATTTTATTAGTAAATTCTGGATCTGGTGAAATAGAAAGGCTATGAAAACCCATTCATAATTTTAACTTAATTGGATAAATTAGAATATAAATTTAGGCATCATGATGATTACCAATTATATGTTGATTAAAAAATAGAGGCTATTGTTAAATCTTTAAAGATTCCTAGAGAAAGTGTGTTTTTTATTGAAAATTATCATGGATAATAATAAAGTTCAGAATTAGATTATTAAGCATTGAGATTGCTGTATGAATGTTTATAATAAGCATCTAAATATCATATTTAAAGTGTAGAATGTAAATTTTTTTGAATGAATTATAGATTTCATTAATATTGTAAATACTTTATATGAAATTGAAATAATATAAAAATTAATAAAAATTGGATTAAATAGTGGTTAGATATAATTGTATCATTTAGATAACAAGCCAGTTCTTACCAAATCTACCCTCATAGTTTTTACTTAATTCATAGTTTCATTTAACATGAAATATCTGTAGTATTTTTTACTAAAATAAAAATCTTGTTATAATTTTGTAAAAAAATAAAATTCTAGTAAACTAAAATATAGTACCATGATAACAAGAAGTTAAATTACGCTAAAAATATCAAAATTAATTACTAAGCAATTAGACTCAAATCTAATGCATTATTTAATTATTCCTCTGCATTTGTTGCCCAAACTTCAAAAATATTTTCAAATACTTCATAAATAATTTAAAATGATATTTAATATTGGTTGAGATCTTCAATTGTGAATTCATCATATCTTTCATCATTAGGATTTAATGCTTTTATAACTACCTATTATAAATAAATATTGAATTATTTCAATCCTCTTTTTAATGCTCCGTCTAATATTTCTTGACAAAAATCGTTGTAATAAATATAAGTCCCCTTTTCATCTACTAATTAAAACTTATAAAGCTACCAATAGCAAGACCACATAGTGTATCATCAAAAATTTGTTAAATTTCATTTACTGAAGTTTAGTATAATTGAGGTGACACTAAATTCATATCATTCAGAAATTCTTAAAATCTAAATGTAGTAATGCTTGTGTTGAAAGTTGTATTCAAATAGTTTTCATGAATAAATTTCTAAATTACAAATGAATGATTTACTTCTTTCAGTAATGATATTAACCAAAAATAATTCGTTTGAAGTATAAAATTGTTGTCTAAAAAATATTGCTTTGTTGAATTTTGATTTATCAAGATAAAATAATAAACCATTATAAATAGAACAAATATAATAGCTAAATAGAATACAAGAACTAAAGCTATCTAAAAGATTGTATGATTTGTTATAAATACATTTAATTTAAAGTTTTATAGCTTTTTTATTTCGGCTTTATCCCTTTTTTGATTTGCCTTTTCTATTTCATTCTTATCGAAATCTTATTATCTATGAGTAATTGTAATATTTACATTATTGTATCACCATTTAAAATGTGTAGTTATGTTTTTTTATACCCATATTCTTAAATCATAAATTTAAATTATTACATTCTTCTTCAAATAGTGAATTCAATTATGCAAATAAAAATTAGTATTACTTCAAAGCCTTAATTTTATCCTCTTAAGGAATATTAGCAACAATTAGATATATAGTATTAATATCATTACGAAACTTAAATTTAATCATCAAAGAAAATATTGAATTCAATGCCAAAAGTGAAAATTGAAATATCATAAAGAGAATTAGATTATTAATAGATTGAGATTAAAATTAAATGGCAGCATTAATTCTTGATAATACAGAATCATGCATTAATTCCTATCCAAAAGAAGTCATATATTCTCTAAAATGAGACAAAATAGTATTATTGAATAATATCGTTGACTTATCAGTTAGATTGAATTATAATAAATTCACTTAGAATTAACCAAATATATCTAATCCACTTACATTCTCATCATCACTATAAAATCCAGAATAAACCATCGAGACAAATTCTTGATTTGAGTAAATATTGTAAATGTAAGTATAATATTCATTAATTTCTTAATTGACAAAATCAAAATATTATTCAGTTGTATTAAATTTAGTTGTTGGATTTACAATCAAAAGACTTGTCAATTTGTTTTCATTCATCAAAGCTGTATCAATAATATAATTATAAGTAGAAACAGTTATTAAGTCAACTCTATACAAATGACGCAATAAAATCACTGAATCATGAATGGTTAACGGATTGTAATAAAAGGAACAAAAAAAGTAAGTCAAAGAAATAAATAATAGTTACACAACAAAGGAAAATCTGTTTAAAATAATTAGTAAGGATAACTTCTAATTCTATTTAGTAATTTTATTAATCTCTTCTTTTATAAAAAGATTATTTTATTCATTTAAACTATAAATTGTATTGGATCCTTATACTAAAAAATCTTCTCTTAATGTGTAATCAATTAAAAATGGTTTCTATGAATATTCTCTATTCGAATTTAATTCGATATCTAAATATATAAATGTGGATTTACCCGAATATTAATAACCACTTTAATTTTTCAATGTGTATGTTTATGATTGAGTAGCTAATACCACATCTCTAACCATAGCAGATGTAAAAGGCCTAAATGAATTATTATTAGGCAATTCAACATCTTGTTTATCATTTGAGTTATTTGTATTTTCATCATAAAGTTCTAACCGATTTATCTTTATTATATGAAAAGATGTTTTATTGAGAGTTTTACAGAATTTAATATTGGCATCAATTTTTAATACTTTTTCAAGTAGTTTTTCCTAGCAATAATGTTCAAATAAAATTTCTATTTATATTTGATATATTTACTAATTTTTGAATAGATAAACTTCATTCTTGATTTTTTAACCCATCTATACCTTTAAAGGAATTCAAATTTATCTAACCTCAATTTCCCATTATCATTTCTATAAATAAGTTTTTTTGAGCTTTCACCTTCATAAAACATGGTTTTGACTTAAGCTTCATATCTATTATAATCTTCTTATAATTCAGCTTTATACATAGGCACTCTAATATTTAACTTTACATGATTTAATCTTTATAATTTTGCAGTTTTTTCAATATCATTATCTTCATCTAGTACTTATTAAAATAATTAAATAACATTTTATTTTTATTTTTCTTCTAATTCTCTTTTAAAAACTAAACTTGTTAATTCATTTATTGATTTATTACTATATGTTTAATCATTTTATCTTCTAAATGTAAACTTCTTATCTTAAATTCTCTCTCTACTACCATATGAACATATTTTTAAACTTAAAATTTTCATATCATAAGTGGTAAGAAACTCTGAGAATTCAGTGTATGAAATGACTTTTGGACATAAAGACAAAAATGGTAGTTTATAATCTCCAAATATTGAATAAATGTATTCACTTGCAGAGTCGATTTGCCAATCAGAATTTAACAATACATATTGGGATCTACTTGAAACTGGCCTCAACATACTTAAATATTCAAATCTATCTTATTCTAAATTAAAAATATATTTTAAATATTTTTAAGCTTTAAAACTATGTCCCCTACTATGTTTTACCAAAATGGATCTCCTTTTAAACAAATTCTCTGATTGTCCAGTCTTATAGAATTATTTTAAGTATGAATTGTGATTTTATTTAATGATATCTGGCATAAGAACTTCAACTCTAGCTCCTCTGTATTCATTCTATGCTCTTCCTAAAGCCTTAAGTGTTGATTAACTAGCTGCAATAATTTCTCCAAATTTATCAACTCGGAAAAATAAATTGTTGGAACAAATTATAGAATTCGATTAATAATAAACTTTTGTTTAAGCTTCATCTTCACTTGAAGATCTTTCATCAATTTTCTCATCTGAGAATATTTAATGTGATTTTAAATTCTAATCGGGTAGTTCTTTTAGTTCGTGCACTTTTAATTTCTTATGAAGTATGTTTAATTTAAAAAATAAGTAAATGAATTTCCATCTAAATCTTACTAACTTTTCCTATTAATCAATAGGATTTGTTGTATGAATGCATTTCCAATTTTTCTAACACACTTAAATTTCTTTTATTATTTATTAACTTAATTTAATTTAGTCGAAAATTGAAATAAATTATTAGAGTTAATTTTTCCAAAAATAAACCTATAATTCTGCTATTTTAAGGAAAGACTGGAAAAACTCTTTCATTTATTCTTCACATAACAACATATTTTCAAAAGGTAATTTTGATCTATAACTTAACTGATTGTTTTCTAGTAGTTTGTTGTGAATAAACAACTTTAACTAATTTACTCTTATTTATTGATTAAGATTCAAATTATTTTTTATTTTTTGTAATTATTTGAATGACTCATTAAGTAAATTAAATTTATAGAATAAAATCTCTGAATATAGTAATCTTAATTCAGCAGAGTTAGAATCTATTTTTAATTAGGTTTCTAACAAGCATTTGATCAGAAATTTAACAAATAATCCTTTGTATTTCTCAATATTGTGTTATTTTGTTGTTATGTATGTATACTTAGCGAATTTCTTCCCACAATAAAATATTGCGCTTTTTCTCAAGAAGCATTTTTTATTATTTGCATGGTTATAATGTTTTATTATAATCCCCATATAATATACATTCGAACATTCTAATTCTCTTAGCCAATTAAACAGCATGATTTATAATGAGACATCTTTAGTATGTGTGAACTGATATTCAAATTACCACTTTCTAAAGCTTGTATGAATAACAATACATTTAATTATTACCAAAATTGTTATTAGTGTATATGGATCATTGATATTTATAAAATATTAGATTAATAATCCAAGGCTTTATCCAAGGTAAATTACATTAGCTAAATTAAAAATCTAATCTATGTCATATTTTCCAAAAATTACCATATAATATTACAGATAAATGTAATTTATAAAAGATAATCCAAAACTAACAAGTAAGTAAATCATCTAAAATAATTATTCGCTATTTTTACATGAAAATTTTGGTTTACGTGAAAATAACTTGAAAATGCACATTGAACTAATTTAATCCAGCTATTTATAATTAATGGCCTAGGTTGAGCAATGTTCAAAAAGTCTTTTTTATTAAAAATGTCATTAATTAAAGCAATATCATGGAAAAAAGTAAAGAATATCACAAAGACTGCAATAAACATAGAAAGAAATTGACTTAAATCATAAGCAATCATAACATTATATGTTGATAATAGAAATAAAGGATAACAAAGAACCCAGTAAAATATTCTTATGGATCTTATAAAAATCTATATAAACTAAATGAATACATTTCCAAGAGTGCTAAATTAAATTTATTGACTCTAATTATTAGTTTTTTAAAAAAGTAATAGAATCACAAGCATTAAAATGAATAATGATAACGTGAACTCAATAATTGATACTATAAGTGTGAGTTGTTTATTTTCAAATATAATATTATGTACATCCAATTAATGAAGTAATTATTCAAAATTAGAACCATCCAAACCTCTATTCTCTGAAATAATCATATAACTAATTAATTTATTTTTCTTCTTACTTATGATATTGATTGATGATGATAATAAAATAATGTATTATTATATAAGCTATGCTATTCCCATATTTAGAAATTATCTCTTGTTTTATTTCAAAACTAAATAGAAATAAAGGATTCATGAACTTTAATATTCTCAAATCGATATAATATTTAAATTAATTTCAATATAAGTCCATATGTTTATAATATGGCCAGCAATAATTAAATATTGGATGATGGATAATTTCTGAATTAAACTCATGTAATTTAAGATTGTAAATATTCTTACTGATAATTAGGATATTGGTTTTAAATTAATATATTTTTCTTTTATGAATGAGTATATTAAAGTTGAAAAAATATAATGTATTAATCTTAAAAAGTTGTTAAAGTATATGGATAAAATTTAATTAATTTTTATTCGGATAATTTAAATTTCTAACTCTTCAAATAATGATAATTGATTAGAAAACGAATTACTTTTAAATTAATTAATCTTTTGGCAACAAACTTAATTATTTTATGGTGTTAGGTTTATTCAAATAAAGAGAATAATATATTGATAAAATAATACAATATTGTTTGGTTGAATTAAAAAATGTAGAGAATTTCTTTTTATTTTTCACATTATATTAAGAATTATAAATATAATAAATTATTTTTATAAATAATGTTAAATGAAGCACTTTTAGATATTTTATTTGCTCAATTTGAAGAAGTCAATGAAATTAATTAAAGAGACAAGAGTAGTTTGGACTTAAATTTTGCTATGCGATACTTTAAAGATATTTTAGACTGGGATACACTGATGGCTGGTTTTAAACCTTAAGGGTAATATGATGATTCAAGTGATGATGAAGAGGAAGAGGAAGAAGCAAGCGAAGTAGAATAGAAAAGGAATGGACAAAGGTAGAATCTTAAAATTAATGAGCCAAATTTGTAAAATATTGGTTGTCCATCTGGTGTTGATTAAAATTAATTTTTGAGAAGCAATTCTTAATTGAGAACATTTCTACGTTAAATTGAATTAAGAAATAGTTTGTCATCAGGATAAACCAATAATACTCGTTAATCGTAAAATGTTAAATATCCTGTATATGCATTTTCTGATTTTTATTATGCTGCAAGTGAGGATGTTAAAATGATATATGATAAAGTAATAAATGACATTCTGTACAAATATAAGAAAAGTAAGTCATTTGATAATGATTACTATGACTCTTTAATGCAAAATTTCTCAGTTTTAACTGATTAACAAATAAGAGAACATTTACAATAGAATAAGGATTCAGAGATTATTTTAGATTCTTTCAAAAAGCAGAAATGTTTAAAAAGTCTAGAGAAAAGACTATCATTGTATACTAAGTTATAAAACGAGAGTAAGGATAATTATACAATACTTTGTTAAGAGGATATTGTTGAAAATCCATATGGGATGATTTAAAGTATTTAGAATCCTTTATTAACATCAAAATTTTATTAAGAATTAAATGAGTTGGTAAATAAAAAGCATAAGAAAATAAAATTAGAGGAAGGAATAGATTACAAAAGAGAAATTGAAGAGAGAATGAAAAATGGAACATTTAATGCAAATAAAAATACTTAGCATAATATTGATGAGAATGGGGATTATTAATAATAAATATAAATAGATTAAGATCCAAAAAAGAATTAAATGGAAATAGAAGCTTAAATAAGACAAAAAGACAGTGAGAATTTGAAGAGGTTTTTTACAAATAAATTTAAGTTATTTGAAAATGAACAATAAGAAATTTGCAATAATGAAATATAGATTCAAAAATAATAAAGAATACTTAATAAGGAATCATTTTTATACTAGTGTCCTTAATAGGATATTAATATATTAAAATGTTAAGGTTAAACTGATGAACCAGGAATGGGTTTACTCTAACGAATTTAATAATAATTAGAAGATGAAAAGAAATTGAATGAATAATAGAATTAATAAAATTAACAACCTGATGAAAGTTTTAAACAGGTTGAAATAGATAAAAAGGAATAAGAATTTTAAAAGGCATTAGACAATTATTCATATTATAATAAGGAGATAGTTGAATTTTGTATGGGTCAGACATCTAATTTCCTATCAAAATCATTTGAAGCATATAATAGAATAGAAATTGATCTCTAAAATCGTTAATTCTTTAGTGAAAAATTAGAGGTTTTATTGCATTAAAAGAAATTCCCAGAGAAAACAGGAACGCAATAGTAATTAGCAAATAGATTGGCCGCTCCATCAATAGTTTCAAGATAAAAAGATAATAGAAGTGCAGTATCTCATGTAAATTTATTGAGTGTTGAAGATTAATAAGAGTCTTAAGATTTATCTTAATTTGAAGATGGAATTTAATAATAGCAAGATTTTAATTAATAATTCGGTAATGAAGATGGAGGAAATAAAGAATTATTGAATTTAATTGAATCCAAAATGAAAGCATTTTAGACAACACCCTTTTACAACAATTCTCAAGTGGCAGAGTCATTTATTTTAAATGATTTTTCATAGGTTTTAACTAAACATGCTAGATATCATAGAAATAACATTGTAGATAATTTATATGAAGAGAAGAGAGAATTTCTAGGTTTGGAAAGAGAACAAGTTAAGTATTTTGATCCATGGACTACTGAATTAGTTCCTTTAGTAAATACCAAGGAGCAAAAGAAGGACAATAGAGAAATATTACTTGAAGAATTGACTGAAAAATAAAATAGTCATGAATATTATAAATAAGTCGATAATTTATCATTATCTAAGGGAAACTTTATATTGATGGAATACATTGAATAAAGACCACTGTTATTAAATAATACTGGAATGTGTTCTAAAGTTACAAGATATGTTTATGCTAGTAGAGCACTTCAATAATTTAATTAGAAAAGAGTCAAAGATGAAGGAGATAATTATAATAATTTTTAAGAAAATAGTCTTTAGGCAAATTATAGGAGCACATATGGATAAACTGGATAGATTTCTAATGAAGAAATAACTCTTTTGGAATTCAAAAATATGTTGGTTGAACAATTAGGAAATATTGGTTAGATTAGATTTTTAGATAGAAATGGGACTATTCCACTTCAAGGATAATTAACAGATGAAAGATTTATAGGTATTGCAGTAATTGAAAATGAATTGTACAGAGCTCCCATTTTCAAATAGAAATTACCAGCTACTGATTTTCTATTGGTAAGAACAAGAGTTGATAATTGTCATTACAAATATACACTTAGACCTATTGATTGTATTTATTTAGTTGGTTAAATTGAACCTAAAGTCGAAATATTTACACCTCACTCAAGACCTTTGGGTACATTCTTAAAGAATTGTTTAAAAACATATATTAAGAAATAATTTAAAATGGATTAAGAAGTCAAACAAGATGAATTAGAATAGATATTTTAAAAATAAAGTCACACTAATATTAGGTCTGCATTGAAAGAGTGTAAAGGTGTTTAAGATACATAAAATCAAAAAACATGGAGATATCAAAAAGGAAGTAATGAAGATGTTTAGGTTCTTAAATATGATATAACAGCAAATTAAGTTTGTTTATATGAATCTATGTTGCATTCTTCTTATTTATTATAAGAGTTTGGATTGAGAGAACTAAAAAATAGTGATAAAATGAAGAAAACACTTTAAGAATATTTATCAAGAAATCCTTAAGATTTTAATAGTTGGGTTATTGCAAGAAGGATTGAAGATGAACTAAATATGACTGCTTGGTCTCTATCACAATCATTTTTACATTCAGCTAATTAAACAGGAAGGATGTTATTATATGGAATAGGAGATCCAACATCAGGACATGGTGGTTTGAATTATATTAAAAAACCCCTTAAGGCTAGAGGTGAAAAAGGTTAGAATGCAATTTAAGAAAAAAAACCTTAAGTTATGGGTACTGAAAATGATTTGCGTAAATTACATGTAGAAGATATTCAAAATATATCTAGAAAATTAGGATTAACGGTATATTTTTTAATTTATTATTATTAAGACTGAACCGAATTTGAAGAGATGGAGAATGATTAATAAATTAACAGCATTTCTATAACAATCTTAAAACCCTGATGATAAAGAAAGTAGAGATGCTGTTATGTTTAGAAAGAATTTAGAATTATTGAATGAAAAGGAGAGGAAATAATTAAATGTGATTGAGAAATATGCAAAAAATTAGAGATAGACAACTAAAAAGTAGAAGGAATAATATTAGAAAGAATTGGATAAGCAATTGGCAAAATTAATATAGAATCTTACAATAAAAGTATCTGGGAAGTATTTTGAAGACTTTGAGGAGGTGAAAAAGAGGAGAACAAAGAGAGATTTGGATAAAGATGATAAGAACAAGGATTTAGAATATAATGATGAAGATATAAAGCCATATTTAATTGTGAATTAGGAGAATTATAGATTAAAAATAGAGGCTTTCTAAAAGAAAGAAAAAAAGATCTGGTTAGAGAAAAAGAAGAAAAAAGGATTACCTTGATATATATAGTTTTATATTAATGAAAAATGTTTCTACCATTTTAATATAATTAATAAATAATGTAAATTGACGAAGTTGTATGGTAAGTGATAAATCGAGGTCATTGTTCATTTAAGATAAAGTAAGAAAAATAATAGTATGATTAGAACAATCTCTTAGAATTTCTGTCGAAATGAATACAATGTAACAGGATTATGTTCAAAATAATCGTGTCCATTGGCAAATTCATAATATGCCACAATTAAAGAAGAAAAGGGTTTATGTTATCTTTATGTAAAAACAGCAGAAAGAGCATAGAAACCAAAAGAATTATGGGAGAAAATACTTTTATCAAAGAACTATGAATAAGTAAGATAGAAAAATAGAAATTATAGGCATTAAGTTAAATAGATGAATAGTTGAAATATTGGAGTAATTTTATGATTCACAAAAATAAGTAAAGACTGACCAAGTTAAGACAGATGTTGATAAGGATAAGGAAAATGAGATTGAAAGGATTGTAAGAGAGAATATTAATTTTAGCAAGGAGTTGATACCTATAAAAAAGAAGGCAGAGAGAAGAGATAAGATTAGAGAATAGAAAGCCTTGGTGGCAGCTAATTTAGAGAATGCTATCGAGTAAGAATTGATGGACAGATTAAAAAATGGAGTATATAATGAGATAATGAATTATAATTCAAAAGCATTTGAGAAAGTGATTGGTTAGAATTAAGTTGAAGATGAGGAAGAAGTAAATTAGAATAAATAAATATTTTTTTAGAGAGAATAATAAGAATTGGAAGAGGAAGAGGAAGATTACTCTGATGAAGAGTTAATATTTGATCCAAATGATTTAGATGAAGATGATGAAGAAGATTAAGAGGAAGATAATGATGAGGATGATAAAAGGTTATTCAAGAAATAGACTTTTAATTAATTAAGAAGAGATGGTAAAAATCATTCATAATAATTTAGATGATGAAGTAAAAGATCTCAAAAAGAAGAAACCAAAAGTATAGTTGTAGTATGAAGAAGAAGAAGAAATTGAAGATAGAAAAAAATAATAAATTGCATTTTGATTTGTTTATAATATATATATATATATAATTTATTAGTATAGATCTAATTCAAAACATTTTTTCTAACACATCTTTGAATGATTGAACATTTTGTTTGTATACTTATGACTATTTTTTGATTGTTGTCCTCTTCTAATTTTTTTATACTAATCAATTAAAAATATTAAATACTTTGATTTTCAAGGAATGTTGATGGAGATCGTTGAATTGTTGTATCCTATTAAGATGATTTGCTTAAAGGTTCTAATAAGATGCAAGGTTAGTAATATTGATAAGATTTAGATTCTTTGTAAATATTCAACTGACCATAATTTCTTTGTACTCTTATATCATCCAAATCTATTGTTTATGCTATTCTGTTTTAAGATTGTCTTGAAATAGGTTCTCCAATATTGATTTATAAATTTTTATCTAAATCTGATGAACTAGTTTGTTCCGTGTATTCATCAAGGTTTTTTGTTTTTTCAATCAATTTAATCGAATAAGATTCCCATGTTTTAAGAGCTATCAACACATTTAAATATTCTGAAAGGATATTAAAGTTTTAATGTTTAGAAATATATTCCTCTTCATAATATTCTTAATCCTATTATTATTCTGATTTCATATTATTTTATTTCATCTTTCTTTTCATAGCCAAATCAAATTGTTTCATTTAAGATCTGCCGATGAGAGATCCTTATTTAAATACACTCTCTTTAAAAGTAAATCGAATAGTTTCATATAGAAATTCATTAAAGTAGATGTAACCTTATTTATTTGCTCTGATTCTGAAATTGGAAGCATTCTTAGCTGCATCCCATACATTATCTCCTTCAAGTGCTCCTAAGGGTTCTTATAAATCTAACAAAAAACGAGCAATAAAACGAGTATGTAGTTTGGTTCCTCTAGTATCGTAAGTATATTTACACCAGACATTACAAAAATGATCTATATTCTCAACGAATGTTTGGATAGCATTTGTTGAAGCATTAAAGAAATCTAATTTTGAATAAGATTAAACTTACTTTCAAATTAATCAACCAAGGCTAATACAAATAAGTTCATAATAATGATATTTGAAAATAAGTAATATGAAAGAAAGAATGGCAATGACCAAGATGATCCACATTAATTACTATCAGTCTTACAATAATAATTTTAAGTGGAACAATCAATAAGCAAAGCTCTCCAATCATCACCAGTAGTGCATTTAAACATTAATAATGCTGAATTGAGAAAGTTTTTAAAATTAGCATATTTATCATCAATAACTGATCCATTGGTTATATGCGAAAACAGTTCTTTTCCAATGAGAGCATAAGTAGTTTGAGCTATGACTTAAATATATAAAATCTTTAATAATAATGGCATAGAAAACCAAAGTACTCTCAACAATCTTAGTAAGCCTTTAAATTCCTAAATAATCAACAGAATACGAGTGTCTCTTAAACAAAATAAAATCCGATAAACAGTGAAATATTAATCAGATTAATTAGCACTTAAGAAGTTATTGAACCAACCCCAATAAGTATCATAAATGAAATCTGCCACTGCAATAAATGAAAGAGACAATTCAATCACTCTCCAATTAGTTGCTTAATTAAATTAAATATTATATACCAAAGTATCTTGTTGGACCATATGCAAGTAGCTTGATAATAGTATCAAAAGCAAATATACCAGTTAGTACTTAATATGTTTTGTTAAGATCAATCATGTATTAGTTTGGAGCGTCTGAATAAAATAGACATAACACGATAGTATTCACACATAAAACAACTATGAAAAACTTATGATACCATTAACTAAAGACAATTTTATAACATAATCTTCTAAGAGGTGTTTTAGGTGGATTACTGTATCCAGGACTTTATTTTAAAATCAATTCTGAGATTTTGAGAAATTATGATTGATCATTACTTAGATATTTATTTTCTAATTTTTTTGTATACTTTTAAAATTCTGTAAAGAGAACTCCTGTCAAGAATCCCATAAAAAACATGGCCCCAATGAAAATGAATAAAATAAAGAATAAATATGTTGCCCATTATGTTTTAAGGGGTGTTGGACCATATTTAGCATCATTTGCATTAAAACATACTTACATAATTTCTCCCCATCCATCTAATGAAGCAGCTAAAAATAATGTTAATAATCCATTTAGTATATTTTCGAAATTATAAGGATGAATAATCCATGTCTTGTTTTATTATAAGCATTAATCTTGATTGACTCTAAAATTCATTAAATCTTCACAATAACCCATTTTATTTTAATATAAATGCATTCCTATCACATCAAATATCAAAAAAACTAATAATATTACTCCTATAATGTTTAGAATTTAAACTAAACTTAAACTCATGGCATTTTTTATTCCCTAAATACTTTCAAACATGTTAATCATCATCAAAGGACGAAGATAAACTAATATATTATTTAATCTTACTTAAATAAAGCGAGAATTTCTGAAATGGAAACAAAGTCAGAAAAGATAAGTAATAATTCAATAAATACAATATATCGATGAATCTCCAAATGTCTCTACAGAACGCTCCTTAATCCAATAGCATCCCTTGAGATATTATTTCCAATACATATGCTATTGCAATCATTAGATTCACTGCTAACAAATGATATTCGTAAAATGTGTTAAGATTATTTGTATGAAGAGAAGGTAGTTTATCATCGAATGAAATCATAATCATAGTAGCTACAGAAGAGCAAATTGAACTATTCAATACAAATTTAAAAATAAAAGACTTCGTTGTTCGATAACAAAACTTTCTAAATTGATTATTAAAATGAAATATGTATAATGAATACTCGCATTCGATATCTTTATAATATTATATTTCTAAAGATTTCTATTTACTAAATATGTGTTTCACTGTTTCAGGTATTTATTAATAAATACTTTTCTTAGTATTCAAAGTTTATCTTTTAATAAATTATTATTATTATATCCTGATATCATTTAGAATCTCATCATTTTCAACTTTATCGTTTTTGGTAGATGATAATGTATCTAATTATGTATCATTTTAGTTGATATTTTCTTCAATTCCTAATTTCTATAATATTCTTTCTCTCTTCTCCTCATACTAATCACCTTTCTCTAATTCTGATGAAAATGCATCTAACAACACTGCACTTACCAAACCATAAATTAAATAATTTAAACCAAAAACAATAGATATATAAAATAACAATCCAATCCATGTATCAGTGTATTATGTAGATACTTTCAACATTCCGACAGCATCATCATTAGTTATTGTATTGAATACAGTCATCCATGACTTCCCTATACTATTAAATGAATGTAACTATGCTAATCTTTAAGTTTCATCAAATTTATTTACGAAAAACTGTAATCCCATTATTGCATACATAAAGATAACATAAAACATTAAAAATGTTATATTTATATATGATTTCATTGTTAATTAAGCAATCTTCATTATTCTTACTATAAATTTATTATATTTTATCACTCTATATAACATAAATGCCTTTGATGCTCGTAATACTTTAATTTCACTACTATATTATTGCAACCAAAATGGTTTGGTGATTGAAATAAAGTACTGTAATAAACATAATACTATTATATAGGCATCCAAATTATTGCTAGATTTTTTACTAAATTCTTTTATTCCATATCCTATTATTTTTAATATAATTTCTCCCAACAATAAGAATGTCATTACTGAATTAATTGAATCTACTAAATCAGAACTTAAATAACCATCAGAACACAAAATGAAGAAATTAATCATAGTGTATAAATCAAATATAATTTAAACTGTTTTTTATTCTAATAGTTAATGCAATTTAAATTAGACTACAATCCAATAACCGTAGAATCCTTAAATCCAAATATTATATTAATTTTTATTAAGTTATTTAAGTATAGCAGTCAATTTATTCTTGGTTACATTTTTCAAAATATTAAGGATTGAAATATTATGTCTCCTTATAAATCCTTATTCTAATTCTTATTTCTATAAATAAACCTAAATTTATTACTCTAATTCTGATATAGTGTTCATAATTTTGATCCATCTGATCTATTTCTACAATTTGATCCTCCTGATTATCTAAATCATTTATTCTTCTATTAATCAAAATTTAACAAGCCTCATAATTCCAATTTATACCATTTATTGTTATAAAAGGTTAACCTTCTTACCATTCAGGAAATTCCATAAATGCATCAGAACAACCAATTGCAGTTCTTGTTTGAGATTTTTGAAAAAACAATCTTTATTTTCTTAATTGATCAAAATATGTTTTACGAGTGATGGTCGATTTATTACTTGGCATTTCATTTTTTGAATCATCCAGGTCCAGTTAAGAAGTAAAAAATCTTTTACTAGATCTGATTGGAAATTTTTATTTCAATCTTGAAGCAGTGCTTTATTCTCTGTTCCTAGTATTGATATCATATTTTATGCTATAAAGTCTTTGAATATATGGCTATCCATTATCGGATGACTATAAGTTTTATGATTTTAATTTTTCCTATTTCTTATCGTAAATGTCTAACATATAATATTGTTTCAAGCTATGCATTCTAACCTTCTCAAATTACTCTTTTAATTTTTTCTCCTTCTCCAATATCTCTTTTAGTTCACTTATTACATCTCTTTTGGATGTTGAATTATATTAAGAATATTTCAAATCCAATTTCCATGCCAATACATCATTGTATTTTAAACTCACCAACATCTTCTTAGCTTTTACATCTCCTGACACTGCTTATTCATATTTCGATTATTCAATATTAAAGTTTCTTTATGGTTACAATATAGCTTTCAAATTACATTTATCAAAAATGCTTTACTCACTACTATTAATTATACCCATCTCCTCGTTCTCTCTTTTTTACAATAATTTTTATTGTCTTGCAGACAAAATTAATCTTAATTATTTTTTCTTTTCTTTTACAGTTTTAGCTCTTTTGATCATTTTCTATAATTTATTAATTTATCCAAATCCATTTGTAAATTAAGCCTTGATTTTAGATTTACTTAATAACTAACTACCTTTTGGTGAGAATATTTAATTATCTATCCTTTTTATTTACGAAATATTTGATTGAGAAATGGATTATTGAGAAAATCGTTTGCGAATTTTTTATAATGTTTTTATATGATTATACAATCCAATATTTTTTATAAATCTTAAGTTTAATGGTTCTATAAAAGTTTATTTATTTGACATCTCCTCCTTTTCTACTTAATAATTTGATACAATTTAAGAATAATATGTTTTTAAAACAGCGATAATCAAATTGAATGCAAAAAAACCTAACAAATTATTTTATTTTTTTATTACCAACAATGAAAATCACCAAAACAAAGTAAACCCATGTCATTGGACTCAATGTATACATAGTATAATACATTACATCTGTCCAATTATCCATAGTAATTATTCTAATAATTTAAGCAAATGCAAAAAAGAAATTATCAAAGTTTGTGGCAGTGTCAACATTATTTAAAGACTTTAAGCAACTCATATTGTTAGGGCAATCTACCCATCCACAAACATTTTATTAAATCTCTTAGATTCCATCCTCAATTATGAAACATCTATTTAATAATAATTGACTAAATAAATGAACACCAACATTTGCAAAGAATATACAAAATATTAAAACAACTAAAGAAGCTTCAATCATATACTTTAATGACTCAGTTAAAGCTTTAAGAGTTCTCTATAATTACGAAGATATTTTTCCTAACTGAATTAAAATCCTCATAGCCCTTAAGGGAGAAAAATCAAATGATAAACTCCCATAAATGTACAATCCGAAGAGAATAAGCTAAAAAACCATCTACATTTTATTACATTGACCAAATCATAACAGTTCCAAAATATTTAAAAAAACTAAACTAATCCTAAACCAACTATCTTTATACCATGTTCTACTACATAGATCCAAAAAAAAACTATTATTTATTAATTTTTAATTACTTAATGACCAACCATCAAATAATTATTAATATTCAATATAAAAATCATCATAAAATTTTGTTATATATAATACCATATTTATTGATACTAATAGTAGCATAATAAAGTTAGACACTTTATTGGTTGTGATTTTATAACAAATTAAAGAAATTGAATTAAAAAATGTTACAATAAACTTTCTCAATCCTAATAATATATATGTATCCTTATAAAATTTATGGTTCAACCAAATTTCCTCCCAACCTTCTACATGTACTAATTACAAATTGTAATTATCATTATGAGGATCAGTTTCATAGAGTTTTACAAACTCATCTAAAATATCTGGGATTTATAAATTCTTTTAAAATAAAATTTCATCTGAGCATAGTTTTTAATTCTGTCTAACTAAAGGAGTAGGAGTATAATCTTATATGTCATCCTTTTCTTCATCGATCAACTCTTCATCGATATATTATTAGATAGTTTTATAAAACAGCTAATTTTGGGCTCTGAATGTCTTCCTCTTATCAGGACTAATTTCTTTTTGTGTTCCTCTTAAAATTGCATTTTTATCAATTTCTATCTCTTCGTTGATATCTATTTCATAACTTTCATCAGAAGCCAATTAAATTTGAATTATATCATCTTAAGCATTTTCGAACTTAAATGTACTCTTTTTTCTAACTCTAATTAGTTGATTTTAATCACTACTTTTTCTATTGCACATCTGCTCTTGGACTTTTCTAATCATTTTACCATAAATTCCTTGCACTTCTACTCTTTTGCACTTCACCTTTGTAGTTTCTCACATCCTAAGTATTTAAATCACTAAACTAAATATTATAAAGCAATGTACCTCAATGGAAGCATTAGTGATATTAAATTAAAAAATATTTATATATATAAATTTAAGTCTTTTTCCAAACTATTTGGTAATAAAGAATAAGGGTTATTATATTATATAATCATTTCATTGCAAAATCTACTAAATGTTATATGTTTTCAATTATTTTATCAAAATATTTTTTGTTAGATCTTTATTATTATCTAAATTTGATTTTTTTATTAAATCATTTAATAAATGAAAAAGCTTTATTTCATTAAGTCTTCTTTGTAAAACTTTATCTTTTTAAATAAAATGTCTTTTTTTAAATTATGTCTGATACAATTATTTATTTTTCAAATTATCAAGATTTAATTAAAGTATTAATAAAATAAGGTTTTTCATTTCAAATGATTTTTATGTAAACTTTGTTTCATTTGACTTGAGATTCTATTGATTGCTGAATGTTTTAAGGAGAAAGCCAACTTTATTTCTTCTCTTAATTATTCAAAATACAATCTTTTTTTCAGCGCTTATATTTGCTATGGCTTATGATTTTAAGCGTCTTGATGGTTATTTTTTGCTTAGATTTTCAATTGTAGGTTTATAATTTGAAATTATTTAATCCTTATTATAAATAATTTTTATTTTCATATACATCCAAAAATTTATCATACATATGAATCAATAATATTCAAAGATTGATATTTAGTTTTTTCAAATTTGAATTTTCTATCTTTTGATCTTAATTTAAAGGATTTCTTCATTCATTAAAATTCTTATATATAAATTTGCTGTTAAGAAAACCAATCTATTATTTTTTAAATCTCAGAAGATTAAGGAATAATTTGAAACTATATCTTAACATTATATATTTTCTTAAACGATTCTCTTCTATTTCAATTTTATATTTGAAATAATTAACCATAATTACCCAAAGTCATTTAATTAATCTGATTTAAATAAATATTCTCTTTGTTATCTTTAATCAATTCAAAATATAATACAAATTTTATCAGCCCTAATTGTAAAACATATTCTACTATTTCCTAACATAGCATTATTCAAAAAAATGAAATATCAGAAATTAAAATTAATTATTTAATTTTATTATATATTTTATTTTGTTTTTCAAATTTGAAATGTCTGTTCATAAATCAGAATTTGTATTCAACCATTTTACATTTTAGCTTTTTTAGTGTACATAATGTTTTAAAGTAACAGTTTAATAAATTTTGATTTATTAAACTGATTATAAATTAATATTAATTCTCAATTCTGTAATCTCTTGCATTAATAAATATATTTTATTCTACTACAATTTATTATTAATTGAAATTGTCACAAAATAATGAATTTTCATAAATTATAATTTATTATCTTTTTTAATTGAAAGTTCAAATTATTTATTTTTTCAATTTACTATTATATACCTTTATTGAAAATAAAGCATAATGAAGAATTATGGAGAAATTTGATATAAATATTTAATTTGTTTAACTTTTATTTAATAAGGTCAGAATGCACCCTTGAGTTATGATTTAACATAATCGGTGAATCTTGGTTGGTTTAATAAATCCAAGGCTTAATGAGCAGCATTCAATTCTTTATTGTATTCAGCAACGGTGGCATTGTAAACATCAGTTGCAAATGCAAAGTCGTCATTTTCAGCTTACAATTATCCATTCAATGTATCTAAATCTGCATGCAATTCATCAATTAAATCAAGAGTTTAATCGATTTTGTCTATGTTATTTAAATGTAAGTACTAGCATTAGCTTCAATTTCAGCAGTTTTTACAACAACTGCTCTTTAGAATTCAGCGTGTTCTTAGTTTAATTAAACTACTCTTGCTTCGAAATCTTTTTATGCTTCAGCTTCATCAGCAGTGATTGTATTGAGTGAATCAACTAATTGAACTCTCAAGTTGTTGAAGGCAACAAGGATCTATTGAAATAGTATTATAATTATTTACTTCTTTAAGAGCTCCTTAGTCAGCAAAGTTGGCTTCGACAGCGATTTCAATAAGAGTTTTGATGAATGTTTAGAAAGTGCTATGTCTCTTAAGACTTTATTAAATTTTGGTCAAATTCTTCTAAACTTTTTAGATTTAAACAAGTGATGGTGCTGATAACTAACTGAGTAAACCAAGTGATTCATCAATAGCACTGATAGCTTCATTATGTTCAGCTACTCTAGCTTCAAAATCTGCATGATCATTGGCTCTTTATACTGTTGCCTCATTAAGTGTTTTTCTGTTTTAAGCAATGTTTTCTTATAATTATTCAAGTTAAGCAGCAAATCTATCTCTTTAAGGAATAAGGACATTATCATAAAAATCGTGAGCATTGAATACCTCTAAAGATGAATTGAAAAAGTATAATTACCTCTTTCTTTATCTTAGATTTCCTATTCAAGTCTTGCTACTTCTCTATTATGAACATCTGTTCTTCTTGCATATTAATGATGGACTTCAGCTAATTCCTCATCCAATTCATCAATCTAAATAGTCACATTATGTTACAAGTTTGGCAATTTCTGTATTGAGTTCTGCAAGGATACCACCTGTTGATAAATGGAGTTCACCAAAATTCAATATAAAGTTTCCCCATCCTGATTATTTTATTTGGGCAAACATCTTTTAGTCATGACTTGTCCAAACTGATGATTTGATGTCAATTGCTGTTATGCTAAGAATAAGCAATGTGCAGACTGCTACTTTTAACATATTATATTATTTTTATTAAAAAAAGTCAAAAACGAATACTTCATTTTTATATACTAATTAATTAAATTTCTAAAATTTCTAGCTCCTCTTTAACATACAAAAATTACTGCATCAAAATTTTTCTTAAGATCAAACAGTTTTAATGATTTTTTAAATTTTAATATCTTATTTTTTATTTTATACAAATCAAATATCTATTATAAAACTAAACTAATTATATTAAATTACTTTATAAATATAAAAGAGTGATATAGATTATAATAAATATTAATTATTTTCATATCAAAATCCTTATGTAATTTGTTATTTTTCTTATTTTACAGCATAAACGTCAATTATCATGATTAATAATAACTAAATAATTTTGTTATGAATTTATAATTCCCTTCTAAATAGAGCAATTCATATCAATATAGAATATATATTTTCTCAAGTAAAGGAAAAATTTTCATATAAAATACAAACAAAAATTAAGGTTTGAATAATTATTACCTATGATATTTCATTGAAATCATGAAGATATATAAGTTATAAGGATTCAAATACTAAAGATATAGTCACAAATTATAATAAAATATCAAATAGAAATTCGATGATTTAAACTTGATTAAAATTTATTATTAAGACTATTAAAATACATTCTATGGAAATAAAATTTGTCACAGTTATCTAAAGGCCCATTTTAAGGTTAAATAAGAGATAATAGTAATCTCATCAATTCATAAATTCAGAACATAGAAAATAAAATTATTCTGCTCACTCAAGATTTAAACATTTTTTTGGAACAATAGAATCTAATCATAAATAATAAGAAATTTGGTATTATTTTATTAAGTAGAGAAAACAACCCAATAAATTTAAAGAACAACAATATCTATAATAATTAAGTATTATTATAGATATCTTTTTTATTCTATAAGGCAATAACTTATGTATTTACTAAGAAATAACTGAATAATTAACAGATAACATGTTAAAACTATTTCTCTTTCTAAATTTGTAATATAATTACCATAGAAATCCTTATAGAATATTTTATTTAGTAAAAATAATATAGATAAAAATATATTGGAGGTCAGTAAAGAAATGCAAGAATAAATATTTGTCGACTTAGCTCTCTTATTGCTAATATCAATAGATTAATTTTAAATTTCATATTTAATTTAAATATGAAAATTTAGAAGCATTTTTAGATCATTAAAAATTTGCTCTAAAATCTCAGATGATAAACTCCTCAAATAAAATAATAATCTTATACTTATCTATCCTTCAAGCTTCGTGTAACTGGCTGAGTATTTCAAGTCTTGGAACTTTTTTAGAAACAGAACTTTATCTCTATAATCCTTTTATTTCTCAAAATTCTTTCCATAGTATTAGTAGTGATTCCATGTAGAATTAAAATTGTTTTAATAGTATAATAGAATAATTTTTTGATATTTAATGATAGAGAATTTTATCATATTAAAATTTTTGTTTAATTTATAGAAAATTTAATAGTCTTCAACAAAAATGCAGCTTGTCATTACATCAGATGGAAGTTTAAATATTTTTATTATTTATGAATTAAAAAATATTCATCACTTGTGAATTTATTTCCTAGATTATTAAAAGCCTGGACCTTAATCAATTAATTTATTTACAAAATAGGATTAAAATAGTGTCATTACTATAATTTGAATATGTTGGTTTATATATGTCATTTCAAGAAGATTACCCTTTTTTTTAAGTTCATTTAGGTCCTAATATTAATAACTTACAATAAGATTTGAGTGGTGTTGTCAATATTATTTAAGAAAGAAGATCATAGTAATTAATTGTTAAAATAATGCAAAAGAAGGAAGAATTGTCATAATTTTTTAAGATCCAACAAATTAACTAAAAGGCGGAAATCATTTATCAGCATATAAAATTTGTTTCTCAATAATTTATATAGTATAAATGGAACCTTCTAGATAATCAAATTCACAAATATTAATTATATAGTTATTTATTAGAAGAAATTGATTATGTAACCAAAAATAAATTGATATTTCCATCATTCTGGTTAGATTAAGAGACTTTATTATTGCCACCAGCATTAATTAATTAAGCCACTTTTTTTGATTATCTAATTAGAGCAAATGTTTACGAGTAAAAGAAAAAGCTTTCTTAATTTAATAAGATATCAAATTTAATAATAATTTATTTGTTCGAAATAAGGGACCTTTTGCAATAAGTTTCAAAAACTAAGCTATAAATTTAAATATTCCCAAGCTTATTAAATTTCAACTTTATAAGAAATGATAATGGTCAGCCCTATTTCCTTAATAATAGTCATTTCGAACTTTTTGTTGCATAAAATAGCAGAGCATACTCTTAGTCAAGAAAAAAAATAAGCTATTTTGCAGAATTCTTAGAAAATAATAATAGAATAACTTTAAACCTTTTTAATTATTATCCTTCAGATGAAATAGGTAAAGGATTAATTTTAGTTTAGAATAATCAATATCGAGAAGAGAATGCAAAAGAATTTTAATAATATTGGAAGGAAATATTTTAGAAAAAATATCCCAATATCAATAATGTTGAAAGTTTATAAATTTAAGCTGTCTCACTTAATTATATACATAGTTTGGATTGTAATGTAAATAATCCTTTGGAATATGTAAAACACATAATAGATACTGAAACTATGATTTGCAAATACTGCAAGGAATAGATTAAAGATTATGGTACCCTTTTTTATGATTTAACATTCTATCAATTTTATCAGAGTTTAAGAGACATATTATTAAGTCCATATTATAAAGATATTCCAGGAGTTTACATATGCCCTATAACTTTGGTTTTAATAGGAACTAAGAAAAATTATTAGATCAGTTCATAAATTCTAAATCAAAATTAAGAACACTTAATTACTTTATATAATTAACTGTTGAAATTTGAATTTCGTGAATAATTTGATGATGCATCAGATGAAGATGAAAAATATTATGAAGTTATGAATGCAATAAGAGAGAGAAATCTAGAAAAAATCTTAAATGATTTTAGCGATGATGATTTGGATTAATGAAAAATAAATATAAAATTGAATTTGGCCATATTAAAATATTAATTTTAAAAGATTTCTTTATATTAATGGAAGTTTATGAAACCAATGATCTATATAGCTCTTTAAAGAGTTGAGTAAAAGATCAATATTAGAATTTTCTTCTATAAAAATATATAAATTAATAAAATATTTATCTTCAGGCTGTTTCAGATACCTATTCTTCTTATCAAAAACTAGTATCTTAATCAGTGAATTAATATATATTTAGTTTTAAATTATTGAGATAGTACCTAGCAAAATTAATATATAAAGGCCAACAAGTCTGTTAATTAAGTCAGAGGATATATTATAAATTTATACTCTGACTTAATATCTTAACACTGTTGATTAAATAAAATTCCATAACAATGTATAATCAGATTAAGATGGAGTATGATTTAAAAACTAATAAAGAAATTTTAGTTTAACAATTTAAAAAAAATATAATTATAGAATAATCAAAGATATATAAATTATTCTATTCAATATGTTTATGAATAAATTCACAGTATATTTAATCATTAAGTTATTCCTTCATCCTTAATGATGGATTTAAAGTTTCTATAGAAAAACTCATCAAATATTAAAGTTTGTCTAGGAAATAAAAATATTGTTTATTTAATAGATTAAAACTGCTTTTTATGTCTTCTATTTCCAAAAAATGCATAAAAAATAAAACATAGGAACTAAAATATAAAGAAAGCTATGCAAGGTAATTTTGTATATAAAATTAAAAGTTCACAAGAATCAAGTAATGTAAGATATAAACTTTAAATGATTGTTGACATAACATTTCCTAAAATAGTTGCTCCTTCTAATTCAAGTTTTGTGTTTGTAGGCAATAAAGTAAAATTTTTTGTTTCATATTATTATGTTTTAATTGAATATAGTATATAAGCTAATATCTAAGATAATCCTTTTTACAAATTTCCATTCATAACATTTGGGCAAATCGTTTTTGAAAGCTCTTTAAATTAGTCTGTTTGATAATCACATAAATTGCCTTAGTTAACATCCTTGAAAAACACAATCGCATTTTAATCAAATAAATATTAATCAGAACTAAAGTCTAAATTTGATTTTGAAAATTCTTCAACTTTATCATAAGCTTTAAAAATTACTTAATAAATCCCATCAATCTCTAAATCTGATAAAAAAAAGTATCTTAATGTTCTTCTATATAAAACTTCTCTTTAAGCATATATTGTAGGAATATCTACACCTAAGTCACTTATCTGTTAATAAACAACAGCTGTTTTTTCATATTTTTCTAAATATGATTCAATTATGAGAAATATTGATAAAAAAAAGGATAAATGGAGAATAAAATGGCATGATGTAACAATTACACAGTTTTTTAAATCATTATTGTAAAGATAAATATTTTTTTGTTCTTTTTTGTTTAGATGTCGAGTCTTCGAAGGATGAGATTATTCTAATTCAATATCAATAGCATCTATATCAAATTCAAATGATTTAACCTTTTTTATCTCTGTATTAATTATATTTAAATGTTTTTATAACCTTTATTTTTCATCATCAATAATAACTGAATCTAGATTCATTAAATATAAGAAAATCTTATGCATTATAGAAATATAATCTTTGTAATATGATAATATTACAAGACTAAGAAGAAAAGAAGAAATTACAAATGGTAGCAAAACAGAAAGCCATTTTTATTTTTCTAAATTTGATCTTTATAGGGTAGAATCTAATACAATTTTATTTAGACCATCAAATGTATTCTTGATGGTCAAATAATTTTTAGCAGTGAAATAAAAAAAAGGACTTTCAAAAGCAACAGTTTTTGTTGTTAAACCAACTTTAAATTCGTATTAATAATTAGTAAGTATATTTATTAAAGATCTAATTGAAACATTTTTAATTTCTCCTTAATAAGCATCTTCTAAAAAGTAAATACTTATGCTTTGATTTATTTATAATTTATCTATTTCTTCTCTTTATAGAACTTTATACATGCTATCTCTTAGATGATTAAAAATTAATTCAAAAGTAGAAAATGGATAAGCTGTTAATTGATTATATTAGGTAGTATTAATATATCCACCTGCTAACTATTCTCTATAATTAACTTATGAAAAGCGAGAAACATAAAAAGATTCATAAGGTTCTATAACATCATATCGAATTGAAAGGATTTGAATGTCGTATATAAATTAATCAAGATTTTCTATCAATACGATAAACTAAAAATAAGATTATTATATAATTATACAATAATGAGACCAATCAGGATGATTGATATATAGAGTGCTATAAATTTATTCATCTGGATAATTTTTTTGGATTGCTTTTCAGATTTCATCAAAATTGACATAATTTCAAATTTTTTAAAATATTTAGATTTCTTAATAGCGGTGATTGAGGATGTAGAGCCAATTTCGTTTACTTCTTCTTCATGAATTACTTTATTCATTTATTTTTTTAAATCATCATCTTACGAAAATCTTGAACTATGCAATATTCTGTTTTATGATAATGGTTCAAACATATTTTAGATTTTATAATAATCCATTAATTATTAAGTACCCATAACATTCATTTCTGTATTAAATATAATTTGAGGATCTTATTATAATATACATAATGATCCTTCAGGATTTATTCTATTATCAGTATCTGAGTATGGAATCATTTTTTCGCATGAATTATCAACTTCACTATTTATATTCATAATTCTTTATGTAGAACAGGGAAATTAAGATGTTGATGTTCTATAAACAGTTGATGTTTCTTCTCTTAATTTTCTCGATACAGGTCTAACATTATCTAATTCTATGAAATAGCATTAAAATTAATTTTTAAATTTTCTTTCAATCTTGATATTTGCATTATAACAAAAGAATGCTTATTAATTATGATAATCTTTTAATAATTTAATTTCTTAATTAAAAAATAATTCTTGATGTGTAGAAATTAATTATGAAAAATTTGGAATAATCTTTTAGATTTATGTTTAAGGGGATTTTGTTTCACTGAAAAATAAACTATCTTGAATGTCTGAACTAATATTAATTATTTCTAGTTAGTTATCGACAGCCAAATATGAACGATATTCTTAACTATCATAAAAAAATAAGATAAATGAGAATTTGTCAGATGTTGTATGATTTATGCTAACCATAATTTAAATTGGTAACATTACTTTATCTTGTATTTTAAGAAAAGCTAAGTTTTATTATTGATAATATTTATTTTTACCATTATTTAGAAAAGATTCCACAAGTTGTCGATGCTAAGAAATAACATATTCTGGTAAGAAAAAATTAATTTCATTTTGATTAGATTTCGATTAATTTATTTTTAGAGATTCTAAAACAATAGTGGCTTGACTAGATTTTTTTGTGATCAAAACATCTAAATCTGATGTAAGTTCAGTAATGAAATAAGCAGGATTAATTCCAAAGATTTTATGATATATTTATCCTTAAAATGTATTATACTTTTCATCATCAAAAGCTTTTCCTTTGTTAATATTGAATGCTTCAATATAGTCATTGAGAATGTTGAGACAAAAATATTTGAGCAAATTTTAATTAGAAAAAGCTTTTAAAATATAAAATAATTTTACTTGGAAATTACTCATATCTACTAAAGAGTAGATCTTTAAATTATTTGATCTATCTAATGAATGATATGGCAAAATGAACATTACCATAATTTTAATTTTAATGTTCTAAGAAACAATTATAAAATTAGATTTTAGCTGTAATGATTTTCTTCATTTATTGAATTATAAGTTAATCAGTATTTTCATTCACAACAAATGATTTTAACGAATCAGTAATCAATTTATTATGTTACCCATTAGAGGCAATATTTTCAGATATTTATATAATTACTTAATTTAATACTTATTCTTTCAAGAACTCCAACAATAAGGTTGTAATAGCAGAAAATCTTTATCTATTCTATGGATATATAGATTGATTAAGGGTAAGGCATCGTATAATATGTTATTAAGCCTTAACTAATTAATTATTTTTTAGCAATGTTTAAGCATAATCAATAGCTAAAGAATCTTTGGAATTTTCAACTCTACCAAAAAACTTTTATTCTAATCTTATTTCAATCAATTTAAGCACAGTATAATAATGATTGCTTGAATAATCTTTGTTAGATCCACAAATACAATATTATTTTTTATCACATGTTTAATAATGGCTTCTGAAAAGAATGTAAGTTCTCAATTTGGTAGATACAGTTTCTGGATTGCTTAACTCTAACTTAGCAAACTAATATTTCAATTAATGGATTTCATAAGTTTATATTGAATTTGACATGTAATTATCAAATATGAATAATATTTTAATTAGAATAAGTGAAATTAATATCCAATAATTATTACTGATAGTATTTTAAATAAACAAGACTTCGAAAGATATTATAATGCTAATAGAACAAAATATTAAAGCCACTTTGGAGTAAATTTGATATGCATAGACTTTGTTTCTACACAATTCAGTTACAATACTTATTTAGATTAAGATATTAAGAATACATTAAATGGTAAGAGGAAACATTGATTGTGAGTTTAAGTAAAAGAATAAGAGGATTTAAGATATCTTGAATATTCTAATTACGTATGAGTATGTTGAAATGTTGATATATAAATTTGATGTCGATTTAAGTGTTAATCCTCTTCGATATATAAGTTCTCCTATAAAAATAATAATAATTGTTTCTATTATCAGCAATATGGCAACAATAAATTCAGCTATATTAGAGGAGTAACATAGGCTGATTTCTAAAATGAATGGATAAAATGTTATTGAAACATAATAGACATAAACTGAGAATATAGTAGTAATAGTTTATGCAATATAAGATTGAGTCTGATTTAAATCGTAATTTCTAAATGCTATGATTGCTGTAAGGAGAATAATCAAATTCTGCACAAAAACCATAATCCAAAATATCGATTATTTGACTATTGAGTCAGTGATGTATACATAAAGTCTAGTAGTGATAGTAATTTTAGCTAAACTATGATCTAATTGTTCTAGTTAAAGTTGAGCATTATAAAATATGAAAGAAGTAGGCTGAATAATTTAATAGAAAAGGACGAGCAGATGAATAAATTTTGATTAGTTATATTCTATGGTTAGGAAATGAGAGAGCATTAATAGGATTTATCTTGTAAAGGGTTTAAGGGTTGAGGACATATAAAATGATTGAAGTCTTAAATCTTAGGTATAAATTAAAAATATTTAAGAAAATTGAATAGCTAAAAATTTAATAATTAATTTTGGAAGGATGTTTATGATAATTGTTGATAATTGGTTAATGAAATCAGTTTCTGCTGGCGATGAATTATGCTGTGGTTGACAATTTTTCACTAATGTGTTCTTAGAGTCTGTCAACTATTTCTTATTGAGCTTGTCTAAAGATAAAATTATGATTACCTTTCACCAGTTTAAGTTTCATAGATTTCAGATTAAACGGCATACCATGCTTATTAACCAGCTAATCTTTCTTCACTATTTTCTAATTCTAAAGTATGGAATTCAATCCATGATTGAGCATCTTCAATAGTGTCTTTTTATTCTTGGATTTAGACTTCTAATTATGATTTTCTTTCAACCAATCTAGTATGTTCATTAGCTAAATGGACAGAGAATTCAGCCCAATGAGCAGCTTATCTTTCTTCTACATCCTTAATTATAAATTTATTATTTTACAGTCTTGGCAGCTTTTTCTTAGACTAATTATTATCTAATTTCGCTTAAAAGTTAAGCAATTTTAGTCAAAGCTTTTTAATTAACTCCATGAGTAGCAAGTTCTGTAAGAGCTGTAATAACTGGCTATCATATTATATTTATTTAAATTACTTGTAATAAAGCACTGTGACTAGTATTATCTGAAAGCTTCTTATGAAGTGTATCATATTTGCTCTTTAATTAAGCAAATGAAGCTCCTAAACTTAAATGTTAAATCAATTTAGCAGCTTCATCAATAGCATCAATAACATCATCTATGGCAGCAACTTTAGCAACAAAGGTTTCGTGTTATTAATTTCTTGTAGCTTCTTCTCTAGCAAATGTAGATTCATTGTTAGCAATATCTTAGATAGTAACTCTAATGTCTTCTTCTGAAACTGCTAATGCTTCAATAGTATCATCTCTCAATTATGTGTTGGAAGAAATTTAATTTTAATGATATAAAATCTCTTTTTCTAAGTCTTCAACTATCTGAAATTACTCAATTAATTACTCTATTATTTGTAGTTGTATCGAGTTCAAATGCATGATCATGATCATTTTAGTCTTATACAATACCAGCACCAACACCATTTAATAACATGTTAACTTCATTGGCTGGGGTTTAAGCAAGAAGGTGAGCCTTTATAGCTGACAATATGACATGTCCAAATGGATCGGCA
The DNA here is from genome assembly GCA_000733375.1 of Paramecium sexaurelia. Taxonomy (NCBI): domain Eukaryota; phylum Ciliophora; class Oligohymenophorea; order Peniculida; family Parameciidae; genus Paramecium; species Paramecium sexaurelia. Next base: position 240,349 of record JPFM01000071.1, read on the forward strand.
TTAATTTAAGCCAAAGTAGTGTGAGTATCAACAAACTTAGCAGTTGTGATAGCAAGAACTAATGCCAAGATGGCAAATTTTTACATCCAATTTAATATTGAATTAAAAACGGATCGAATTAACTCATTAAATTAAGAAAAATTCACTCCTTTATTTTATAACTAAATACTTTTGAATTTATATCAATACCACTCCTTTAATTAAATTATTTAATCAATTTTATTATTGATTATTTCTCAATTTCTTCTATATTTTATAACATTGAAATATATAATATATTATTATATATGTAATATATGAAATTGAAATATATCTATCAACATTCAATTATTGTCTTGAAAGGTTTTATTTGTTATACTCAATTAATATTTTTTGAAGATACTTAATACTTAAATTTCAGATATTTTAATAATTATTTATTCTTCAAAAAGGAATAATAGTTAATAAGAAAACTTTAGTGATTTTAAGTATTGATTATAAAAATAGTTATAATAAAAGTGTTTTATTTCGAAATTAATAGATTTAAGTAAAAATATATCTATGTTAAAATGTATTCCAAAATTTGAATATAAAACTCTTACTTTTAAAAATACTCATATTCATTTGTTTGTAATTATAAAATTAAAAACAATATAAAATCTAAAACTCTTAGAATATCTTAATTTTAGTTATTAGAGAAAACTTGGGTTTGATGTTTATTAAAGATATATGATTAGTTTAGTGATTAGAAAAACATTTTTTGATATTAATATTGATTATACTTGTATATTTATTAACGAAATTGAATACTAAAAAAGTATAATATTAATTTGAAATTTTATCAAAATACCAACAATGAACATTAAGCCACGACTTTATGGAGATGCAAATTTGAAAAAGAGACCTTCATACTTTGAATTTGAAAACATGGATATCCATTATGGGTATGTAATTTGGTTATCTTTAGACAACTTGACAATTATGAAATTGTAAGGAAAATAGGAAGAGGAAAATATGCAGAAGTTTTCGAAGGAATAAATGTCAATACACTTTAAAAAGTTGTTATCAAAGCTTTAAAACCAAGTAATAAATATTAAATAGTTTATAGTAAGATAAAAAAAGATAAAGAGAGAAATCAAAATATTACAAAATTTGAATGGGTAAAACAATGTATTAAAATTGATTGATGTTGTGTTTGATCCAGCTTCAAAGACTACAAGTTTAATTTTAGAATTTATCAATAACACAGATTACAGAGTGTTATACCCTTAATTGCAGGATCAAGATGTTCGCTTTTATATGTATGAAATTTTGAAAGTATTTTAAATTATATTAATAATATAGTCTCTAGATCATTGTCATAGTATGGGCATTATGCATAGAGATATCAAACCACATAATATAATGATTGATCATGAGAAGAAGTTGTTGAAATTGATTGATTTTGGATTGGCAGAATTTTACTTCCCGAATAAAAATTACAATTGTAGAGTTGCTTCTCGATATTTTAAATCTCCTGAACTTCTTTTGGACTATTAATATTATGATTATAGTTTAGATATTTGGAGTTTGGGATGCTTATTTGCTGGAATAATCTTTTAATAAGAGCCATTCTTTCATGGATAAGATAATAATGATCAACTAGATAAGATAGCAAGAGTTTTGGGAACAGATGATTTAATGAATTATCTTTAGAAATATAATATTTCATTAGGCCCAAATTTTGAAAATGTTTTAGGATAACATCCTAAGAAGCCATTCAACAAATTTGTGAATGAAGACAATGAACATTTAGCAAAAGCAGATGCAATAGAACTATTATAGAGTATGCTTATTTATGATCATGTAAATAAATATCTTTATAATTATAGAACTTAAGAATTACAGCTAAAGAAGCCATGTTGCATCCCTATTTCCAATCAATCAGAAAGAACTCTAAAAGATAATGATAGTTAGAGTATTAAATTAATATCAAATATAAACATCAATATCAAATCTTAATAATTTTTCAATCCTTTTTATATCATCAATAATATTTAATTATTAAGCAATAAATTTATTAATATAAAATATTATCAGAAATTCAATAAGCTTTACCTGATTTTAATATTCTTTGCAATGATTACTATAGTGTAGATAATTCATGAGCATGACTAAATTATAATAATTCATATAAAATACCCTCTTGTAAAATTAGTTAATTCTGTTCTTGGAATTGCATTCAATTTAGCTGTTAGTTAAACAATATCTGACTATGAAATTGAAGGGTTATTTCGATTAAGTCTCTCATTCAATTATATTGATTTATTATAATTGAGTTATGGACCTGATTAATAGATTATATCATTTCCCATTCTAGCTATTCCAGAATTTTATAATTATAGTTCAATATCTAATTTAGAATCCCAATTCTTAAATCTCTCTATTTTCTATTTAGCTCTCGTTGGTGAATCTTGAAACTGCTATTTCTATTGAGGTTTATGAATCATAGGAGATGAACTCTAATGAATACTACTGTAAACAACTTATGTTTGTTTGCGAGGACTATTATAATGTTATATTGTCTAAATTACTGAAACTCGCCTACAACCAATCCATCAAGTCCTCTTTATTTTCTTTCTGGAGATTCTCTAAACAATCGCATTCTTACAGGAGATACATTTGTTGTATTTGCTGCTTTTACTCCTTTATGTAAATTATGATCTGCATTTCCTATTTTGCTTATAGCTGTTGATAAAATCCCAAGCTAATTGCTTTGCTTATAAACTTTGCTAGTGTCTCCTAAATTTATTGAACTTGTATTTAACATTATTTTATTGCAATTTTATTTTTAATACTAAATTTATTACTATTAAATTTTTGCATTTTAAACTCAGCATTTTCATCAAATATTATTTAGCCAATTTTTAGTAATTTAATTCTTTTCATAATATTTAAATCATCTTATTTTTATATAAATTAAATATCTTAGGGTATGTTTATTGTAATTTTTTCAATAGATTATTTTCATTTTTATTTTATTTAAACAAAAATCTCTTTAATTTGATTATGTAGTGAATTGTTATCTTAAATTTTTAAATACTTCATTTATTAATGATAATCTATTATAATAAAACTTGTATTTTTATTTTTAATTTTATGTTAGTAAGAAGTTTATAAAATAACTACTGTTCTTGAAATTTTATTAATATTAAATGAATAATTATCAACTAGAAGTTTCGTTATTCTTATGATTTAAATCAAGTTTCAATATTTAAATTCTTCTCGATTGCAAATTAAATGTAAAAAATGTTCCAAACTAATAAAATAATTTTATTAAATAATATGTAATAGAATTTGCTCTACTCCCTCACAATTGATGCTCCCACTTTTGGTTATAACTAAAGACAATTCAAGATATTGAGTGAATTGGGTGCTGCAGCTTAAGGAAATATTTATAAAGCTGAAGCTATAAATTGGTAAAACTCAGCTTCGAATATTTATGCTCTTAAATTATGGAATATGTGCTAAAAAGAAAAAGAAATAATCTGTAAGATCATAGATTGTCAGAAAAATTAAGAAAATACTCAAATAGTCAAAATATTTGACCTTTTTTAATATAATTCATAAACATGTCTAGTAATGGAAATCGGAGAATAGGATCTTCATAAATATATCGCAACTTAATAAAATTTAAGTGGTGATGAGAAACTTAAAATAATAAAATAAGTAATATTAATTTTTAATTAAGCTTACTTTATCACTACAATTTTTTCATAAATAATTAGGCTGTATTCATAGAGATATTAAACCAGAAAACTTTATAAAAGTAGGGGATTAATTCAAGCTTATTGATTTTGGCACAGTCAGATTTAACACCCATGAGCCAAAAACCGCTTAATAAGGAACTATTTCTTATTAAGCTCTTGAAATGATTGAAGGAAAGCATGATTACTCCTAAGCGGTGGATATTTGGTCACTTGCTTGCGTATTTTATGAAATTTTCACTAAAGAACAATTATTTGGAGGTATTTATTAACATAATGAAAGGGAAAAATTAAAGCTAAGTAAAGATTAATATCAAGGATTGTCATAATAGTTAAAACGGCATAAAAGAAAAGATTGATAAAATTTAAGCTAATTAAAAATTCAAAGAGCTTTTGATTTAAATGCTCCATCCAAATCCTAATCAAAGAATTAATATTGATCAAGTATTTACTAATCTGAATGCTATCAAAGATTTGAATTCTCAACTAAGATTGGGTAATAATAATTTCTAAAATTACAATTTTCAATAACCTATTCAAAATAATTTTCAATAACCTAATTAGCAATTTCAATAACCTAATTAATAAATTCAATAGCCTATTTAACAATTTCAATAATATAATTAAAATATCTCTCAGATAAGATAAACTAATTTTGGCGGCAATAAAGTTTAGGAATAACAATAATACTTAGATAATTTACTAAATATGATTTAAGATATCCAAAAATCCATGAGCACTCTATCATAGCATAGTTAAGAATAGTTAACATAAAAAATTCTTCATCAGGAATTAAAAGATTTTAGATATAAAATAAGTAAAGATCTTTAAACTACCAAAAATACTCAAAAAGGAATAGATGAGGAAAATGAGAAAGATTAAATAATATTAAAAGAGTAAAATTAATAAATAATTGATTTAAAGGAGAAAATAGATGAATGTGAAAAAAATAATTAAGAAAAAGTTAATAAAATTACGGAATTAGTTAGTGAAATAGAAAAATTAAAATAAAAGATTTCATCCTTTATGTAAAACGAAATAATTTCAAATAACTAAATAGCTGCCTTTTAAGAAAAAGAACAAAATTTACAACAAGATCTTCAATTCAGTTTATAATAATAATAAGAATTAGAGAAAAGCTTATAACAATAATATTATGAAAATGATTAAAAATCAAATTAAATTTAATAATTAGAATCCGTTAATATTGGATTAAAACAATAAGTTGAAAATGAAAAAAGTAAATTTTAAGAAATTGAAAAAAAAAACTAATAACTTTAATATGATTTATAAAGAAAAATTTAGGAATAAAACCTTCAAATTTAGTTTTAATTATCATAATATTAACAATAATAATAACAGTCATTCTTAACATAAACATAGATGATAAAATAACCATAAAGTATAATTGATTAACAATAACCGTCATTCTTAACATAGACATTGATAATGAAATAACCATAATGTATAATTGATTAATAATAATTATAACAACAAATTAAAATGCTAGAATAATAGTGCAATATACTATAAAATTAAAACTTATAGCTAATTTAATAAGGCAAGTAATAAAATTTTAATAAAACCTAATAATAAGAATTTACAGCTTCAACTTGTGAAAATAAAGAGAAAAATTTTGGGATTTCAAATTTACATATTGATGATTAAATCTAAAGGGAAATTCACACATTTAGAACGCTATTAAAGGACAGTAATCGTTAAAATATCAACTAATTAAACTAAAATTTTTCAAGCTTTATAGAGGATATTATCAATTAAATTTATAGAGAGTTAATTAATTTTATAGAAATTCAAAGATAAACCTTAACTTTTTTATGTATAGAGATTAATAAATTAGCAGATTTATCAAAAGATTCTTCTAATATTTTCAAAGATTAATATGATTAAGTGTATAATCACTCAAAAAAATTATATAATTTAAACTTATCATTAAATGTAAAGCAAACTGAGATAGAGAACGCTTCAATAAGTTTTAAAAGTTGAATTTAAATTTAAAATACATTTACAATTAATTTATTTTTATCAACTAATTTTTTCCTTCAATTTCTTTATTTTTAAAGGTTCTAATAGATTTTAATCTTAAATGATAAAATAAAACTAATTTAACTATTTCTATTAGAAAATTGTTTAATACTTCTAAATTAAGAGTAAACAATTTTTATATTATCCGCTTTTACAATATTCAAAGTATTTTCTGATTTTATAAATTTAATTCATTTTATACAGTTTTTAGTTACTCATTTTCTTAAGCTTTCAGATTAAAATATTTTTCCAAATTTAAAAAAAATAGGTATAAAATTTGAATTTATTATCTCTAAATATATTATATATATATTTTTAATATTATTCATTATTGGCGTAATTGTTGTTCTGTAAGATTGACTTTATAAAATTCATTGTCAACTTTTTGATTTCTAGAAGCAATTAATTTTGCTAATTTAATTTTTTTATAATATAATAAAGCTGCTATAATTATTGAAATACCAACCACTGAGCATACAACAGAAACTACGATTACTACAGTATTAGATTAATTTTTATTGGATTTTACGGATTTTTAAATTGCTCCTACATTCTCTTAATTTATAGTTTAATTATTTTCTTATTAATTGATTGATTCATCAGTTGTAAAGATTATATCATTATTATTATTATTATTATTATTATTATTATTATTATTATTATTATTATTATTGGTATTTCCTTAAGAAGAATCTTAATTTGAATTTTGATTAGAGTTTTGGTTATTTTGATTATTTGTATTAGTTTATGACGATTATGGGGAGTCTAATAAATAATAAGAAATATAATACTTGATGTTGGTTCAGTGCTTGGGAAATTCAAATTATCAATAACAGAGATTGTAGAGTTTTAGGCTAAGAGTTTACCAATTTCAGGAGGAGGATTGAAAAACTCTAGTTTAGTTGCAAATTCTGCTAATATGGAAGATGAATTTGAAGATTGTTCTGTTCCAATTTCTGTAGTATCAACAATGCCCCATTCAACTTAGACTTAAAAGATTACATTTTCATCTAAGAATCTTCTGGTTGATTTTTTAACACCAATAATAAAATAGTTGTAAGGATCTCCTCCCAATTATGCTCGAGCATATTATAAAAACTTATCACCATAGAACTCTTATGATGACAATTCTAATTTGGTTGATATTTGGAGTGTATTTTTAAGAACAATTTTAACTTGACAACCTAATTAAGCATTAACAACAAAATGAATGGTTCTATTTTCATAAAAGTAATTATTAGCACCACATTGATCAGTCATCATCAAAAGATTATGATGTTTAGAATGAGTTGTTAATCCAGGCTAAATAGGTTTTTCATCAACAAAAACTTAAATAAATTAAGGCACAGAAAATTGCCACATTAAAATAACAAAATCTTCTGGGCTTCCATCTTCTCTTCTTTTAGATAGTTAATACACTGAAGATGTTGGATTAAAACCTGCATTAGTCATATTAATAATTGTATTAGTAGCAACTAGAGCAACAAATTTCGATTCTCTTAAATTCATAGGTTCTGATCCTAGCCATGACCATTCCATTTGACTATTCATTTCATTAAAAAATTATCCATCAGTTAATTTTATTGGTGAATATAACCTTTTTTTATAATCAGGAGCTAAACTCATAAAACCTAAAGCTGTAACTTTTCTACCAGGACACCAATACCCATTCCATGATTCCTATCTAGTACAATATGTAACATTAGGACCAAAGTATGAATTATTACCAATGCCTTGACCTATTTATCCGAAGAAATGACCAGTTTGATCTTCAATTAAAAAATTAATTAATCCAGAACATCCAAATGAACCGCAACCTCCAAACCATCCAAGTTTAGTTAGATCAGTTCCTAATGTTTTGTATAACAACGCTTCAAATTAACAATCAGTACATGGTGAATTTACTAAATAATGTTATCCTGACATATCATGAGCTCCTTTATGTTATCTAAAGGCAGCATTTTCACCACATTATGGTTGATTTTCATAAGAAAGTTTAAAATTATTGAATTCCACATTGGTCAAATAAACTTTGAGATCAATTTTTTAGGGTTTACAAATAACATCCATTTCTGAAGATATTAATTTATCAATTGGAGGGAATGCTGTAGTTGAGACAGTTCCCATTTATATACCAATAGAACCTTTACAGTTTGGATTAAGTGAAGTAGAATAACATTTAATACAATCTGGTCTAGCTAAAGCAGAAATATAAATATTATTGAGTTTTATCTTATTTTCATAGTAGTTCCATGAACCTAATTTCAATACCAATCCTCTATTATTTTCAACTAATATCGTGTTTTGTAGTTATACTTATTCACTTTACACAGCAAACATTATTCCACCTTCACTATGATGAGCAGTTAATCCTTACATGAATGTACATTGACTAGACACTTGTCTAACTGCATAACAAACCAACACAGTTCCTGAGCAATGATTATTATAGAATGAAGATACTTAAGAATCACTACACTTGCTGCCCATAATAAAGAATCCTGTATCCTAAGACCCTTATCCTACATTCCCTGATATATCTAAAATATCTCTTGTCATCTAAGTTTGAATTTATTCACCCATATATATAAAATTACCAAAAACTGCCCAATTCGCTATACCACCTTCAAATTCTTAGACTATTCTCTTTTTAACATAAATCATTGCATTATTTTAAAATTTCACATATTGACTATTGTTAATCTAAACTAAAGCCTTTATTCCATTAAAGAATATGTTATTCTTGATTGTAATATACTATGAATTTTGTATTGTCATCAACATTCCTGTAGAATCATGGAAAGAACATCCAATAACTTCACTTTCACTTTTTATAATATTGCTATTTAGACTTCTAAAATCTAATCCACTTCTTTAAGTATCAAATTAACCACAATTATTAAATTCCACTCCATGTAGTATAGTATAACCTCTCCTTGGAAACCCTAAATTTGCTTCAGGTTCCTCAAATTGATAAATCAAAACTCTGCATCCCAAACCATGAACACTAGGTCCTCCTTCAATTTTAATCTTTCTAGTTAAATGTCCAACTACAGCTCTCATGTCTAATTAACCAACTCCCTCTTTATCTATTGTAACTGAAGGAGCTCCATAATGGTCAAATTCAAGAGCTTTATTCAAAGTAATAACGCATCCCTAAATATTCGAAATTGTTCTCTTCTCTCTTTAATCAGGATTCGATCCTGATGGTCCAAATACAATTTCATCTCCTACTAACCAACCTTTGCATTCTGCTGTTTAAATTTAAATAGTTCCAGCGTCAGCATAAACAGCTAATCTAGTCCATACTGTTTCAGGAGGTGTTGAATATAATTCCAATCCTTTTGTTACTGCCAATACTTTGTTTCCTACATCCAAACTTGCATCAATTACTAATGGATTGTCACCAAATTCTCCATTCAAAATGATATTAATCTTACCAGGAAATGGATGAGTTTCATTACCAGCTTATAATTTACCAGATCTTACCCAAATTCTTTCGGCCTCTAATTTAGTTGATGCTCTTCTCTCATCAAATATCAAAGATCCCAAAATTGTTAAATTAGCTAACTTAGGTGGATCCACATCTAATATCACTTTATATGATCCTTATACAATCGGACTGTCTCCTTCAAGTGGTACTCTATTATCTATCCAAGTACTTGAATCACTCCAATATCTATAACCATCTTCTTATTGAATATCTCCCAATGAACTGCATTCATCTCTACATATTACTCCTCTAACTTCAACATATTCATATTTTTTCTTGTTTTTTCCAGATAAACATATAAAGAATAGTTTTTTCGTTTTATCATTAAACCAGTCACCTTAATTACACACATGAGTATCTGGAATCTAATCTAATTCATTGTAAATCAAAGGAAACGTCTTTTCAATATGTCTCATAATGTCAAAAGTCTCTCTATGAGCTGAATAATTAAATCTCAAAATAACAGCCTTATCTACTTCAGCAAAGTATGGAGATGCAAAGATACCCATACTGTTAGGATCACTTGCTCCAAGTTTAAAATGAACATTATAAGTATATCCAGTAGCAAAAATACTTACAAATGAATTTTGGACATCTTTACTTCCAGATTTAATGATCATCATAGTTTCATCCTCAATGTATTTCTATTCATCAATAGATTAATCCATTTTTTCAGAGATATTAGATTCATCTAGTCTATAAATCTTTAAATCTACACCACTAAAATCTTATTCTGGTGTTGGATTATTAATTAAAACATCCCTTATCGTTACTTAATTCATTGCACAGATAATAGAATTGTCCCAATAATCTTCTGGATGATTAATGCATCCTGGAACTCCATCAATATGTTTCTTATACGGAATTATATAAGCTCCTCCTTCAACACCTGTAAAAGATCCATCTAAGTCCCAGAATATTTCCCTTCGATGATTCTACCAAAAGATTCTATTGGCTAATTCTGAATTATGAACTTTTATATTCAAAAAATGACTATTCTTACCACCTTAAACCCATACAAAATCATGCCAACACATTGAACATGACTCAATTAAAGCTGTATTGCTTCCAAAATTATAAATTCTAATGTTTTTAGCAAGGAATCCATTTGTTCTAGGTACTACTAGTGCTCTTGATCCTTAATAATATTGATCAGGTTATGCATTGTTAAATGATTTTCCAACAATCAAAGCGTTATCTAAAACAGCCCCTTCAGAGGAATAATTAGTTCTATGAGATTAGAATCCTGCGAATTTAGAATCTGCAATCATTATATCTTTAAAGTAAATATTACCTAATTCTTCTCCTAAAATACCACATTCATTATTTTTCCAAGTATAAAACTTTTCAAAAACTGCTTAAAGACTAGGATTATCTACATATGGTTAATCATTAATCCAATTTGCTAGATTCATACAAGGATATTATCTTGGAGCCATTTAGAAGATACGAAGACCAAATCTGCCATTTGAGTGAGACCAATTATCTTTAAATTCAAGAATATTAAGACCAGGTGGACATATATCGGAGGTAGCAGATGGACCATCAGGATTAGTTTTGATTTCATACCAAAATCCATACCATTCAGATCCTCCAGATCTATTTCTTCTTAAGATATTTTATGGATTTGTAACCCAAAATGTAGAAACAGTAATATCAGTTTGTAACATTATCCAACTTTATTTTGTACCAGCTACAAGATTATCTTCAATTACATTATTGGTTTCAATACCATCCTCTAAAAATATAGCATGTCCAAATGTATTATAACATACATTCTTTTAAACTTTCAAATAATGAACTCCATGTATAGTTAAACAACGAGCATAACAATCATGAATAGAATTACCAACAACATAAGAATTATCTACTTCACCATTTAAATGAAAATGAACAGGATATCTGCCAATTATTTTTGGTTATCCTCCATATCTAAATTCTGTATAAGAGATTTTTCCAACGGTTCCTTTCTCAGCTCTTCCATGGATCATCAAATGATATCCGTATTTCAAATTTGATTACTCCCCTTAAATAATAATATTTCTACTCAACAATCCAACTTCAATTTTCATTTAAAATTATTCATCACCATACATTTCTGTTTCAGAATAATGCTTATATTATAATGGGTAATCAAGATGTAAAGTCTTTCTATCTTCACTGACTGATGTGATATATCTTTTTTCACTTTGCAAATGTTATACCTCACTTGAAGTTATCACAATCTATTCTCCAACTTACCAATCTACTGGATCATCTACTCTTATTTGAGTAGCTCCAGGTAAGACTGTGCTAGATAATAATGTCCATGTTGGAATTCTTTCTTTTCCATGAATAATTAATTAGCATTAATGACATCCTAATACTTTATTACCCATTTCAGGCATTTAAATATCTTCTTCATTACCATATAAAGTGATTTTAACTTTATGTTAATGTGCCAATAATTCAGTTCCTATATTGAATTTGCCTTCTCTAATAACTATATAATGAGCATCAATAGAAGTATCTACTTCGTCAGAAAATGTCAAGGTTCCTTCAACTAACAATTACAATAATTTGGGTGTTTAAACATCAACAATCAAAGTTTATCCAGCATTTACAATTACTGAGTCACCATCCCCAGGATATTCATATCCACCCCAAGTATTAATATCAGACCACTTAGAAGCATATATAAATTATTAATTATTAACTGCTAAATTTCCATTTACTCTAACTTAAAATACTCCATTTAATTATGTCTATTCTAAATCTTTAATGCCAGTCTTACATTAAATTTACGTTGATGTAACACTTTATATAACACATGTAACTCCATCAATAGTAACTGTAGTTTATCCACTCTCAAATCCAACTCCACTTATAGTAATTTATGCTTATTCTGTAAAACTTCCAATTTAAGGATATACTGTATTAACTTTAGGTACTTTATTTTCTGAATAACTGGCAGCATTTACTATTGTGCCTATCATTTATCCATTTATTTAAATATCTGCACTACAAATAGTAGGAACTGAGTAGGCATTATTGCTATTTGATAACACCCACCCTTTAATTTCAATTTCAGCCAATTAACATTATGAACCAGCAGTTCCTCTTGAATCAAATAATCTTATTGCTTTAATTCCAATTAAATCAACTTAAGGAACATAGATATTCCAACCAGTATGAACAGTTTAATCGACAGTAAACAGGGTCTACCAATTTGTACCATCAATTGTATATTAAAACTATGCATCTTTTAGATAAATTGCTTCAATGTCTATTCTAGGAAGATATCTAAATTGATTTAATTTCAATCTTTTATTCGATCCAAAATCAACTTACAAATAACAATTTGTTGTGGAAGCTGAAGCGTAATATGTAGATTATTAAAGATCAAAGAACTCCAAGACTGATGAAATTGTATCAGCTAATAAATTGACTTCTGATTATTAAATATATCGAGCAGGTTCTTGAAGAGCTGGATATTAATTTAATACTGAAGTTGTTAATAATTTGGGGGCTTCACAGGAAAGAGTTGTGAATGATGAACTAATTATTGGACAATTGAATCCACATACTTAAACTGAGCTATATTCCTTGGATGAATCGAAACCAGTTCCTGTGAATATTATTGTAGCACCACCAGCATAAGAAATAGTAGGATTATTTGATATAGGTGATGATGCACTAATAATTAATTTCTATTTATTAACATCACTACAATATGCATACATATTATCCAATAATAAGTTTATTGAATAAATTCCAACGGGTGTATTGGTAAAAATAGCTGTTACTGATGTATCAGACTATGATGAAATTGTACCTACTATTTTATGACTCATATATTCTAACGTGGCTATAATATTGGTACCACTAAGAGTAGTACCAGTAAATACTAATATTATATCTCCTGCTGTTACTTTATAAGCCTTTAAGTTATTATCATAAGTAGCACCACTGATAGAAGTAATAACTGGAGAATTAGAAACTGGTTTAATAGTTAGAGGGAATTAGACAGTGTAAGGAAGAGGAGAATTATTTTCAGATGGTAATTAAGACAGACTTACAGTTACAGAGGTTCCTGATTATCTTGGCATTCTACATTAAATTTATGCACTTGAGATTACTTGCAATTCTGTGCAAATAGTTGATCCGATTTTCACAATGGGGGATTGATGAGAATTAAAACCTGCTCCATTGATTGTTAATATTTATCCTCCTATGGCAGGATTTTCAATTGATTTAATGCTAAGTTCAATAATAGTAATCCATATTTTGTCAGCATATCCATTTTATGTCAATATGTAAGTAGAATATTATCCTTAAGGTAGATTTGGAATTGTATAAGAGAAGGAATCACTATCAGTTAAGGTAGCTGTAATTATTTACGTGATAGGACCTTTAAATACGACTTAAACATTTAAAGTCAAGCCTGTGCCAGTCAATGTTTCAATGTCACCTGGTTAATATATTTTTTATTAACTCAAGACTAAATCTGTTTATGATAATAGATCTCTTCTTGATGATTTACCAACATTTAAAATATGATTAATTCCTTATTTCTTAGATTCTTCTGTCCATAAAAATCTTTTTCTTTAGACTAACTTTTAATAATCTTTCTTTGAATGATCGATTTCAGTTAAAATTCTTGATCCTGTAAATTGTGTAACAGATTCAGGATAAGAATTAATTTTTGGAGTTAATTCATTAGCATAAGTAAATAAACAATGATTAGTAGTATCAAGACAAGTTGATTCAAGTGTTATTTATAAGGTCACAATTACTAATTAAGGTTCTTAATTATAAAATTCATTTTTGGCTGGAATTGTACAATATATTGTTTCACTAGTAAATCTATCTTCATCAATTTCACAAATCCAATTGACAGCATTACCAACAAATACAAGGGTTTCACCTTTAATAAAATTAGATCCAGTGATTTTAATAACAGTTCCTCCAGCTTCAGAACCTCTTGCTTAACTTACACCATCTTCTAAAGTAACACTTGTTATAGGGATAATATATTTAAATAAATTATCATCATTATTAGAAAAAGAATTACCAAAATTCTTTTTCGTAACAACAACTCTATAATTACCAGGCATACCTCCTCTTAAATAAACTGTAATTTAAGTATCTGTAATTGATAATACTTTAGCATTATAAGATTTATTTCCAATCAAAGTAACTTTGACATCCTCTTTCACTGTCCCAAAATTAACTCCAGTAATTGTCATTTCGCCTCTGAAAATTGGGGATTATTGTTAAAACTATAAATTTTTAACTTGAATTCTTAATGAATCGTCATATATTAATTAACTAGTAACTGTTTTTTAATTGAACTATAGAGATATTGCACCAGTGCCGCCATCAACCTTTTTTGGAGTAATAAAGACTAATTAAGTATTTGTAATTGATTATGGGATAACATTTTATCCATCTATGCTAAATGTAAATTCTCTATTAAGATTTTTTGGAAAGCCAGTTCCAGATATGGTGATAGTTGTTCCACCATCTGGAGATCCTGAATTAGGTAATATTGATAATATATTCAACTCTACGTTTTCTCCTGCTAAGCTTTAATCTATTTTAGAATATCCTATGTCTTTATGATGAATTATTGGCATTTATCCATCTCCTGCTTCTTTTATAATTTATCCACTCTATTACTCTAAATCACAATTTAAAGTATAGGGAGAAGCATTATTTGTAATTTTAATATTATTGCATTCTGCCCCTAAATATTCGATTTAAAGATTATTTGTATTCATAGTCATACCCAAACCTTCTAATATTGTAAGAGATAAGATGGATCCAGAAATCGAATAATCTTTTAATGTAGGTGTTTTTTAATCACTTAGAGTTAAATCGCAAACAGATTATTAAGCGCAACCTGCCAATATTTATTCAGATTCTATCACAGTACCTTGTTCTATTAATTGTGATAAAACCTCAACTTATACTTATGGATGTTGACTATAAGTAAATAATAATTCATTAGGAATAGGTTCAAATAATATATTATTACTATGAGGTAATGGTTAAGTTAGTGAAATAGTAACATCGCCATTGCCGGATATTAATTTAGTACTTTAAATTTTAAATTCACTAAGTTATTCTAAATGTGATCTAAGTTTAATAAACCATGACCATCCATCCTATGATCTACCAGTTGTCCAAACCAATGGTCTTTAACCAGTTATTCTTTCTACATTATCAGCTAATACTGAACTTGGTGTATTAAAATTCAAGTCATAATTGTTTTCAGATAATTAGAAGAAATTTTCTTATTCATTAATAATCATCATTAATTAAAACGTACCACTAATTGGATCTGAAGGTATTTAAGTACATTCTATTTTTTATTCTACTACTCCTCCTTTAAGATTCGCCAATATTATTTTAGGTAGTGCTCTATAAGATGTTGTACCTCTGTAAGAATCAAAAGTAATTTAATATTTATATCCAGCAAACGCAGTAGCAGTATCTTCTAATACAATACCCTTGTTATCTAATTTTTATATTGTGATTGTAACTAAGTAATTTCCACCACAATTTTATATGGCATTTTTCATTGTTTCTGCATTAGAATTTGGTTATAATTCGTTTGTTAAATAAGAATAATAGAGATCAGTTTAAGGAGTAGTTTTAATTCCATATGTAAATTAAAGTCTATATTTACCAGTTAATAAAGTGTTGGCATTTGAATTATAAAGGGAAAACTCAATTATTTCTTTCTAAGGTTCATATGAGGTAGTGATTTAATAAATATCATTTAATGAATTAGATTTTCTGGCTTCACTTTAAATTTCCATCGACAGAGTTAAATGTCCTTCCGATGCACCATTAATGTGATAAGCTTCTATATAATACATTTAATCTTCTACTAAGGAAATAGTTTCAGATATTGTTTTAATTGATTATTCAGAACTTAAATACTCATACCAATAATTTCTATAAGGATTCCACATACTTGAAGCAACTGGACTATCAGGTCTGATAGGTTTTAGTGTTTATGTTGTTTAAATATAGAAATTAGCACAATTATCTGACGAAAGATAAAATTTATAATTTCCTGTAAAAGGAGCTTTAAAGAAGCCTCTTAAATATTATCCATAATTTTATCCAAAAAGATTATATATATCAGGTTCCGAATAGATTCCATCAAATTTGATTCGACTATCTAATGAAGATTTGTCATTAATAATTTATTATCTAAATGTTGGACAGTTAAGATTCAAACCAGATATATCCCATCTAGTGTAATGCAAACCACTTCCTTGAATATATAGAGAATTCTCGGTTGCATCTTCTAAAGTTGGTAAGTTTATTAATTTTGGTATCTTCGCAATAATATTTGTAGGCGACGATGACAAAACTTTAATTGTTTCAGATTATCCTGATATTTTAACCGAATTCTCTGTTGTAATTGGACTAAAACCAAAACCTTCAATTTCTAATATTTATCCTTCTGGTGACGCATAGTTTGTATTAACCTTTGTAATTAATGGAATTATTCTTTAATATTTATATTTTTATTACTTTGATTCATATATTCTGTCAGAATATACTTTCTTCTATTTAATTCCAATATCATTTGTTTGATAACCTTTTTAAGATTTTATTGTGTAACCATAGTAACCAGCTTTGATTTCTGCTGAAATCTAACAAACTACCCCATCATCTAAGGAATTTATTTCTTTTGGATACAAATCCTAAACATTGAATCTATCACACCTATTAGTATCCATAAACTATCCTTCCAAATACTCTACAGCATTACTAGTTACTGTCCACTTTGCTCTCCAATAACTTAGACTCCTAGGGTAGTTTGATCTTGGAGCCACATAAAATAATTTTGGTGTGTAATTCTGAGAATAAGAAAACCTACACGACCCAAGACCGTAACTACAAGTCGAGTCTGGTTTATCCAATACCCTAACTACAATTTTTAGACTTGATAAGTTATTGTCATTTGGATCAGGTTTGGTTGTTTTACAATTCATAAACAAACCATTAACACCTTTATCTGAAATAAGACAAGGATACTTTCCAATATAAACCGCATTATTACTAGCAGTCTAATCTAAACCTTATACCTATACTTTTTAATCATAATATATTACTTTCATATATAAAGTAGTCCCTCCCATTATTGAACCAACTGCACTTTATTTCTCTACTCCCAATACAGTAGAAACTGATAGTATCACTACTGCATCTTTTGTTGTGTCTCTTGATGCATCCATCATCATGGCTAAAATATAAGTACAATTTTTTAACCTTCTACTAAAGTTTACATAATCAAAACTAGCAAACTTATAACAAATCTAGCAGTCATCGTTTACTAATTACAAGATAATTAATAAGTCATTTATTAAAATCTTTGCAACACTTTAATACCCAGAAAATATCTAAATTAAAATTTCAAAAATTATAAAAATAATGCATTTATATTAGATTCAGATATGGTGTTGGATGAGATCAATAAATTATGAAGTAATCAATCATTATTTATTTCTTTCTTAAGATAAATAATATTTATATTTCAGAAATTTTATAATGGATTTTATTAAAGTTTTCCTTTTTACTCTTTAAAATTTATTTTAATCAAACTCCTTCTTTATATTTAATTCACTATCTTCAAAACTTCACTTTTATTTTGTTTTTATGATCATCTAATTTTTCGCTTAATTTAATTTTATTTCAATAATAATACATTAAACTTATAAAATTTTTATCCCAAATCAAACATTATTGAATTTTTTTATTTCCTTAAATATTTCATAGTATTTTTTCATTTCTAATCATTTAAATCTATAAAGTATTATATCTTTGGAAATTATGATTTAACAATTAGATTTTTTATTACACACTATACTCATAGTATTAAAATATAACCCAATTAATTATTGACCTAATAATCAATTTTTTATATTAAACAAAATCTCATTAATATAACTCACATACCCAATACTTTTATAATGACACTTAAGATTCAAGTTCAGTCATCACCCTCTTGTAATTGTTGTTATGATAGTTTATTAGATTTCTAATCATTGTAAAATACATTTCCAATTGTCCACTCTTCTAATTTATTGATTTTCTATTCTATTGTAAGTAATTCTATTTTTTTAAAAGTAACTCATTTAGTATATGAAATTTGCAATCCTAAAATCTTAAAAGATATTAAATTGAAGTTTTCAACTAAAACAAAATACTTTTTGCTTTCTTACTATAAATTAATATATTAGTTCTATACAGCTCATTTATTTTTAATAAATAAAGCATTATATATTCAATATCTATCTAATTTTTACACTACATATCTTAATAATAATTTTTTTATTCATAAATTTTATTAATTAAGATACAATTTGAACTCATACGATGGAATTATTTACATAATATTTTAGATTTTCTATTAAATTTCAAAACTTAAATGATTTAATAATTGATTATCTATAATAATACAAAATATAAATATTATAGTTATATTTTATATTTAAAATATATTTTTCAAATTTCCATAATTTTGAGGCATGGAGATGATTATTGCTTGAGAAGAAAATTGAACACAAGTAATATTTAATAATGTTATTATTGAACATTTTAATCGTAAAAAATTAAGTGTAATTTATATTTATCAAATAATTTGATTAAGAATTATTCAATCTATATTTAAATTATAATATAGATGATATTTTAATATAAAAAATGCTAATTTTTTGTGAAACAAAAATAATTTTTCTTCTAATAAACTTGTTTTAATTTCATAGTTTTAGTTATCAAAATCTTAGCAGTTTTCTGATATTTTTATTTTCCTTTTTATGATCAATGCTCTACTAATAGAATCTCTTTATAAGATCAAAATTCTATAAATCGCATTCAATTTTTGTAGTATTTAACAATATTTTAGGCTAATAATTTATTATTAAATTTTATTTTGCAATTATTAGATTTGTGCTTATTTTTTAATTATTTTCAATAAATAATTCCTCTATTTTATGATTATCAAAACCTTTTTCTAAAACTTATTTTCTCATTAAATATTCTATTTAAGTGATTAATTTCTAGTCATTTTAAACATTCTAACATATAACTTGAGATTTTTTCAGACTTTTTCTTTATTAATTCTTAGAATCTTAAATTTAAATTATGTTAATGATCTTATAATAATTTGAAATTAAAGATCTTTAATGATTAGTTATTAAAGCATCTTTTCAAGTTCTTAACTTAAAAAGATAATTCTTAATAACTTAACATTTTAATTAATATATTTTATTAAATACATGCCAATAACCAAACATTAACTTTTTCTGTATAATAATTACTTTGTTCCTAAATTTCAGTTGCCTAATAAATTAGATAAATAACTTTTTAACTAATACTAGGAAATATTTAATTATAATAGCAATATCTTACAATTCTTTCAAATATTAAATTATTAATTAGAATATTAATTCAAAAGCAAATATATTTATACTTTTTATAATTGATATTATAATTCATTGTAGATAAAAATCACCAATATTAGGTATTTCTTTTTCGATCATATGCTTGTTATAAGATTATATATTAGTTTATAAAACCTTAACAATCAGTTAATAAATATAATGAATACTATTTCAAAAATTTTATTTTAATATAGAAAAAGTTTAGTGACTTTTAATACATTTAAAACTATTTTTTATTTTAATGATAATACTCTTATATTAATCAATTCTTCTATTTGTATATTTAATTAAATTTATTCATCAATCCGTATGCTAATTCTTTTTTAATCTTTGTTATGTCTAAATAATCTTTAACTATTAGACCTTTAAATTTTGAATTTTCAATAACAATTTAAACTCCATCAAAATAATTAATAGTTTCTTGAATTTCTTAATTTAAATTTTCAGTCAATTATTATGTACAATTCTTTAGATTATCTCGAAATTATTATTATATTTTAGAGTTCTCAGCTCCTTTTTTATAAAGATCCTAAATATTTAGGTCTAGATCCTTATAGATTTTTCCTCTTTTGTAGCTTAACGAATTTTCCAGCTTTTATTTATATTACATAATTTCTAGATATAATCCGGCTATTTACTTTTCTAATCTAAATTCTTATGGCATCTAGGATTTTTCTTATTCTAAATTAGAAATTTTTTCTGTTAATTTCTTTAAAATTATATTTAAATTAAGTTATTCTTCTTTTTAGTATTATGACTACTAAGCTTATAAAATAATCTATTCAAATTGACTCTAATGTATTTAAGAGTTATCATTCATTGTTTTAATTTAATCAGAACATTATTTAAGCTAGTCTTCAATTTTTTAAATTTATAATCTTAATTCTAAATCTGAGGATGATTTTGTAGTTTTAAACTCGATTAATAAATTTTCTTAACTATTATATTTATTGTTGCTTAAGAAACGATCATTTTTTAATTATGCATTCTCTTCTTATAATGTAAAAATGTTTTCATTTAGTTTAGTTAAGATTTCTTTAATTTCTTTAATTTCTGATTAAAAAATTTAATTCTATTCATTTTATGATTTAAATAATATATTTTATTACTCCTAAATCAAATGTTCAAAGTTTTCTTACGATCTTTCGAAATTTCTTTATTAATTATTAGATAGTTCTTATTGATTATTTTTTTATTCTGATTAGTATTTCATCAACTCATCTTTAATAGATTTTTATTCAACAATAACACTATTTAAACAATTTGTTTCTTCACATTTTTAATTTATAAATTAATTTTTCAAATCATTAAAACATAATTCAAATTTATTTAAGGTTTCGCAAACTTATTATTATATATTCTAATATTAATTGTTTTAGTTTTACAATAATTTTTAAAATTATTCTTCAAAATTTTAATTTTACAGGTAATCCATAATTTATTATTACATCAGAGAAATTTAATCTATAGATTTCTATTCATTAGTTTTTTAATGTGTGGGTTATTACTGAACTTATGGATTTTATTAGAATTATGCAATAAAAATATTTGAGTTAGGAGGTGTTTGATTTTTTTACAAAAAGAAAGTTGGTTGGTATTATTTTGCAACATCACTCTTAACAATTAAATTTTATCTTCCATCACTGTTACTATTTTATTAATTTTAGATTGAATTCAACCTTTATATAACATTCTCTATATTCAGTCGATCCTTTGGATTGTATGAAAGCATTGAAAATAAAAGATCCTTTAATTATTGAGATTCTTCCAAATTTTAAAGTTTATTTTTTAAATACTCCTAACTGCTATCTAAAATAAATTATTTTGTTTATTGTTCGTTTTCACCTAGATTAATAATAAAGATACCTGCAAATAATGGTTAGGTTTTCAGTACTTCATAAAATAAACAAGCTAACGACCAAATATCTACAGCTTAAGTATAATTTGATTAGCCTTAAATTTATTCTGGCGCTTAAAATAGTGGTGTTCCTACATTCATTGTCATAAATCTCTGTTAAGCCGATTTAGCAAGTCCAAAATCAATAAGTTTAAATTCATCCCCTACTTTTAAAAAGTTTTCAGGTTTAATATCTCTGTGTAATAAATTTAGAGTCTTATGAAAAAAATATAATGCTTAACTCAACTAAAATAAATCTTAATATTTAATTACTTATTTCATTATTCTAATTTTTTAGTCATAACTTAATTTCTCAGAGTTTAGATAGCAAAAAAGATCTTGCTCCCCTGCTTCCATGGCTATTAATACCTACCCATTATTTTAAAATATTTCATAAATCTTTATTATTTGTAAAGATTCTTATTGATATGACTGTTTTCCAGAATTTTCCTTCTACTTTTAATAATTCATTATTGAATTCATAATATTAAGCTCATTTTAACTCATACTAAATTAATATTTTAAAGCAATATTTTTTTAATCATTTTCTCCCCAATTTATTGATTGTACTAAAAAAACTTAGCCTTACGATCCACTGCCAAGCTTTTTTAAAATTTTAAATTATCTATTAGGAAACCCCTCAATTGGTGCATTAATCATTTATTTACCTTATATATTATGTGTTATTCTATTAAAAATTATTAATACTAAATTTCAATAATTTTTAACTTTAAATAATGAAAAACTTAACAATCATAAACACATAATATCAAAACATGAGAAGAAAAAATTTTAATTTTTAGAATTTCTGTCTATACAATTAAAATCCACTTTATTATTTTTAAATCAAATTATTATAAGTAATTAATTATCTTTTCTTAAAATTCTAATCAGAACACACATTATGGCATTATTATACCCAGATTCTTTCTTTGTTACTTGGTAAGTAAATTATTCAAGTTGTCTATCCATTTTGTTTATAATGGCTGTAGATATTAAACTTTCTTAATTGCTTGGTATCTTAGAATAAAAATAAAATATAATTATTATTCAGAAATAAATTTTAATATAGAAATGTAAGACAATATTAATGAGAATATTAATGATTATAAGTTATTTGCATTTATAATACAAATTATTTAATTTATATAATTTTATTCTTTTAGATTTATTATCTTAAAAAATAAGAGATTCATTTAATATAAATTCATTATATATATATAGTGTTCATTTTTTATATTATAACTCAATTATCTATTATTTAGATTAATTAATTTCAAAATTAATTTATGATATATATTTTATGATAATTCTAACTATCTACAATTTAAGTACTTCAAAGAGATCTTGAAGATGCAAATTCTTTGAGTTTTACATTTTAATTTTGTCATTATTCAAAAATAGCTAATAATTATTGTATTGACATCTTAATTCTTCAATTTAATATAAGATTAGATAAGGATTGAAACTCTTTAAGTAACTCCTAATTTTAATTGAATCTTCTATCTATTTTTTCTTATAGTAAATTTGAAATTTTGTTGATCTATTTGCTATTTTTGAAATGACTTTATTGTTCTCAAATCCTTTTTTTATTTTCCTCATAAACCCTTCAAATTATTCATTTAATGTTCATCAGTAAATTTTGCAAACGATTCCATCTTAAATTTTATAATTTGATGGCTGGCTGCTAAATCGTTATCAACTTGAAGTAATTTAATAAAATTTAATAGTCCCCAAACTATCTTAATTTTAGGATGCGGAGACTTCTTTGAAAAAAATCCTTTTTCATGCTAAAGTTAACAATATAATTATTCTATTTGATTAAGATAATTTTATTTATATTATTGAATAGAACTGATTATAATTCATTATAATGTAGATAAAAATCCACTCTTTCTAACTTAAATTTATTCCGATTGTTTGTAATCTACAGTTCTTCCTATGTTATCTTTTTTTTCAACAACAATTTACTAAATTAGAGTTATTACATACTTTAACTTCTTTAACTTCTCCTTTCTTAATTGATTCTAATTCAGCTTCAGTCAACATTAATTTTTCTTATGTTTCATGATATTCTCTATTAAGAATAATGAATTTTTGTTTCCAAGTTTCTACTTCCTAATTTAAAAATAATAAAAGATTGAAATACTTTAGAAAGATAAGTCATTTTTTCAACAGTTACTTCTTCATGAGTAGTTTGTAATTCTTCTATATGTTGATGAGCATCATCTAATTCTCCTTTAAGAAGATTAATATCAGCTTAGAGTTAAGAAATGATTCCATCCTACTTTGTAATTTATCTCTATTTATGAATATAGATTGTAATACTTCTCTTTCAACAAGGGCAGTTTATAGGGAAACTAAACTTGAACTTCTGGACAAATCATTTTTTTAGATTTAAGCTTTGAGGTCAGAAATTGTTCTGTCTTTTTATGCATTATTCTCAAGTTCATGTTCTAATTGCATTCTAACCATTCTTAATTCTTTTTCTAATTTAGATATCTATTTTAAATATTGTATTATTTATACTTATTCAGTGTCTGTGACGACTTCTTTTACTATTTTGACTTCAGGTTATCTCATTTCTAATTCCATAATTCTTGCTCTAAGTAATTCAACTTCTTTATTATTAACTTTCTTTTTTTTAGTCTTTTTCACTTATGGACATGGTTAATACATAGGTTGTTGGGGCATAAGTAAAAATGTTGGTGGATGATAGGTATATTGACTATAGACTTTTTGATAGATTTGATTTGATATAGGCAAATAAAATCGGCCATCCACATCATAATTATATGGAATTTATGGGGTTTCTGAATCGTAGTTCAATTAGTCTGTTTCTGGATTCATTAATAATTCAGAAATAAAATAAATTAAAAATGAAATTAAACGATCAAAAAAGCAACAGTCAATTAACTATTTTTCCTTCAGCCTACAATACAAATATGACTGCAGCCTATAAATATTTATCAAGAGAGTCGAGTGTAATAAAAAATGATAAATCGATATTAAAATCTCCTTCATCAAACTAATTAAATTGTACATCAAATAGAGGAAGCGATAAAAAAGTAAGAATTTAGGAATCTGCTTCAAAAGGATCAGTTTAATTTAAAAATACAGCATAATTCGCTAGATCATCAACTGATTTAATGCAAGTTCCTCCAATGAAAAGTCTTAACAGAGAAGATAGAGAAAAACTCATTGCTACTCTAATATAATAGGTTAAATAGTAGAATTAATTAATTATTCAATTAGAAGATAGAGTACAGTAATAAGCAGAATAATTGGATGAATTAAATCTTTATAATGAAAAGTATGAATAAAAGGAGAAATGTTATGGAGAAATTATTTAAAATTAAAATAAAATAAATTCACGAAGTAAGATAGTATTAAAGATATCTATTAGTATAATAAATAGTAGAAATTAGAGAATTGGATTAAAGATCAACAAACGATCATTTGGAGCTCTTAAATTAGATATACGAATATGAGGTAGATATGGATATGGCAATCAAATGGAGAAATGCAAGATTGAAATTTAATTTTTTGGATTCCTTTTCTAAGGCAGCTAAGTATTCTAAGAAATTGAATAAAATTCTTATTAAAAAATAGAATCGTTAATTAAAGGGTTGTTTTAAAGGATGGAAGTTTTATATTTAAAATAAAGCATTATTGAATTAATTTAATGAAGTTAGAAAATTAAGAACAATAATTAATTTTTGGATGATTTGGAAATAATACATATAAGAGAAAAAATAATATGATAAGAATCTTAAAATTTCTATATAATTTTATAATCAAAATGTGAAAAAGAAGTGCTTTTATAATTTGAAATAGAATTATCTTAAATATAATTTTAGTCTAAAAGACTTTTAGAAGATCTCGTAATCTGCAATAAATGAATTCAATAGAATCAAATTGTTTAAAGTAAATATATAGATGAATATTTAAAGGTTTTCAGTTAATGGACATTATGGATAAAGAAATAGAATTAGAAATAATAATTAATTTATTAACACATTAATAATGGGAGAATTAAATAGATGAAAGGATTGATTCAATTTTTAAAATAAAATTATGATTTTTATAAGGAAAGAGCTAATAAAATAGTAAAGTAGAGAGTATAAGTAAGGTAAAGAAAAATGTTTAATTAATTTAAACAGAATTGGAAATAAAATAAACAAAGAGAAAATTAAATAAGTTTGAATAGGAATTTCTTTATAAAAATGAGATAATTTAAATAATGGATAAGAGAATATTAAAAGTTATTGAGATTGAATTGGATAAGTAAAAAAGTAGTTGAAAAAAGGGAAACTCAATTTTTATAGAGATGTATAAAATTAGAATTATAGTATGTTAGTATTTGATGCTATGAAAAATAATTCAATTTATAGTAAAATGAAAAGATAGAATGAAATATTGTTAAGCAAGAAATATGATAATAGAATATTGAATTGGGCATTTATGAATTGGTTAAGCAGTCTATTGAAAAAGAAGAATTTATTAGTAAAGGAATAAAATGTAGTAATTTTGAAACAAAAGGATATAGATTATCAGTAATAAAATGATGTATAGAACTTAAAATAAATGTACGATAGTGTGTAATAGTAATTGGGAAATTAAGAGGAGTAAATTAATAATTATAAAATTTTAATATCAAATTAAAAAGAAGTAGAACGTGAATTATAAATGCAATAGTAAGAGATTTTATAGAATATTTAGTGATTATTTGAAGTAAGATTTAATGACAACAAAAGAGGAATTGGTGCATCATTAGATTGAAGGTGATGAATTAAGAATTTTGAAAGAGTAATACTAATTAGCTTAACAATAATTAAAGGAATTGAGAATGCAATAGAAATGTAATATTTAAATATTCTAGAATAATAGTAGGTTCTCCTATTAGACATCTATAGAATAGTGGTATTAATTTAGATTAAGACTAATTAAGAAAACAAGTAGAAATAAGCACTACATTACTTAATGATTAAAAATAAGAGTATAATTAATTGCAAATGGAATATTCAAAGGTGGTAGGAGATTATGAGAAAAAGATAAAGGATATAGAAAAATATTTTGTTGATCTTTGTGACAAATAAAAGTTATAGATTGAGAGATGTAAATTAACAAATAAAATTTTAGTATTGAAAGAGAATCAAATCATTAAAATTGAAAATTAATAGAATGTTGTTTCTAGGAATAAATTGATGGATGAATTGAATATGATTCATGAATCTTTCAGAGATGAAATTCCACAATAATATCGCAATAATTTTTAGACTTAAGAATCTTATGAACAATAGTAATTACCATAAAATAGAAGATTAAAGTCAAATTTATATAGTCAAACATCACCAGTTTCAGAAAAGTAATATTCTCAAAATTCTCCTTAAAAAAAGATATAGCTTGAAGATAGGTATTTATTTTGTTTATATAATTAAAAAGAAGAATTAAAGAAGAAGCATCAAATTTAAGAGAAGACATAAAAAGAAGATTAGCTTCTTTAAAAACTTAGATGGATTGTTAATTATGAAATTATTTATAATATTTTTAATCTATGAATAAATACTAAC
This sequence comes from Paramecium sexaurelia, assembly GCA_000733375.1. NCBI lineage: Eukaryota > Ciliophora > Oligohymenophorea > Peniculida > Parameciidae > Paramecium > Paramecium sexaurelia. Next base: position 267,528 of record JPFM01000071.1, read on the forward strand.
TATTGAAAAATTAAATTCAACAGATGTTGTAAAAACCTCAAACTACAAATATCTTGTTTGTAAGACATGGATAAACCAATTAAAATTTAAGTAACACTATTTGTGGTTGGACAGATAGTAGATTAACAATAAGAGGTATAATCAGATAATAGTTTATTTTGAGGAAGAGAACAATCAAATCAATTATTATAATCATTATTACCATTTCGTGATTAGTTCTAAGGGATATATTCATCAGATTTAAGAAGAGCTAAAGAAACAGCTTAAATAAGTTTAGGATTTCCTCATGATAATTCAATTATTGAGGATAAACGATTGAGGTTGATATATAATTTTACACAAGAGAAGTCAATTTTGGAAAACTTGAGAATATTGCATATTCAATGTTAGATAAAGAAACTCAAGATAAAATATTTACATGGGATTATCATGCTCCAGAAGGTGAATCTTGGTAGTAGACTTATGATAGGGCAATGCATTTAATAAGAGAGAAATGTAATAAGAAAGGAACATATTTGATGTATTCACATGGAGTAAAATTAATAATTAATATTTTAAAAGGGATTAATTTGTTGTCTAACATATAATATTGGGTTATAAAATTCAATTGGAAATTGTAGTTGTGTAGGCTTAGAATATGATCATTAAAAAAAAGAGTTAACTTAAATATTGTTTAAATGGGAGATGCCATAAGAGGAAGGAGAATAAGAAATATGATATTTAAACATTTTATTTATAATAAAATTGAATAAGTAAACAAAAGATTAGTTTTGAATATTGTAAATTAAGGAGTTTTAGAATATAATGATTTTTCTTTTAAATTTGAGAGATGGAAGCTAATTATAAAAAAACAATTGATTGGAGAAATGTTTAATTTAAGTATATATATTTAGGTTTGATGAGTGTTAAGGGACATTCAGTTCAAATACAAGTAGAAACTATACTGACTGCTAAATAAAATTATTTTAAGATCATTATAATGATTATAAATTAAGGAGAACTAAACTTAGGGAATTATGATAAGAAAGTTTACAAATTTTCAAAGAAAAGTACCTGTAAAATATTGTTTAGAATTTAAAATGAATTAACAGATAAAGGATGTTTTGTGGTGCAAGCAAGAGGTGTTTTAATACTCTTGAAAAATTAATAAATTATTTATTGGGAATTTCCCACTTTATGAATTACTCGTTTTATTTGATATTTACAAATGTTCATGATCAATATATTTTACTAGTAAAATAATAAAATAAAAATCAACATAAAATAAAGTTGTTCATTGATTCTGTCCACCATATTGCTTTTTAAATTTTTTTAGTTTTTTACATTCTTATATATTGGGATCTTTGTTGTAAAAAATTTCCAATAACTTGACGTCTTAATGGTAAACTGAAAAAAACTAAATTTAGAACAATAATCCTTACATATCCAAAATATGTCTATGAATCAGTGTCTGTGTAACAACCATATCCTTTGAAATGATTATAACGAAATTCCCCCTTAAAGTAACTAAAATCAGGCCAGGTCATCAATCCTTATCCATGCATTAAACCTTATTGTACTTATCCACAATATCTAAAGTATTAAGTATAATTACTTTCTGCCGTCTGGAAATGTGAATTAACCTCTGCCGTCTATTATTCCATCTTTAAACTAACCTTCATATTTAATTCCATTTTTTCTCACTTCTATTCCATTACCTTAAAGTCTGTTATCTGTCCAAACACCTGAATTACAATAATAATTACCTCTAACTTCTTTTTTCTTATTTTTAAACACTCCAAAACCATTAGCTTTATTTTCTAATAGATGTCCTTCAAAACTAAATATAACTTAATTAATTACACATCTCCATTTGAGTAAATCATCCTTGCTGGTCCATTAGCCTTATCATTCACCCATATACTAGAAAAAATCTATAATTTTTACCTCTCCAAATAATTTCCATCAGTCAACCAATGTTATTTTCCAACTCCATTCCTAATCCCATTTATCACTGAACCATAAAATATAGATCCATCAGAACATATAAGATATTAGTAGTTAGATGTACTAGTCTCAATGTCTTCTATAGCTTTAAATGTTCCCAATTCATTAATCTTCTCTTAAACCTCAGGTTTCATTTAACCCAAACTTGTTATTTCTTGTCCAATATTATAAAGAGATTGGGAGAGGTCACCAAAACTATCTTAAGTATTTATATTCCTGTTATCTTCGAAATATAGTAAACGATCATACTTTTATATTGTTCTGCTCTCTTTATTGAAAGTTAAGTGCCTTAAATTGTTGTCTTTAAAGAATTACTATTACAAACACACCCCATTTATAATATGATATATATATTTATCATTTTAAATAAAAAGTAAGACTTATTTATACCTATGCAAAATTAAATTGATTAATCATGCTCATTTTAATTAACCCTCATGAAATACTTCCCAATTTAATAATAATCCACCTTTAATGCTGTAATTTTTAATTTATTAATATTTCATCCATTAAATAACTACTTGCCTGAATTGTATTTGGCAATTGTTTTTTTAGATACCATCGTCGTTTATTCTCAATATTCATCTAGACTTGAAATTTAACAAAGATCAACAATTATTAATCGAATTTTTAGACTAACCCAACTATTTCAAAGAATGGTTAAGAAATACTTTCTTTACCATAGATTAGCTATTTAATATGTTTTTCATTAATATCATGGAAATATTGGAATTTTTTGATGTTTGATAGTCATTACTGTTGTTAGGATGTATCTGATTGATATAAAATAATTTATTTTTTTATAATAAATTAAGTTTGGCTTAATGAAAAAATCATTTTATTTAATCCACCCAAATATATATATATATTTCTAATTTAATTTATTAATAATTAATAAAGCACTTCCTTTCATAGATTTAATGATATGATTATTAATAATTATTTGCTTATTAATCCTGACTTAGATGTAATTACTTCTCATCGGCCTTCAAATATTGCCATAGAAGAACAATTAAAACCTTTAAATAATACAAACTTCTCACGAACATTTAGAAACACTCAACTACTTCGAAAATTAGACACAAAATAAAATTATATAAACATGTTGTCTCAGACTAAATTGAAACCCTTAACTAAATCCCATAGCCTTATTTGTTTAAGTCTTAAGACACCGATATATGAAGCAAAAGAGAAAAAAATGGAACTAGCAAATTTAAGAATGGGAAAAAGAATGAAGAGGTAAGCAGCATGCTAAACAGATTGCTTTGAAAATAATGTATTTCTCAGAAAAACACTCTCATCTAATTGTAAATATGAAAATACAAATATTTATTAGTCTAATAATCTAGAAAAACTGTTTTCTCAGAGACATTGTATAAATCTAAAATTGAGTTTTAAAAAGTAGATGAATAAATTAAATATAAATGATATTATGTTAAAACCCATATAATATTCAAAGATTATCTATAAACTTTGTTAAAAAGTGAAGCATTTTTGATTCATCTCCTGGATTTATTTTATTTTATATTAAATCAGCTTATTTCATTTTTCCATCATAAAATACATAAATTAATGGTGCCTAAATAGGAGATGGCAACATTAGCGATTCATTTAAAATATTATATCTAACAATTATAATGTCTAATACTTTTTCAAAGAGATTTTTTTAAAATTAGAAATATTTTTGACTTTATAAGGATTAGGATTACAGATGCTGTCACCGATCTTTTCTAAAGTTTCAGCAACATTATAACAAGCAGCACAACCTGGCTTATAAAAATAAATCAAATCAAATCCTGATAAATTCATTTAATTTGCAGTTATAATTTATAATTTGTCAAGAGGTACTTTAACAAATGTTTTTTCATAGTATTCTTCTCTAAAGTTTTCAGATGCTTCTAGATTTTAAATTTTTAAGTTTGTTGTCTAAATAATAAATTGCTTTAATCTATTAACTGTTACTTTATCTCCAAAAGAGTATCTCTTACATTAATTATATTGATCTATTTTACTTTCTTAATCTCCTAATTAAATAATGTTAAACGAAGTTGCTTAACTTTGTTTTTAATTAAGATCGATTAATCTTACATCATCTATAATACCATTGCTGACTAATCCAAAATATTATTAAAGTAAATCAATATTGTCTGAATAAATGATTCCAAATTATTATTATTAATCAGTGTTTATAGACTTCTTTACATTTATTAATTTTTTAATAATTTTCTCATTAACTTCATTCTAACTATGATACATCAAAATATATCGAACTCCCATTTGTTTGTAAATAAGTAATTAAGAATCCATTTATTATTTGTTAAAAACATAATTAACATAATTATTCGCAGTTAGAGTCAATTTTTGAACAAACTTTTACAAATTCAATTACTATATATTGTTCTGCTTAGAATATTGAATGTAGCTCAACAAAGAATTGAATTTCGTTTTGGGATTATAATTATCTGCTTTTTCTATTTTCGAATCAGGTTCAATTTTATTTAAGACATATTCTTTAGTATTATAAGAAAAAGATGTTTCATTTGCATTAAAGAGACTTGTTTATTTAAGCACATAGATTTCCCCAATATTGTTATTTGACAAGTTGAATTCTTTAGCAACTTCAGAATCTTTTATAATATAATATTAAGCATCTCTGTTAAAATCTAAATATCTAAGTTCTCTGAAATATTCCTCAAATTGTTATTGATCTTTATCATTATCTTACTTTATTTATTAAGGGATGTAACTCAAAACTATTTTAGCATCCATTTTATCAATTAAATTGATAGCATCTTATTTACTGTTTAGTGTCTATAAGGGAGTTAAGAAATTAAGCAATTTCATATAATCTTCTTCTCCTTATATTTTTAATAGTAGACATCTATGATCATTGATTGCTATCAAGTCATAATCATTATAGTTTCCATCAAAATATTACAATTTGAGTTATAAATGTTTTGGAAGATGATCGATGATGTTTTTGTTTAATATAATGATTGTATTAGAGAATTATTCTGGATTTGCTATGATTGCATTGATATCTTTTTCATTTGCTATTTTGATTGATTATGTATTAATTGATTAGCATCTAAAGTTCTATTATTAATTATAGATCAATGCCAAACATGTAGCTACTGAAGTTAGTCTTATGAATTTTGGTATTAATCTAATTGTTCTAAACATTATATTTATTTTTGAGTTTATAATGAACTAAAGAATTAATATATTTTTAATAAATAAAATTATAATAATAGAGATGGAATTATAAGTAACTGAGACAACAAATAATTATGATATGATAATAAATGAAGTCATTACTAAATTAAAGAGAAACTCAGATAAAGGTTAATTGTAAATGAGTGAATCTGAAATATACATCTTTTAGGATGTAAAAATTTAATTAAGTTTTCAAAGCTTTGGCAATCTAACTTAAAGGCTATCCAACAAGGTAGAGATATCAAATGCAAAACTGAAGCTTAGATTTAAAATAAAAATTCTTAAGCAGACACTGAAGAACCAGAGCCTGCAATTGTAAAGAAGACTCTTATAGTAAAAAAGGTATTATTTTATCTTAATGTAATAGGAAGATGTTGATTTAAGTTTCGATGAAGATTCAAATGAAGAAATTCCACAAAGCAATTAGAATGGCAATAAAAATTAAGTAATGTGATTTATAAAATAATTAGAAAATTAAAGAGTTTGAAAAGAGTAAGATTGAAAGTACGAGAGAGAAAAGTCTTTTTGATAAAATTAGAGAATTAAGTCAATTAAGAAATAACATAAAGTAAGAAGAATAAGATGACGATGATATTGATGAGCCAAGAGTTTTCGATACTTATATATATGCTTAAAAGATTAATTCAGATAATATTGTCAGTAGAATTAGAGTATTAATTTGTGTTAATCAAGCCTAATAAATTACAAAAAGCTAGTTTGGAAAATGTGCTAATCAAAGAAAAAAACAATAGAGAAGCATTATATCCATAAGCCTAATTATAATTTAATTTTAAAACTAACAAAAAAAAAAACTAATGATCAAATTGTATTTATAATTCTTAAAATTTTAGTTACTCCAATTTTTATATCCAATTATTGACTTATATATTTTTAATCTAAACAATCATGATTATTATATTTTTTTACACTCTTAAATTTATATTATGTGCATATATTATCACATAATTAATATATTTATCAAACTACTTATAATCTCATTTTACTTAATTACTCTCAATATGTGAATTATTGCCTTGTCCTTCTCCTTAAATCAATACCATTAAGTCAACCATCACATCATTTATTGGTGCATATATTTAATTTTATTTCTCCAATGAATTTACACAAGAAATTCGAAATATATGTAAAACATTTTAGCCCAACTTCTCTTAATAATTATTTTTACTTTATTTACTAAATTCCAATTTATTTTATCGGCGTGTGTTTGAATTAAGTAAAATAATAATTGTGATTGATGAAACTGCGCTGCTTTCATTATCGGTGTTTCTCCTCCCTTCTATTCAAAAAATCAAATATACTATTGTTTAAATATTTGGCGATGCCTTTGATTAAATTAAATAATCAACTATTGCTAGATTGCCTATTGCACATGCAAAATGAAGCGGAGTTCTTCCGAACTAATTTTTCCATTTTTATTTACCAAATCTTATTAATCAATATCTGCCTTTTAAATAGCTACTAAAAATTGAACTAAATTCAAATTCCCATTACTTGCTGCTTGATGCAGAGCTGTTATACCTTAATTTGTTAATGCAACATTAACATTTATTTAAATTTTTGGCGAATTAAAAAATTACACAATTTATTCGTTTTTATCTAATATCAATGTTTCAAATATACTTTACATGATTGCCAACCAGAGAGCATACTTAAGTTGTTCAAGTTATTAACTTTGGTCAGTCATATATAATTTATTTAATATATTTTTAAATAATTCGAATTCAATTTTTTTATATTGATTATTTTTCAATCAATATTTTTACACCATTTTTTCAATGTATTTAAATAAGTGAAAAAAAATATTTATTTATCATTAAAATTAAATAATTTAATTTTTTAATAATGGAAAACAAAGAGTTAGAATAAGAAATCAAAAAGAAAATTTCCAATATCCCACTTAAAGATAGAGCAAAAGTAACAGCCCTTAGATATTATTTAAATAAATGTAAATAAGCTGATAAAGACATGGAAACAACATGTGATAATATTTAATCAAAATATGACAAATTGAGTATGCCTATCTATTAAAAAGTATGAATTTGTTATATAAATCAAGGCTGACGAAATCATTTTGGGTACTACTTAATTGAATGACTAAAATTTTGCTTTGGCATCTCAGTTATTATCAGAAGAAGAATTATAATAATTTAATTAAGCCCCTAAAGAATCAAAAGCTATTCCTGATTATTGGTTGAAAGTGTTTAAGAATGCTGATTTGTAGGAATTACCATTATCAGAAAGAGATGATGAAGCCTTCAAATTTTTATAGAAAATAGAATTTTAATTGGCTGAGAATGATTCAGATTTCTTCCTTAAATTCCATTTTGCAGAAAATCCATTCTTTAAGTAAACAGTTTTGGAGAAGAAATTTTATTATGAAGATGATGAATTAATAAAAGTAGAGGGAAGTAAGATCGAATGGCATGATGGAAAGAATTTAACAAAGAAATTGATTAAGAAGGTATATTAAATAATAAATCATATCTAGAAATAAAGAAATAAGAAGACAGGATAATTCAGAGTAATTTCAAAAGAAGTTGATGATGAAAGCTTTTTCTTATTTTTCAGATCAATTGATATATCAAATAAGGAAAAATATGATAAATTACCAGAAGATGAAGTATAGATTATAATTAATAATAATTAGTAAATATCATTGTAAGGTTAATTGGATGTCGATCAAGACGTAGGAAGAGAAATAGTTGATGAATTATTACCTTATTCTCTTGAATACTTCTTGGGAATAAAAGAATTTAAGACTGAAGATGATGCAGGTGCTGAAGGAGAAGAAGATGAGTCTGAAGATGATGAGGAAGTGGAAGTTCAACCTAAGAACAAAGGAAAAGATAAAAAGAAAAAATGATTTATGTATATTATTTTTTTTATAAATTTGTTCAATCTAATGACTATTCATATGATATAATTAATAAATACTTTTATGTATATATTATTTACATTTTCGTGTTGAGTTTTTAATAATAAATTAAATAAATGAGCAGATCAGGAGATTTCCAAACGAAAGTTGAAAAGATTATTGAAAATGTAATAGAAACTAATTTCATTTAATTACTTAGTATCTATCGAAGCACAAAATATGCAATATGAAAAATTCAATTAATCATGTTGATGCACCAATTTCTGAATTTGATCTGCTCGAAAAACAAATGACAAAAAACAATATGATAGATGATTTAATTCGAAAAATTTAATTGTTAGTAGAAGCTAATAATGATAATCTTAAAACTGAAGTAATTTCATAAATAAATCTACATGTAGATTGATCAAAAATTTACAAGATTTGAATAAGAAATTTCAAATCTAAGATCTATAATTATGATGTCTTAGGATTGCAATCCTCCTCAATTAACAATGAATCGTTCAGAAAATAATTCATTTCTCGAAATGAGTGATTCGTTTCTGAATGATGAAAATGCTTCTT